>OY744483.1:189311142-189813459 GCA_963556165.1 Tipula helvola
ATTCCAAAAAAATATAATTTGTTATGGTTTTTGCAAATACGAAACCTATAATCAAAATTATAAATTTGAATTAACAACTCATTCACTCAAAATATTTGTAACGGGAAACGACGTAGATTTTCACTCTGGTGAGAATTTTTTTTACCAATTTAGAGGCAAACAGCGGCAAGCAGCAAAAACTGAATTGATTCATGTGTCCGCTCATAATCACAGGCTTAACACGTTAAATAAGTCTAGTTATGAACTTGCAAGTAAAGGAAATACCCAAAATATTGCCACAACAGAAGTTTTCCGAAAAATAAAATCGGAATATTTAAAAAGAAACGACGTAGTTCAGGATTGTGACGTAATGGACCTGTTTTACAAAAAAACAATTCAATTGGAAGAAGACCCATACATATATTTGGTTGCGGAACTTAAACGTTATTATGTTACGAAAACAACAAACTGAACTATTGAAACAGTATGGTCCCTTGATTATTTATATGGATGCAACGGGAGGGGTTGTGAAAAAGCCAGTCTGTCATACCGAACATAATTACAAAAGAATCCTATATTATGCGTGCATCGTTAAAATTAACAGCATTATTGTTCCCGTAGCTGAAATGGTATCCTGCCAGCATGATGCTTACACCATAACTAAATTTTTATTGGAATTCCAAAAATGTTATTGTTCAATATCAAAAATGCAAACCCCTAAGAGCATTGTTATTGATTGGTCGTGGGCATCAATATTAGCTATTCTACATGGCTTAAATATAATGTCTGTGGAACGCTACTTAGACTATACATTTAAGGTTCTTCACCGAAAAGAGAAACACAACGAGTCAGTAATTCCCGTTTTTATCTGTTGTTCTCATTTTATTAAAATAATAGTTACCCAAATTTCTAAAAAATGTGAACACATAAAAAAAGAGCCCAAAAACCTTTTGTTGGATTTCTTTTGTTTATTTCTAAACAGTCAAAATTTAGAATTTATTGATTCCATTTTTGAAGCGTTTTGCACAATATTTTGCAGTCCGTTTGTGACAAAAGATGTCATTGAAGCTTTTGACAAATTTAAAACTTTCACTCATTTGATTTATAACCCAGGCGAAAATTCTCTAAATCTCAATGAAGATGAATCAGAATTTGGTGAATTAATATTTTGTGAGTTAAATGGTGAAAAAGTAAGATATCTTCAAAGTCCATTTTATAAAAAATACCACAACATGAACATATACAAAACAATTATTTTACAAATTGAAACTAACAAAGTTATTACATCTGGACCTCAAAACGAACATTATTTTCCAAAATTTATTTTATTTGCAACAGAGAAATACTTTTCTTATTTACCATTGTGGTCTACTTGCTTTTCTCATTTTATTGGCATTAAGGGGCGCTTATCAAATTCCAATGCTGAGAATTGGTTCAATATGGTTAAGAACCAATATATAGATAGAAAATGTTTGAAAATAGGAAGATTCGTTGAGTTGTTAAACGAAAAAATTTTGCTGCTCTTAAATTCTATTCGATTTTCCGAAATTTTATACACTCCCAAACAACAAAAAGAAAAGGGTGTCAACACATATTGTGACGACGATATGAACTCAGAGGAAATGTGGAGCAAAAAAATTAAATTTACACAGTCACCGAAACATATTGGTCAGCGCGTGATTGAACGATATTCGTCCAAAAACTCTTTTAACGAAGTTTCTGAAAAAGATTTAAACAAAATTAAATACACCGGAAATTCGTACAGAAATATTTCGTTGCAGTATAAACCACTTCAATGCTTTAAAAATGGATTTAAATTATTTCAGAACCAAAAAACTACTGAGGTGACTAACACATGCGCGTTTGACTCTCTAAGCCAAATATTTTACTGCATTGCATTGGATTCCACGTTACATAATCGCGTATTCCAAACATCACCAATAACCTATTTACAATTTATAGTTCAGTTAAAGAGGCAAGGTTTCGGAAGAAATATTTACGAAAAAAGGACAGATCTGTTATTACAATGCTTTCAGTCCCGAATTAAGCGAAGTGGCAATGTTACCTCATTAAATTCGGAATGTAACATTTCCGATTTAATTGAGTTTTATTTTTCAAGGACATGCAGTTTTGAAATGTACTGTCAAAAAGATGAAAACCAATTTATTAAAGATAATTATTATTTACCAATCGATAATTCATCGTTCATACAAGAGGATTTTAAACAAATAACAGCAAAAATGAAATATCCAAAATCAAAATGTTGTGTGTGTAAAGAACAAATGACGATTAATAAAATTATCATCCAAAATAAAATTTTGTTTGTTGATGTACAGCCTTACGAAGTCGAAACCAAATTTGACATAAGGCTTTGCGATATACAAAATTCAATTACAATTTTAAACGAAACGCTCCATTTGAAAGGTGTAATAAATTATATTTTTCCTCTAACGGTTGGAGCAATCGGACACTACACGTGCTACGTAAAACGACCGAATGATTTGTGGCATTTATATAATGATTTATTAAACTCTGGATCAACGGAAAAATCAACCGCAACTGTGAACCCACACACCCTAATCTATGCATCACAGCATTAGTACTACACTATACATACGAGGACAGCAACTTCAAGTACATCGGAGGAATAAAAATCAGCAACACCAAATTATTAAAAATGTGTATTAAATAAAAAAATTCTAAACTTAAATTTGCATTTTTGATTTTTAGTTACTTTTTTCTTTATACGTATAAGTGTGGGAACTGTTCATCGTTGGTAAGGAGCTGTTCATCATTGGTGGTGCGAAAATTATGAAACTTCATGGGAAAACAAATTAAATCATTCATGAAGCCGAATCTTGCCCAAATCTCCTTGATTGTTTTTGAGCAAATGTCAATATTTGTACGGTAAATCAAATCCTTCGTCGGTTTAGATGATGAGCCAGGTCTTCTATTATTATAGACAACCAGAAGTCTAGAAGACATCCAAATTAGAAGCTAGTAAAATATGTTCATTGCCCGGGACCTATCGTCACTGACTAAAACTTATACACTTGCAAAATATTTATTCACCTCTCAGAGTTCCTTGCACTCTCTGATACGGAACACCAAACCAGGATCCGTTCTTTTGTTTCATTGGGAGTGCTTGTTAATGGGCCCTCAATATAAAATACTCAATATTTTAAGTGGAAAACTGTCAATAACCAGATTCCAAATCCTCCGTTTGGAAACAACTTGTTCTGGATTATGTGCTCCATACCTTGGCTTATATGACCTATATAGCCGAACCTTGCCCAAATCTCTGGGAGTGCTTGTTAATGGGCCCTCAATATAAAATAATCAATATTTTAAGTGGAAAACTGCCAATAACCAGATTCCAAATCCTCCGTTTGGAAACAACTTGTTCTGGATTATGTGCTCCATATCTTGGCTTATATGACCTATATAGCCGAACCTTGCCCAAATCTCTGGGAGTGCTTGTTAATGGGCCCTCAATATAAAATACTCAATATTTTAAGTGGAAAACTGCCAATAACCAGATTCCAAATCCTCCGTTTGGAAACAACTTGTTCTGGATTATGTGCTCCATACCTTGGCTTATATGACCTATATAGCCGAACCTTGCCCAAATCTCTGGGACTGCTTTTTAATGGGCCTTCAATATAAAATACTCAATATTTTAAGTGGAAAACTGCTAATAACCAGATTCCAAATCCTCCGTTTGGAAACAACTTGTTCTGGATTATGTGCTCCATACCTTGGCTTATATGACCTATATAGCGGAACCTTGCCCAAATCTCTGGGAGTGCTTGTTAATGGGCCCTCAATATAAAATACTCAATATTTTAAGTGGAAAACTGCCAATAACCAGATTCCAAATCCTCCGTTTGGAAACAACTTGTTCTGGATTATGTGCTCCATACCTTGGCTTATATGACCTATATAGCGGAACCTTGCCCAAATCTCTGGGAGTGCTTGTTAATGGGCCCTCAATATAAAATACTCAATATTTTAAGTGGAAAACTGCCAATAACCAGATTCCAAATCCTCCGTTTGGAAACAACTTGTTCTGGATTATGTGCTCCATACCTTGGCTTATATGACCTATATAGCCGAACCTTGCCCAAATCTCTGGGAGTGCTTATTAATAGGCCCTCAATATAAAATACTCAATATTTTAAGTGGAAAACTGCCAATAACCAGATTCCAAATCCTCCGTTTGGAAACAACTTGTTCTGGATTATGTGCTCCATACCTTGGCTTATGTGACCTATATAGCGGAACCTTGCCCAAATCTCTGGGAGTGCTTGTTAATGGGCCCTCAATATAAAATAATCAATATTTTAAGTGGAAAACTGCCAATAACCAGATTCCAAATCCTCCGTTTGGAAACAATTTGTTCTGGATTATGTGCTCCATACCTTGGCTTATATGACCTATATAGCCGAACCTTGCCCAAATCTCTGGGAGTGCTTGTTAATGGGCCCTCAATATAAAATACTCAATATTTTAAGTGGAAAACTGCCAATAACCAGATTCCAAATCCTCCGTTTGGAAACAACTTGTTCTGGATTATGTGCTCCATACCTTGGCTTATATGACCTCTATAGCCGGACCTTACGCTAGTCTGCATGATTGCTTGTTATTTGGCCGGCAATAGAAAGTGCTCGAAGTTTTTTTTTGAAATTACTAATACATTTACATTTCAATGGGAATCCTATAAGGTTTTTTATTCTTATTGGAATCGTATACGTATACGTTTTTATTTTTTGTCAGAAACTTCACGGGCACGACAGCCTGTTAAATATTTAAAAAAAAACGTTTTTATTTTCAATTGAATAAATAAAGTTTGTCTTGTTAGTGGTAGAATTTTTAATTAAGATCAGAATGGTTACTACCTGTTGTGTGCCACAATGACCCAACAAATTTTTAAAAAATAGTGAAATAAAATTTCACCGATTTCCGAGGCAACCTAATTTAAAAAGCAAATGAGTAATAAAGCTAAGAATTAGCAGAAATCTGTCAAAATGATTTCAAGTGCGTAGCACGCATTTTGATGAAGAAGATTACAAGACCTGTAATTTAGGTAAGTAACAAATGGGATTGCCAATTTTTTAAAAATGTTTTATGTTGTTATTATGTATACATACATACATATATTTAGGTAACTACAAAATTTTTAAGCCCGGATCTATTCCGTCAAAAAATATTCTTCGGAGAAAATTTGTCAGCATCGCTGGGCATAATACAAAGGATATATAAGAATGATGTACACAAAGAATTACAGATTTCACGACAGTTGATATACAACCGCCATTACAACCGCAATCGTCGCAGGTAAGCTTTCAGTTTACTTAAATAATAAACATATATGTAAGTGTAATTTAATTTTAATTTATGATTTTAGGTAACCTCGATCGCAGAACTTGTTCTGGCCAATGAAATTTTAGTTGATCATGAAATCGTAAATGTTTCACGAGCCGTGCCAACACAGACTACGGTACACACTAAAAGTAGGATGACGCAAATGCGTGCAGTTTCTGGATAATTTATCCGATTTGCCAGTACATATCATGAAGGACCAGTTACACTATTTTACTGGGTTAGAATTAAAAAAGTTCCAATTATTATTAACCTTGATAGCCAAGGATAATAAAGAAATATGACACCCGGAAATAGAGGTCAATCATCCATTTTTATTAATACTCTTCAAATATCGGCATGATAATGATTTTTTGTTTATCCAAAACATTTTCATGATTAACCGAAATGTTATTGCGAAAATTTTTAAAAATGTGACTTGTGCTGCAACAAATTAATTTTTGGGAAATCTCAAATTCTGATGGTCCATATCGTGTCATAATTGAGATCCCAGTATATATACAAATCCGAAAATCCCAATCACTATATCTATTAACTTTTTCATCATATTATTCCGTCAATAAGACCACTTTTAAGTGTTTAGTAGCTGTCAATGACAAAGGAATGGTCATGTTTGTGTCAGATACCTTCGGAGGGGCAATTTCTGGTAGAAAAATATTTGATAAATCTGGTATTTTCGACAAATTGGAATGAGACGATGTTATCCTAGCAGATAGAGGATTCAACATATCGGTTTTACTAGAGACTAATGGTGTCGTTTTAAACATCCTTCCATTTTTAAGAGGTAAAAACCAATTATCAGAAGCAGAAATCGCACATACTAGAAGTATAGCGAACAGGCGAACTATTGTGGAACGGGTTATTGGATTGGCTAAAATTAATAAGATTTTAATAAAACCAATGCTAACAATAATATGGCCTTATGCCGATCAAATAATAAAAAATTGTTTCCTTGTACATTTTCAGTTTTACTTCTCCAAAACAATCTAACAGATGAAAAAATAAAATTCAAAGAAGAAACTAAATTAATTACAAAATTTCATTGCGATCACAAATAATGTGTTATAGATAATTTTTTATGTTATTATATTTATTAGTAAAAGTAGGCATAAGCAGGGCATAGCAATTAATTAAGAATATGAATAAAATAAGTTAATTACTGGCTCAATTGGCTAAGTAAATGAAATAAAATTAATAAAACAAGAAAGGAATAAAGTAGCATTATGTACATACTCTGAATAAATTAATAAGGAACAAAATATTCTTCGTAATATTTTTTTAATTTAGGAATGTTATGTTCCATCATATCTTTATTGTACTGAACATTGTCAATTAATATTCCTTGAGAAGTCCACACAACAAAATCCAACTTGTGAATTTTCGTAACGTGCAATCTGGCATTGTGTATAATATCAGAGCCCTCTGTATACCAGAGCCCTCTGTATATATATATATGTAAGATGGCTATGATAATACTGAAAGTTCGGTTTCAACCGGCCATCTTTGATGTATTTGGCATCATTTGGCCTTCCATTTCTACATCTGTAAGGACATTTAATTTCAATAATTAAAGTTTTGTGTTGATTGATGCCGTCAGGCGTAGCTGCTACAAAATGGGATCATTATCTACGAATAGACCACACGTATTTATTTTTCCCCAAGACTTTGGAATATTGTCTCCTTGCAGTATCCTCATTTTTTTTTTGCCCTACTTTATTGCGTTCGTTTTAATATCAATCCCATTTATATGGTTTTTTTAAAAAATGAAATACCAAAATTATTAGTTTTGATTTTCCTGGCATTTCGTCAAAGGGCAAACTGATTTTTTTTTTCTAAATTATTTATTGTGTTTTTATCTGCAAAATTGATTGAATTTAAATGCAGTACCATCAAATTATCTTTACAATAATCATGGTCGGTAAACACTTACATGTTTAAGATTGGCATTGCGGCAATGTAATGCTGTGATTCCAAAATTGATTAGTCGATTCAAAATTCATCCGTCTTTGAATTACTAGCGATGGGTGTATTTGCAATGTTTGGATTACACATGTCGTTAATCGTTGCCTTTTCCAAGTTCTTTTTCGCCTTAGGTTGATGCCAAGTGTGCAGTTGTTTCTTACAGCTTTCGTTTAATTTTATTTTACCCATCAATCCATAAAATTCAACAGCGTGTAGACTAGCGCCAATATATTTGCACGTCGAACTCGTGCCGGTACCAGCCGGAAATGTGCAATATGCTTTCATTATTGCACGTTCGGTTTTGTTTAGATGTAGCCGAATATTATAATCTACAGATTTTTTTGTTTCGGCACTACATTTCATTTTAAAATAAATGTTATACTCATTTTTTGGAATGAAATAATTTTCTGCCTTTTTGATCACCTTTTGCAGCTCCACGTTCCCTACAATATATTTCAATAATACATATTTGGCGTCAACCAATTAACTTCATCATTACTATAAGGGCCTCAAGTGCTTGGTAAGATTCACCATCATCTGAAAATGGCAGCTGGCAGACCGAAGGACATATATTAGCCGGGCATCTGCTCCGACTCAGATTGAGATCTTGCCAAATGTCTAGCTTACAAAATATTTGATTAAATCTGGTTTTATCACATTTATATTAAAATCACCTTTTTATAGCTCCGGTTTATTGCCCGATGTTTTAGCTCCTAAAAGTTTTAAATTCGGTTTTAAATTGTAAATGTTTGTCATTCTTTCATGTTTGACATAAATTATTTAATTAATTTGAAGAAAATATTCAAACCAAAATTAAAACACGAAACAATTTTCATTATTACAGCCATTGCCAGTAAAAAAAATTAAATATATTCCTCCTTGTTTATACTAATCATACTCATAAAGTTTTTAGTTAAGTTTACGATTTACAATCTCAATGGATTTTTGAAAGAAAGTGATAGGTTATCTTTTTAATACAATTAATCAAAACTTATTTTATGAATATGTAACATCTGTTTTTATCGATACGACTTATAAACATTTTAAAATATAAAAATTGTTTTGTGTTAAATATTAAATGCACCCTATACAGTTTCGATATAAAACACTAATGACATTTGACATTCTAACCTGTACCGAGGGTAATCTGTCTTGTCCAATATAACAAGAGCCTTGATGTAATTGACATATTTTGATTTTAATAACTTGGTGCAATCTTTCTTATAATTTTTGGTTTTTCTCTGTGTGATAACATATTTGTGCAGCAAAGTTTTTTGAGTTAGTTTTGAATTGATTGTTTCTCATCGATACTCAATTTTGATATACCGCCCTCTAAATCTACAACAATCTCCTATTGGCACTCGTGATGGTGTGGGTGCAAACTTTAAGTCTCTATTCAACAATTTTAACTCATCATCCGAGAAAGTTGCTTGAGATAAATGTTGAACAAAATTAGGCACACTCTTGACATTTCTCTTTGGTTTTGGAGCGGATTTTGATTTTAATTTATAGGACTTTTTCCTATGTGTCCTCATAATCTCACCATGTTTATACATTTCGTTGACATTTAGAATCTAGCACTCTAGTATATGTACTTGCTTATAATACGGAATACTATTAATTACAGTATGTCAATGTAATTTAAATTTTCAATAAAATATTATGATGATCACACATAGTGATCGAAAACGTTTATATTTTTATATAAAAACAAAATATTTGAAAAATTTTGATTTATTTTTTAAATTTTATTTTTTCGTTGATTTGTTTTGTGGCTTCAATAAGGTACTGTAACCTTTAATAAATAATTCTTCGTAATTAACTTACAATGGAAACCACGGCGGCTCAAGTACATAATAATTTTTATTAAACGATTGCTATGAAAAACAACGCATTGTGCTGATTTTTTACGACAATAGTCATTTCAAGTGGCTACTAGTACAGCTACTCATCACTTGAAAATATAATATTATCATGACAAGTTTTTTGAAATTTATTTATTTATTTAAAAAAAACAAAAATCCTCGATACTCACAATTGCTCACTTATCATCAACCCATTACTAATGCCACTACGGCCCAACCCCAAGTTAACCCGCAATTCAACCATCAACTCAATCCCAAACACAAAGAACAATTCAATCCCCATTTCGATCTTCTTGGTGTACTGCCTTGACCGTAGAAATAGATTAAAAAATTTAAATCGGGGAATCCGTTCTCGAGATACCGTGGGTATAGACATCCAGTCAGATGGACCCTTCATTTGTTTTTTCGGACTCGACCTTCAAAACGACGAGAAAATTAATTTTGGACCGTAATGAAGTTTAGACCTACCAATTAGTGTACTTTAGTCTTATGACATTTTACCTTCAGAACAAAACTTTTTTGAGAGATTCATCTTTCCAAAGAGGTGTCATTGTTATTGTGTCGGCGGATTGAGCGGTGAATAGTACGAATATTTGCTTTTATATTGTTATTTTGTCATGAAAATTGTTTTTCTATTTAACACTCTATTCAGCTTTCAACATACGTATTTACATACAAAACAAACCATTATTTATATTCATTCTACAACCGCAAAGGAATATACATTAAAATATCCGAATGTATATATAAAAGCATGGCGACAGGTTGAATAAATTGTACAAAGATTATTCCATTAAAATTATGGATTTTTCTATTGTGTGTCTGCCTCATTTGATTTCCCACCTTTAATATATTAACTCGTACAGTATACATCTATACATATACAAAGTCACTATACAATAAAAAAATATGGAGACATGAATAAAAAAAAATAAATTGTAATCTGAATAGAAAATCAGATCAATTGGGTGCACTCATTATCGTCGTGCGTATCAAAGTCAATAGTTTTTATTTATTTATTTTGTTATCTAGTCAAGCCTATCTCGAACAAGAAATTATGTAATTATTTATTTTTTTTGTCGAGAGTTAAACGGATTAATCTTTAACCTAATTGGTTTTATAGTTTACCTTAAGTTTTTTAAAGTAAATTGGACGAGACAGGAACAATACATATGTAGAAAACAAACAATGTATAGAATGGAATTAGGCACGTTTACATAATTTTCCCACCAAGTCATTAGTTATCATAAATATTGTACCCAGAAATGCTAATGCTCGGGAAAACTGCAGCTACTATTCTATATAGATAGCATGATTAAATTATTTTTAAAAAAAGTACTGTTTGAGTGGGTCGCGAATGACTCATTTAACCCTTTAAACGTATCGTGTACCGATTCGATACATTTTAAAATCACAATATAACATTTGCGGACAACATGTGTGCAAGAAACATTCCAAATATTCTTTGATATGCAATACATGTTGAGGCATAACACTAGTCGGGTAACTGAAAAACGAAACGTTCCATGTTTGTCTTTGTATCTATATCAACAATGCGAGTAATACAAATGGACAGCACTACTAGTTTTCTGTGGTTGGTAACGAGGACTATTGGCATCACAGAAATTCTGTTAACGAGGCACAAATCAATCGGCTGAGCTGTATACTGTTAAAGATAGTCGAAAGTTGCCAGCCGAAAGTGAAAAATCGATAATGCAGATGGTATTACTCCAGCCGAAAGTATCCAACCGAAAGTAAAAAAATGGTAATGCAGATCGCGGCAGCCCAGTCGCAATTAAGAACATCGGTAATACAGATTGTGTTATCCCAGCCGAAAATACAAAATGAAGTAGATATCAATCGGTAGTGTTTAGCCTAAAAATTACTAAGGATGTATGAATAGCATTAAAGACCTTTGGTTATATTCTTATATGGCGAAAATCTGGCTCCAGCTCCTCGTGGAAAATTGTGGAAAACTCGCAAAAACCAAAAATATATTTTAATTGATTGATTGATTTTGAGTGTACGACCAAGCATTTAGCAGGATCTCTCGGTAATTCTAGGAATTGTTGACGCTGGGCCCACCGTAGACCCTTTTTTATATTTACTTGGAAGGATTGGATAGGAGTTTTAGTATAGGATTGAGACAAACTCGGTTACAAACACTTTGGCGGTCAATTGTTAGTATTTACATCTTTGTAAAAATTACTTTACTACATTTGTTCGAAAAAACTGTTTTCAATCCTTCGCATCCTAAAGTCAATATAATTTAGTTATCAATTACCCCTTTTATATTTTCCACCACCTTACTTCCTCTGGCCGTGTTTAATTGATTGATTGATTTTTAAACAACTAGTCATACTCTCAACCAATTAAGTTTAAATTTAAGCTTAATTTAAATTCTATAAACCTTAATGTTAGTATTAAGTAGCAGCTATTTAAAATGCTTTCCGCCATACTGGTCACTATATCGTAACTTAAACTACAGTTTAGCACAACTGCTACTATAATTTAATCATTTCCGCGAACCATCCACAAAGATGTTAGACGTTTAATCTGTGTTGGATATTATCCTGTAATAAATTAGAATTAGCACCACTAAATCAATTTAAATCAAAATGATAAGATACTAATTAATTTCTAAAGTACGAGGTCCGACCTGAATTTCTAAACTACCTGTCCGCTGGGTCCTTAAATTTTCTGCAAATCTGCCTAATTTCCCTCCGATATTCTGAAAATCCAGATCAAATTTGTTAATTATCACTAGGTACTACATTAAAATAAACTAAAAGTTATTAAAATCTGAAATCCTCATGGTTTGTTTTAAATCATATACATACACAACAAAATTAAATTATAAATAAATAAAATAAAAGAAATTAAATTAAATACTAAAATAAATAAATTGTACTGACAATTTAATTAACAGTGTTTAATACTTAATAATCTTTGTCCACGACTAACGTATAATATGCTCATTATACGTTTGTTTCATCACTTATAATGATATCCATTATTCACTGCTAGTTTATCTAGTAGTCTTTTCTTTCATTATTCAATATTTCCAAGTAATTTATTTGATTTTTGAAATTTTATCTAGTAGTCTCTTGCCATTTTCATTATTAGCTGTGTTTTTTTATTCGCTCCCGATAGCTGCTATCCGGAGCCGTCATATAAAATGTGGCTCCCGATAGCGCTCCGTATAAATAGGTAGAGCCAAATATTTTTTTGTGTTTTTTTTTTTAAATTTAGACATATAAAAAAATCGGCTCCCGATAGCAGCTATCGGGAGCGAATAAAAAAACACAGCAATTATTAAACTGTGATGTCAAAATGTCGACGAAAATTATTTGAGGAGTATTTAAAGTATTTGACTATAAGTCCTAGTTTCCACCGACAATTCCGTTGTATTTTTTACAATGGGAAATATTATTTTTTTGCGGTTGTGTCGATGTTTCTTTTATAAATGTATTTGTAATACAATTATAATTATGATATAATTGGATTAAACCTCAAAACTTATAAATACATATACAAACGAAATACCGACACAATCGTAAAAATAAAAAAATTTCCCTTTGTAAAATTTACAACGAAATGTTCGGTGGAAACCAGGACTAAAACATAATGATATTTGTCGGTCGTGGACAAAGTATCGTATTCTACCAAAGCAACCTTGATTATACAAGCCATAATCTAAAAAACGAAGCTTTTTTAAGGGAATTAGAAACGACGAAAAAATCAAAATTTCCATAGTAAAACACATAAAACATATGGGAAATCACTTTTTTTCTTAAGACAAATTTGTCAATGAAAACGTTACAAATTCTTAATTATGATTTCTGAAATATTTTCATAAATGTTTGAATTTCAACATATATAAATGTCGTTTAAGTAAATCGTTTTCATTTTCTTGTAATAATTGATTTATTTAAACCAAAATATAAAAAAAAGTTCATAACAACAGCATTCTGGTCAAATTAAAAAGAAAAGCTTACTACAAATCGTGTGCATTAAGTCAATATACATTACATAGATGGCAGTGATGGCAGTAAATATTTTTTAAAAATCGTACCAAAAATTGCCACCTGGGGAAATTTTAAGTTCAAAAATTGTAGGAAAAGCAAAACAAATTCTCAAAATATTAAGAACGTGTGATAATTTTGTGATTAAACAATTTTTTTTCGTATTTTTCTGTATAAATCTGAGACATCTAACGTACACTAGTAAAACTAAAGATAAATGTAGCAAGTATTATTTTAATTCGTCAGAGCCAACTTTGATGTATTTTTCAAAATGAAAGTTCGAAAAATATATTTTAGAAATAATTTAATTTTAATATTTCTGCAATTAATATTTACTTAATACCAATAAACCCTGCATGTATATTGCTGCTAAAGGTATGTAGGACACTTTTGTATAAAAATTTTGTAACATTTTTGCTTTTTTCAATGAAAAATTTGAAGCTAAACAACACCATTTTTACTATGGATTCCTATGGAAATTAGTGAAAAGTTATACCACTAAAAAAGCTTCTAAAATATACGTCATAATGATTATGGCTCTATACTCTAGAAGGCTCTGATTCTACTCGCATATAATGGCTGTTAGTTATTCACTCAGATGATTTACGACACTCGCCTATCGGCTCGTGTCGGCAAACTTCATCTTCGTGAATAACAGCTATCATTATATGCTCGTTGAATAATATACTACACTCTAAAAAGAAAATGTGAAATTCCACGGAAAATATATCATATTCCACTAAAAAGAGTTTAAAATTACACACCGGCTTGTAAAAATAAACTCACGAAGTGTGATTTAACAAAATTAGTCGGTTTTTTTACACATTTGATGTAATTTACAACGTTTTCCAATACAAAAGTGTTTTACAAAATTGTGTGTGTGAATTTACTCAGAAAATGTATATTTTTATAATGGGCATAAAGTAAAAAATCAGTTCGTTCATCACCTTCAAAGATATTAGTTATACGAACATAGTTAAGTAGTAAAATGTGTTCAAGTGACCAAAGAAAAAAAATGCCCCTTCGTTCAAACAGCAACAAGCAATAAATAGTATTTCTCCCAACGTGTAACACAGAATTTGATTAAAAGTATGTACTCTTAAAAGTGATGTAATTGAGACTGAACCTTATGTTTTTAACTTTAAGGCTCTAATCACAAATAAAACAACAAAAACTAGCCATGAATTTATTTAATGTAAATTTTTATTACAGAGAATTCGGAGCGAGAAAATTCATCTCAAGATTTTTATTTCTTATAAGATTTTTTTCTTGTAGTTAAAATGAACAAAAATTATTCTTATGGTCAACATTTGTTATTTATAACAAATAAAACTGTAACCGGTTCGCTTGTTAGAATTTTGTGTTACCTTCACATAGTTACAAACTAATAAAAAAAATCTGAAACAAACAATTCTTCTGCTCAGGATTATGATGGCTCTGCAAATTTCTATGTCGGTTTAGTAGAGGCCCCCATTGGCTACCTCACTAGTTTCAGTTTTTGCTACATCAATAAATGTGTTGCCTTCCCATAGTTAAAAATGAATAAATAAAAATTAAAAAAAAAAAATTCTGCTCAGGATTAAGGTGGCCCTGCCACCAATATTTGTTATGTCACCATAATCCTGAGCAGAAGAATTTTTTTTTGAGTTTTTTTTTTACTCATTTTTAACTATGGGAAGGCAACACATTTATTGATGTAGCGAAATATCTAGCAAGCAAACCTTGTTCAGAATAGAACAAATTTCGGGAGTGACCATAATCTTGACGAGCGCGTGAAGTTTTCCAGAGATTCTTCCATACGTATACGTATACGAATCCAATTGGAATTACACGAATTTATATTGGATTATTAAAGATTTCATATGTAGTGGTGCAGAATACAATGCTAAATTCTAATGTAAAGAAATTTTATTAAAAATTGGAAATAAACGATTTTTAAAAATTAAAATAAGAAAATTATGAATTGTTAGTTAAATTTTCGTATAATTTATAATTTTTACCGACGATTTTCATACTGAATAAACTACTCTCACCAGTGGAATAATAACAAAAGACTCGCATTATAGTATTTGTAATACATTCGATATTTTATATGAATAAGAAACAATAAAATATAGCAACACAATTATTATACTAATATTTAATTATAATTTAATCAAACTAAATCAAAACCGAGATATCAAATGATTAAAGGCCTTTGTATTTATATTTATCAACTTACATATTTGCTGTTATTTATCTCGTTTAATAAAAACAACGACAGTGCTAAAAAAACCAGGAGCAAACCTCGGTTATTCAAATATGTACAATCATTTTGGTACTGTTAAAAATAGATTCCAATAAGATTTAAAAAAAAAATTCAAAAGAAATCTAAACAATATTCGAAATTTTAAAAAACGAATTTTGTAGAACATTTATTAAATGAACGATTCGTATGGATTAGGGTTTTTTAATAAGGTATTGTAGAGGCCCATTCCATGTGCTAGCCAAACCGTTGTCATCATTGTTGTGAAAGACCGATACTGGCCCTTGAGTAATGAGTGCAATTTAAAAAAATATAATTTTGCAGAACTTTTATTAAACGAAATTAAACGAAATGATTTTTGAATGAAGTTCTGGAATATGGCCAATTATGACGGAACTTGCTCATTTCTTAACCGATTATGATGAAATTCGACATACGTGTATTGGAAATGGGATTCTAAAATGATTTTTGGATACAGTTTTGGGGTATGGCCAAGTATGATGGAACTTGCTCATTTCTCAACCGATTATTTTTGTTTGATTTTCATATAATATTGATGTAGCGTTGCAATTTCCTAAATTTAGTTATCTAATACATTTCTGCTACTAATTCGAAGAATTTTATAAATTTGTTGATGTTGTTTCTTGTTTCGCTGCGTCACATAATGTCCGTTTAGTATAAATTTTGATTCAAAGAAGCTAGAACGTTCGTTTGCATTTCAATCGTCAGCTCTCATCAAGATCTATAAATTGCGTATACCGGGTGTTTCTTTTAAACTGAGACGATCAAATATCTCGAAAAATAGCCACTCTACGGAAAAAATGTCCATAATCAAAATTTAATCATACCGCGGGGGAAATACATTAGTGCAAAAAAATAGTCCCCCACCCCCCGCTTTGTAGGTGGGGCGGGGGTAACTTTTAAACTAAGATAGGAAGCCATATTTTTTATTGCAGATACGGATTCTACGACTAAAAGTACGTATGATTTGAATGAAATATTTTGTTCGGTTCATGATAGATGGCGTTGTAATCGACGAAATTCAATTTTTTCAATTTCTTCTTCTTAGAACACACGCATTCGATTCTGCAATACGTTTGAAATAAAAAACATCACGTTTTCATTGGAAATACTCGAAATTCGTCATCAAAACAATTTATTCAGTTTTGTAAATCACATTTAACGTTTGTGTTATTTCTTATCTTCATGTTTTTCGTAATTGCAAAATAAACGATAAAATACTTTAGAATGGACCGTTTAACTGTGCCAAAGAAATTGAAATGGTTCTGGTTTATGGAGAAGCTGGCAGAAATCTTGAAAATGCTGTTGCTATTTACGCTCAACGTTTTCCGGATAGGATTCGTTCACGTGCTTCATTTGGCCGTACTATCAAACAATTTATTGCTGATGGAAATGTTCAACCGAAAAAGAGGACCCGTAGAGCAACAGTCACTGGAGAAAATAATGAAATTGCTGTATTGGCTGCAGCGACTCATAATCCTCATGTTAGTACACGAGAAATAGTTCGCGATTCCGGATTGTCCCTCACCAGTGTTTGGAGAATTTTAAAACGGCACAAGTATCATCCATATCATGTGTCTTTACACCAAGATCTTCATGGCGCTGATTTCCAAAATCGGGTAACTTTTTGTCAATGGGCACGTGAACAAATACAACAAAACTCCAATTTTTTTCGTTGCGTAATGTTCTCTGACGAATCGTCTTTTACAAACCATGGAACGGTTAATCGACACAACATGCATTATTGGAGTGTTGAAAATCCACACTGGCTTCGCCAAGTTGAACATCAGCGCCCTTGGACTGTCAACGTGTGGTGTGGAATAATTGGCAACCAACTCAACGGCCCCCACATTATTGAAGGCAACTTGAATGGTCAAATGTACCGAAACTTTTTGGAAAATGAACTGCCAATATTACTTGAAAATTTGAACTTAGAATTGAGACGGAACATGTGGTTTCAACATGATGGTTGTCCTGCACACTATTCGTTGGTAGCACATGAGGTACTTGATCGTGATTTCAATGGTCGCTGGATCTGTAGAGCTGGTCCGATAAATTGGCCCGCCAGATCACCAAATCTTACTTCGCCAGATTTCTTTTTGTGGGGCTATCTCAAAGACAAAGTTTATAAACAAGAACCAACAACACGTGAGAACATGATTGAGCGAATCAGAAATGCGTGTGCTGAAATTCAACCAAACACACTTCTCAGTTGTGTACAATCATTGGAAATGCGTATTAATAAGTGCATTGAAGTCGCAGGCCATCATTTTGAACACTTATTTTAAGCTAAAATTATTTTATTCACCTGCCATTTACATTAATAAATTGTTTTGATGACGAATTTCGAGTATTTCCAATGAAAACGTGATGTTTTTTATTTCAAACGTATTGCAGAATCGAATGCGTGTGTTCTAAGAAGAAGAAATTGAAAAAATTGAATTCAAACGCCATCTATCATGAACCGAACAAAATATTTCATTCAAATCATACGTACTTTTAGTCGTAGAATCCGTACCTGCAATAAAAAATATGGCTTCCTATCTTAGTTTAAAAGTTACCCCCGCCCCACCTACAAAGCGGGGGGTGGGGGACTATTTTTTTGCACTAATGTATTTCCCCCGCGGTATGATTAAATTTTGATTATGGACATTTTTTCCGCAGAGTGGCTATTTTTCGAGATATTTGATCGTCTCAGTTTAAAAGAAACACCCGGTATAAGACATTAATGTGAAATAGTTATAGTTAATATACCATGGTGTTAAAGTAAAACAAAATAAATAATGCGATGTCTGACTATACTCGTCGAAAAGCCAAATAAAAATAAAGATAACGTTTACGGTTGGAAAGGGCTTCTCAAGAGCAATCCCGTGATACTTCTTAGTATTCAAATATTATTATGACAAATACATATAATACGCTCATATACATATACGTACACGTATTCAGGTATAACACACGGCTGTGTCTACGATACAGCCAAACCAATATTTTTTTTTCTGTTTTGTTTTCTAAATATTTTTATTTTCATTACTACGAAATGTTTTGTAAGGGCTAAAGTACGAATCGTTCGTTTAATACAAGTTCTGCAATAGTATATTGTATAACAAGTGAAGAAAACGAGTCATTGCAATACGAAAGTGAAATTTGCAGCCTGAGCGATAGCGAGGGCTGCAATCACTTGAGTATTGCAATGACTCATTTTCACACGAGTTATACACGCTATTTTTTCTAAGATACTATAGCCCTGTAACATTTATAAATAAGTAGAAACATAAAAAATTACAAACTTGTACGGATCAACACAAATTTCTTAAACCATTAAAACATTTGGAGTTTCACAAATCGTGTAGCAATATTAAGAAATCGTTGTGTAATGAGAATATTTCCACACGATTTTAGTATACGACGCAAAGGCTCCTGTTCTTATAAAATTTAAATTCAAAAATCATCATCGAAAGTATAGGTTACTGCACTATCGTAGAAAAAATTATTTTTTTGTATCGCACTCAACACTCAAGGGCCAATATCGGCCATTCACAACAATGATGACAAAGGTTTGGCTAGCACATGGATTAGGCCTCTCCAATACCTAATTGAAAAACCCTAATCCATACGAATCGTTCATTTAATAAAAATTCTGCAAATTTTTTTTTTTAAATCACCATTTTTCTATGAACAATTCTAAAATAAATCAATTAAAATTATTTTAATATCGGACGAACAAGAATTTTTTATGATTTTTGATTTGCTTTAATTTAACTACTGGTTGATTTTTAAAAATACTTTTCTAAATACTACTCAATTTGTTGAAATAACACTCAATTTTCCAATTAGAATTTGTTTTAGCATTGCAATACTAATACATTGATAAATCTCTGGAATGTCTGGAAAACTTCACACTCGTAATCTTCACCATAAGAATTATTTTATTTTATTTTTGTTCATTTTTAACTACGAGAAAAAATCTTATAATAAATGAAAATCCTGAGATGGATTTTTTCGCTTGAGTAAAAAGTCTGGGATGGATTTTAAAGCTTGTACACTTTAAATAGTCTTGAAAAAAAAAGTTGGGGATTGATTTTTACCCTCGTGCTTTCGAAGGTAATTTCTAATTTTTCAGGGACGAAAGTCTGGAATAACTTCAAGGTTGTATATAATTACACACAAAGTTTGACAACTTGAACAAATACGTTTCCAGCGAAAGCTAGTAAAAACCACATCAATGCTCTACAGTGTGCGCAGTACCCAATAGTTGGTTATTGGCGTGCCAATACAAATATTTCTTTAAAAATTGCTTTTTTTGCATGCCAAACTAATTCCGTAAATATTTTTTTTCTTTAAGTATAATATGTGAGGTAACCTTTCGGCGGGGTGGGCGCCCGGCAGCGATGGGTCATGTAACAAAAAAGAACTTTCTACGTTACTTGTATTTAATGTGTATTTTATGTAGCAAACCAGTAGAAAGGCGCTGCTATATCAACAACAAATGCCAGATTTGTTTTTTGTTCATAACCTTTAAAATTGTTTCATTCAGTCGCACCATAATCTCAAATAAGCGATTAATCTCAAAAGGCGACGGTGGGACGTCCGACTCATGCCTATTGGCATGAACTTAAGTTCATGCAAAGTAAACCGACTAATAATAATAAAAAATAAGCGATCTAAAATCTGTAAGAACTAGGAGGTGTAGCCCGACCTAGGACGGATACAATTTATTTTAATGGGGATGTCCAGTGGCCGCTGCTACAATCACCATTTGACCATTTGCTATTTGATTAGCCGTTATTATTTAGCCGAGTAGGAGTAGCTCGAAATTAAAGGCTTTTAAGGAGTATTGTACTTTAAATATATACCTTAAACCAAAGAGTAAAGGCATTTATGAATGATTTTAAATGTGTTGCGGCATCACACAAAAAACCTTATAGAACGATAAACAGCGGGAGTTGCGCTTTTCTTCAAAAAACAAAATTCGGGGTGGGCTCTGGGCGTCTACACGGCCGTAGGTGTTTTGCGTGATAACGTTTATAAGGTGTTGAGATTAATTATTTTAATTTAATATAAATTATCTGCTACAGTTTTTTACGCACAAATAAATGAGGCATTCTCTCCCTACAGTACCTACCCTCAACTATTGTAAATTGCTATTTGCAGATTTTAATTTCAATTAAAATTTATGTGGAGGTTAATTATTTTATTTAAAATAAATTAACCACCACTGTTTCTTTATGCTCGGATTGGATGATGTTCGCGGCGTAGCATGCCACTGCGTTGCACAAATATAATGCGTGAGGCATGAAGCCTAAGGACCAACCTAAGAAATCATACATTTTAGTTAAAGATAATGATTACAGTTGGTGAGTAATTGCCCACAGATAGTATACATTGAAAAAAATACGTATCGGTATATAAATTTGTCTACGTAACCATAGACAAATTTACAATACGATTTGCAATCAAAAGTATAAAAAGAATCAAAAGAATAAATGCCTACATCTTTTTCCATTGCAAATTTTGAATTTCCAAAAAAAAATAAAAATTTCCCTTATTTTGTTTAGGAACATTTTCAATCCTGCGATAAACAAAGCAATCTGAAATATTTTTCCTATGTGAATATTTTATTGTTTTTATTATGATTTTTTATTGACGTCTAGAAATGTCTAAATTGACAAAATTATTTGGTAATACAAATACAAAATGTTTCTAACACAATGACATGAAACAAAAAATTTCCCTTTGCGAATATTCGCAAAGCATCCAAGTAAATGAAAATGTATTTAATTTTATTGTTATTTTGTTTCAAACATAGCTTGCTATGAATTTGTGACAGGAAAAAAAAAATTACAGAAAAATTCTCATGGCTTACTACAAATCATAATATAAAAGTTTTAAATAATTTAAGTAGTTGTTGAAGCCACTGAAGACGACAAATTCTGAAAATAAAAGAAATGAATTACATGAAATTTTATACAACACATTACCACATATTTATGTTAAATTGTCCCATTGCAGTCACTGTAGTTTCCATATGTATTATAACCTAAAATCAAATTAATATTATGTATTTAAATTTTCTTTTTTATTAACACATTTTGAATACTTATCTATTATTATTTACAACCTTAAATTTATATTGAAATCTAAAATGAAATTTAATAACTTTGGATTAATTTATACATATTTAAATTTAATAATTGAATTAGCTTACCTTTATTATTGATTAAATTTTTGTTTGTTTACGTTCTATGACATTTTAAAAACCCCTAAATGTATACATGCTGACAATAAAAATCTTTAAAATGTTGTGTAGACTTTTGGCTAACTGCCAACAACCATAAAAAATAATGTACAGGCATACCTCGATTAACGCTACCTCTTTTAGCGCTGTTTCGTTATAGCGCTCTTTTGATTTTATGGAAAAAAAATTATTTTAACTTTAAAATATTTTTTAAAAGGTTTTATTTGTTTAATTTCATATGAAACAAGATAAAAATATTTTAATGAAAAAATGTTTGGAACATAATCTAGGGATAATCCAAAATGCCTTACAAGATTTAAGTGAAAATGATCCCAGTTTTGAAAGATCCTGAGCTATAAAACGAGGAGTAATGAACAGTTTATCACCCTACATGGAACTTTTAAAAGAAAAAAGAAAACTATTTAAGGAAACAAGCTTAGACACATTTTTTTAAAAAAATAGTTAAATATGATTTTACGCCTTTATTTTGTGATATATGTTAAATTTTTTGGCTTTTATTGAAATTGTTTTGTTATACTAAATTCTAATTTATTTTATAATTTTTAAATGAAATATAAATAAGTACCAAATATAAGTACGTAAAAAATTTGGTTAGGAACGTAACCCCATATTTTAGTGTAAGCAGCACCTCTTTTAACGCTGTTTCTGTTAGCGCTCAATTTTCAGGAACGCAATATGAGCGCTAAACGAGGTATGCCTGTACTATAATAAGAGAAAAATTTCTCAAATTAAAAAAAAAGAAAAATTTCTTCCCTTCTAAAACGAACCATCAAAGCGTTCACATCAAAATTAAGAATAAAAAATTATTGTGAAAATAAAAAATTGTTAACACAATCGTGATTTTAATAAAGTTTTTGCACTTAACTTTTGTGATAACCAAAACACCACATACCGATATCAAGTTTATCGCATCATCATTCATGCACCAAGTTCGCAAATTATTTTGAAAACCTAACCTGTTGGTACAGTAGTGTTCGCATACATTTAGGCGCATTATAAACGCGTACTTCGTATTTTCTTGTGTAATTACTGTAATAACTATGAAGCGGAATATTTAATTTAAAGTAAAATATTTGGCCATTACATGAATACTAAACAAAAAATAATAAAAATAAAATTGGATGAGAATCGAACCTAAGGCCTTTGCCGCTCTAGCCCAGTGTTTAACCACTACGCCACAAACTATATTATAAAGGGTCTTTCAACAAGAGCGTTTCAACTTTTGTTTTGAATAAAACACAAACTGTTCGACTTTTAAACTAACTTTTTTTTTTATTAACGAATTTGAACATATACATTTAAGTATGAAACTCGATTTCTTTTGCATGACCACCGCGTGCACGTTTTACGAAGTCCAATCTTTGAACCAAATTTTCGACCACTCTTTCGCATAAATCGGCCGAAATTCCAGCAATTTCACGTTCAATATTGGCTCTGAGCTCTTGCAACGTCGCCGGCTTATTGGCATAGACCAATGACTTCACATAACCCCAAAGAAAATAATCTAGAGGTGTCAAATCACAAGAGCGCGGCGGCCACTGGACGGGCCCATTTCGCGAAATAACACGCTCATCGAACTTAGTTTTCAATAACGCGATTGTATCGTGTGCTGTGTGGCATGTGGCCCCGTCCTGTTGAAACCACATGTCGTCCAAGTCCATTCCATTCAATTGCGGCCAAAAAAAATCGTTTATCATATCGCGATATCGATTTCCATTAACAGTAACGTGGCGATCGTTATCGTCGATGAAAAAATATGGCCCAATGACGCCGCCGGCATGTAATCCGCACCAAACAGTGAGTTTTTCGGGATGCAACGGTGCCTCATGAATCACGTGTGGGTTGCTTCCTGCCCAGTAACGCATATTTTGCTTGTTAACAAATCCATTTAGCCAAAAGTGAGCCTCATCGCTAAAGATGATTTTTCGGAGAAAATCTGCATCATTTTCGATTTGCTCTTGAGCCCAATTCACGAATTGGCGTCGCTTCAAATGGTCAAACAACTTTAGTTGTTGTGTCAGCTTGATCTTATACGGATGTAGGCCAAGATCTTTACGTAAAATTCGCCACAATGATGTCACAGAAAGGCCCAATTGTTGCGAAAGTCGTGTGAGCGACACATTCGCGTCTTCTTGAACTGAAGCCCTGGCGGCTGCGATGTTTTCAACACTTCGAGCACTTCTTGCTCTCGAGGGCACTGGAACATTATGTAGCGAAAACGTAGACTCAAATTTTGCCACTATACGGTCGATTGTCGAACGGGCTGGCTTGTTAAATGAACCGTAAAATGGCCGTAATGCTCTTAAAGTAGCAGCAACAGAACGATTATTTTCATAAAAAATTTGCACGATTTGCAATCGCTGTTCACGTGTGTAGCGTTCCATGATGAAATGTATACTAATGAAGTTTCCAAATGACAAAAGAACAATAAAAAATATGGCGTCGTTCGCCGTCCCTATCGGAAAAAAGTTGAAGCGCACTTGTTGAAACACCCTTTATTTCGCTTTTAATTTGCATTGTTAAATTGTTTTATTTTTTCAAAGCGTTCTACAGCCTCGCTAGCTAAATATATATGTATTAATGTGGTTGCGAATACTTCCATTGCTAGATTGAAACAACATCGGTAATTTTGTTTTTGTGTTATTTAGTATCTATAGCTTTAAATTTAATTATTTATGTGCGTATTAATAAATTTAAAAATATTTTTAAGAATGTTTGCGTGGATCAGCAAAACGAAGTTACTTTTGAGTTCATTGACGAACTTGAAAATGATTATGTTCCGAACAATAACAAACCACTATTGGAAGTTCTACTCCCGCAACTGATGGCGTGATCGAAGTGGAGGCTCTCGATCCGGTTTGCCAATTGGTAAATGACTTGCTAAAATCGACCGCTTCAATTGCAGTTACAGTCGAAATGTGGATAAAAATCAAAGAAGGATTACCACCTTCATTTATATTCTCGATTTAGAATCCGACAGCAAATGGTGTTGAATAAAGAAAGCCTGGTGGCGAATTTTCTTCATCCGAAGTATAGTGGTCTTAAGCTATCAAGCGAGCCACTCGAACTTGTCGAAGAACACCTCATTGAAGAGATTGACAATAACTCATTGGTCTAGTATACAGCATGCAAGGACAAAACTGGGCGGATCTAAAACTTTCTGGAGTTTAGCACAATCTAAATACCCTCATCTTTCCTGTTTGGAAAAAGCTTGGAATATAGCTTCTCGCAATTCCAGCTTAATTTCGACCGAATATATAAATACGTAAAGCTAAGATGTTTTTATTTGTTTTTATTTCTTTCGTTACTTATTATACGTGTATTTTAAGTGTATTATACTTGTGTAGAAAACTAAGGCCCATCCATTTTTGACGTCACCGTATTATACGTGTATTTTACTTGTATTGTACACGCGTAAAAAACTATGACCCATCCCTCTCTGCTAATTGCCTTTCTCTGGTATTTTGTTCAGAACTTTTGGTTCACTGCTTCTTCTATAAACTGATATGTAAATTTAAACGAATAAATTTCTTTCATTTTAGAAGAGTGACAATTACGGGTGGCCAGACGTCCTGGTTTCTCCGGACATGTTCTGGTTTTCCAAACTTCTGCGGGCGTTCGGGAAAATATCTTACATTGTCCTGACAAATAATCATTTCCATACAATTTAAATATTTTAATTAAGAAATCAAACTGCAGCGCAAATAATGATATGGCTTAAACAGTTTTTAAGACGTGATTTAATCTGTTTTAGATTTTGAATTATTTATAGAATCGGCGTAATATCTCAAATATAAAATTTCACAAAAGCACATCGATAAATGTGTTTATTCCATTTGGTGCTGGAGGTGATAAAAATTGACCGCATTGGCTGAGTAACCAAAATTGGCAAATTTAAATTTTGGTTTATGGTATCGATATCGACTGTGACACAATAAGTACGAGTAATGTTCCAAAATATTTTTTGCCGTTGAGCTATGTTTTAAGTTATAAATTCTAATCTCAGCCATCCCTAGGACCGAAAAATCCTTCAGGCCACGTAATAATAGGTTTTATGTTTGGAACTATTTTTAGTAACAACAAAATATTTCAGGCATAAAATTTCACTAAAATCCGTCAACAAATGACCGGAGTGAAGTTTCTAACGTTAATTTAAAGTGCGTAGTTTGATATTAAAAAAAAGTGTAAGAAATAAGTGGTAGGAAAAGTGTTGAAAAAATTTACTAACCTTAAAAAATATAGCTACACAAAAAAGCGTTAAATGACAAATAAAAAAAATCATTTTCGAGAATTTCAATTTAAAATTAATAATGCAAAAGAGTTTTGCAAAATTGTCAAACTTATCAAATTTGAAATTAATCAAAACGAAATTATGTTATTTTAATTAATTTAATAAACCATTAAAAAGTTTTGAATGATAAAATGAGGGTGAAAGTACAGCATTAAACAAAATAACACAAATATCAGAGATGTGCTCATGTACTCACTATATATAGCGGTTCAGCAATACAATAAGCTAGTTAGACGTGCCTATGCTATTCTGTTATGATGGGTTGGGCTCAAATAACAAATTTTCAAAAAATGATAAATTTTCAAAACTTAACAAATTTTTCAAATTTATTTGGAAGCTGTACTACCTACTACACTAAGCCAATTAACACAAATCTCAGAGATGTGCTCATATACTCACTATATTCAACGGTTTGGGAATATAATAAGCTAGTTAGACGTGCCTATGCCATTCTGTTATGACGTTAATTGTCTTAGTGTAGTACCGCTTCCAAATAAATTCGAAAAATTTGTTAAGCTTTGAAAATTTATCATTTTTTGAAAATTTGTTATTTGAGCCCAACCCATCATAACAGAATAGCATAGGCACATCTAACTAGCTTATTGTATTGCTGAACCGCTAAATATAGCGAGTACATGAGCACATCTCTGATATTAGTGTTATTTTGTTTAATGCTGTACTTTCGCCCTCATTTTATCATTCAAAACTTTTTAATGGTTTATTAAATTAATTAAAATAACATAATTTCGTTTTGATTAATTTCAAATTTGATAAGTTTAACAATTTTGCAAAGTTTTTTTGCATTATTAATTTTAAATTGAAATTCTCGAAAATGATTTTTTTTATTTGTCATTTAACGCTTTTTTGTGTAGCTATATTTTTTAACGTTAGTAAATTTTTTCAACACTTTTTTTACCATTTATTTCTTACACTTTTTTTTAGTGTCAAACTACACTTTAAATTAACGTTAGAAACTTCACTCCGGTAACAAATGAGCTTGTTCCATTTCATGCTAGAGATGAGAAGATAGTGTGAATTGTCCCAGTATGTAAAAATAAATTTGGCGGATATAATTTTTAATTTAAGATATTGACTAAAAGCATGATGCAACGGCCGAAGGAATTCTTCAGAGCCGGAAATTTTTAATTTTATATTAGGAACTACTTATAGAATCGGCTTTATAACGTAGATATAAAATTTTACTAAAATTGATTGACAAACGTGCTTGTTCCATTTGGCGGTGAAAGTTTAGAAAAGGCCTGAATTGGTAATTTATTTGAAAAACAAATTTCTCTTTGGCAAATACATTTTTTTTTATTTATAGTTTGTACTTATGCACCAAAATATTATTGGCATTGTGTTGGTTGAATTCTGGCCATGTTTCATTTAAGAAACTTAGTCCTGCCCCAAACGGAACTTTTGCAATTGTGCACCAATTCCATTGAAATTTGCTACCTAACTTAACTAACAAATTTGGTGATAAATGAATTGGTTTCAGCACATCCAAATGATGAATCAAGGTTGCGGTTTTTGAAATTTTTCTAGACGAGATTTAACTACATTTCTGTTTTCTAACCAGAGAATGGTCGTTGTCACCAAACCAATTTTCTCTTTATTTCACCAAATGCATAACAAATCTCGAGACTTAAAAACAGTCTTGATCAATCTGCTCACACTTCTCTGCTTGTTAGTAAATTTTTGGCTAAAATCGACCCCGTTATGATGCTGAGCACACCAAAACTGTGTAACCTTTTCGACAGCCAACAATAAACTAAGCATCCAATATGGCTCAAAATGCCAAGAAACACCAGGAAATGTGTACCAACCCAACCAAAAAACAACTGTGTCAATTGGACTTAAACAACCAGCGAAATTGTAAAATTTGACGATTTTTTTGTTAAGTGGTTATATGACCAAGTTGCTTTCACATGTTGCCATTTCCCAGCATTTCGATATTTGGACTTTATCAAAATTCTAGAAACTTCTTTTCCATTTTTTGTAAGAATAACTGCAAAAAGGTCGATTTTTTAAAATTCAAAATTTGTTTGACGTGCCGGAAAAAATTTTAAACGTGCCAAGTTTGGGACGTATGCCACGTTTTTGCCATCATTATGCTTTAGAGGCGGATTTTATACAAAGCTTCTAATGATTTATGGAAAATCGCAGTTCCCCAGGGAACACACATCAGACTGCTCAAGAGGCTGATTTCCACCATTTTTCCAATGATTTTTGGAAAATAGAATTTTCCCAGATTTCCCGTGATATTTAACTAAATTTTTTGCTAGCGATAGCTATTGACAAACCACACAATGCAATCCTTCTCCAGATATAACACTCTCTAGGCTCTAGAGTCTGATTTTATTCCAATTTCAAATATTTTTTGAATTTTTCCGATTTTCTGATATTTTCTACGAGTTGGGTTAACAAAATTTTCAACGTATGACTACTAACAACTGTTTTTAATGCATTTCGTGTTGCCTGTTAACTTTCGGCTGACAACGACTGTATTTTATGTTTGTGGCTGGAATGTTAATAACGCTATCTGCATTATCGACTTTTTATGTTCGAATAACTTCAACTAATGCTCTCTTCCAGGTTTCAGCAGCAATGTTTTTGATTATAAGACTAAAACATTTTTTCCTGTTTAGGTAAGGTAATCTATATAAACGCATTTATTATGTAATAAACAAGTGGTTTAAATTCAAATGTTCAATTTTCTGTTAAAGTTATTAAAAAAGGCAAGAGCTTGCTGCAGTTTTGAGCCTAGTGCCAGAAACCTTTTCTTTGTATTGTATTTTAAAGTTTTTGGCCTAACATCATGCCGCATTACAGAAAAATATGTTAATTCCACCCGACAACTACTCACCGAAATTCATCACATTTTTTATTTACCGAAAGAGTCATAAGGTACCTTAATTCTATTCGCAATATTTAACAGGATTAACACTTGTTTAAGCAAGTCTCATCTTATCTGTATACAAGCATAATTCAATTAGTCACAAAAATATTTCTTCTTGTAAAAAATGATTATCTCACGTGTTAATCATTCCACAAACTGACCGCAAAGTGTAATACGGTAATTTATTGCGAAAACTATTAAATAATAAATTTATTTTTAAACAATTTTTTGTTAAATCATCGAAGAAAAAACAAACTTAACTTTAAAATTTACAAGAAAGACGAAACAATATTGAATGACACGGCATTAATTTAATTTATTTTTTCATCTTTATTGTTGATTCAAGTGGCATTAAAGAAATTATGTTTTCATATAGTTTTGACACCCAAAAAAAAAAGTTAAGAATTCCTCATAATGATGATGTTCAAGAAACCATATAAACAAAAAAAAAAAAACCGAACATACCTATAACATGAAGATGAGAAAAGATATTAGACGACCAAAAATATGACAACTATAAGATAGTTGTTCACGGGTGAAATGATTTGAATTGAATGGGTCTGCGCGGATTGATGAAGATACAAAAATAATAATTAACGCTAGATATAGATGTGTGTTGTATTTACATACACAGACTAGTGGAAAATTAGTTGTGCTCTAAACAAACAAAATTTCCTTGCTTACTTAATCGCACGGGCGAGTATCTTCTCTCTATAGTAGCTCCGATTGAATGAATATTATTGCAGTCTGATGATGAATATCTTTGACGTAAACTTAAATTTGATTGAGCCACGACGAAATGAATGAAAAACAGAATTTTTTATTTTGTTTTATACCTTGTGGCTTGTATATATACAAATTGACTAATACCGTTTGAATGGTACTTCCTGTCTTCTTGTCTTTTCATATTTTCAATGTTAGTTTTATTAATATAAAAGTCAAATTTGATTTTGATTGGGATTTTATTTTTATTTTTTGTAAATAATTGAAAATTGTTGCACTGTCATGTTTAATCAATGAATCTACTTCTTTTGTGTGTCATAATTTAGATATGTATTTTTGAGTATTCGTTTTAATTGTTTTTTTCATATTAAATTATTAAGATATCAAATATGTGATAACCACTTGTGGGAATCAAACTTTTTTTTCGTCTTGTAACATGAAACATTCGAAAATGTTCTTTATTAAGAAGCTTCATTCAGACAAACAAGAAATTGTAAAATCGGTGAACATTTGCAGAAGGAAATTTGAAAAAGGAATTTTTAGGGAGGTTAAATGTTAAAAGCGGCAATGATTTTTCCAATATTTTATTGAACCCGACTATGATTTTCTGGTGGTGAAAAACTTTAGTTTGTATATGTGTCCAGTGATTTGATATTGTGAAAACATAAAGCACAGGAAAATCTGAAACGTTGGCTTTCAGATGAAATGAAGAATTTAGTATCTTTGTTTGGCCTAATTATAGCCAGCCTAATGGGTAGAGATCCACAAATAGCGAGCGGACAAATTTTACAAAGCCCAAAGAAAATTGTGGGGTTCATTTTAGGAGATTTTTTAAACATATTCCGAAGCGTTCTCTGATTATGTACATAACTTTGAGAGTAAAGAGATCCACTTTTGTCCTTTGAGCGTGACTTAATAGATTTCATGATAAAGCACTCTTAAGATGAAATGTCTACGTCGTACAAAATTTCAATTAAAAATCCACAAACCGCCCCTGATGGACGTTACAGAGAGCAACCACAATGTTCAAAATTTCTTTTCTGTAAATTTGTACCGAAGATAACAACATGTTGTGAGCAAAATGGGAATTTCCTGATATAATTCTTTTCTCAATACTTCAGTCTGTACGGAGCATCGCTATGGACCATTCGAGCAATGCAAACAGAAACATCACAAACAATACAAAATCAGAATTAATATCAATTGTCGCTTGTGACCGTTACTCCACCTCCTCGTGGATTACATTTTCTGTTTCTCCTACTGCCTCGCTTCTCAAGCTCTCTGGTATAATAGCGCGACATCATTTTAGAGCCTCCGATCGTAATTTGCTAAGATTTTTAAACAACCTTTAATACCAAGAGAATTTTTACTCAGAAAACTTTTAAAGGCGAGTTTTTTAAAGCAATTCACAAATAATGTGGTTGAAATTTCAATTAAAAGAATTTAAATTTTAAAGCTTACTCAATATACCGGGTGATTTTTTTACCCTGTTAAATTAAAATATCTCGGAAAACAAGCACTCTACGAAAAAAATGGGAAAGATCAAAATTTAATTATTCCGCCGGGGGAAATACATTAGTGTTAAAATTAGTATCCCACCCCTCCTTGTAGTTGGACCGGGGGGTAACTTTGAAACTAAAAAGGGAACCCCAGTTTTTTATTGCAGATTCGGATTCTACGGCTAAAAATACGTTAGATGTGACTGAAACATTTTTTTCGATTCATGATAGATGGCGCTGTAATTGACGATCTTCAATTTTTTTCGATTTCTCCTACTGAGAACCTACGCAAACGATTCTGCAATACGTCTGAAATAAAAACACCGTGGTTTTGTTGTAAATACTCGAAGTTAGTCTTAAACAATTTGTGTAATTCTTCCAAGTTTAAAATTGGTTCGATAAAATTTCCAAATCAGCTTTATTTATATTTATATATGGATGTCACTCATCTAAAACCGTCGTACCTTACCCGTTGGCAAATGGTGCAGCAATTGGGCTCGCATTTCTGGAAGAGGTGGTATATAGAATACCTTACATCTTTCGGCATTTTCAAATAACAATTTGAAACAGCAGCCAATTAAAACCGTTGGAACGATGATCATCTTGTTGGAACTCTAATTGTGGCTCTAATAGTTACAAACCATTCCAGAACAACATCGCAACAGTTATCTGGAAATTATGAAGGTACTGGATCGGAAATACGGCATTGACTGCAAGCGGGAAATATATCGAATAGAATTGAAAAACCGCCACCAAAAGGGGGAGAATCGCTACAGGAATTTTCAGCTGCAATCGAGCGATTAGGGCATCTAGTACATACAAGTATGTCGGCCGATTATATGGCGGTGATGTTGTCACCTAAAGCAACATTTGCGGAAACTATCGCCTGTGCGTTGACGAGCGAGAGTGCACAAAACATCACCAAACCGTCAATGAAAATACGCCGAGTAGAAATTAGATATAAACATAAACACCGAGCGGTCGGCACAAGATATCGAGATGGAAGCGGTAAATCAAGATGTTAGGAATCTGATAAAATCGGTCACATCTCGCGAGTCTGCTGGGAAATAAGAAGGAAACGGGGAAGATCATGATCTCCTATACAGCGACGACCAAGTGGAGAGCAGGCAGTGGCCTAGCCAGGTGGCGACCAAATAACGTGGGAGCCGTTAAACTACAAAGAGTCAACTTAAATGGGCAGAAGCTGACTATCACAACCGATTGGCCTATAACCTCCACCCGTATTTCAAAAGTAGCAAGAGGCGGTGACAGCTTAACAATCAAAGGCGACATTGATGACACGGACTGCATCATCAGCCTGGATACGGGTCACCCAGGTTGTGGGTTGTGGAAGCTAACGAAGAGGAGAGTGGAGCCATGGGAATTATAATCGGGAAAGCCTTAGTTAAACTGGACAACGCATATAGAGTACCAATTAGGACTCTAAGTCTCTCGGATAAGACGAAAACCATCAAGAAACGAACAATCATCGAAATGCAAGGTCAGAAAGAAGTGGTAGCACAACTCATGCAGAAATTGACCCAAGATCTTACCGTGGTACAGAAAAATTCAGCCCATCAACTACATAAACGGTACATGTCCATATTCTGCAGCACATCGGATAATAACGGAAGCACAGAAAAAAATGAATTTGCTTAGAATAGAAAATCCCATTTGTTAATTCAAGAAAAAAATAAAATTTAAATATAAATCAATTTTTGCTCAATATAAGCTAAAAATATTTGATTTAACTAAATTTATCTTAAAATAAGAATCTATAATAATTATAGAATCAAGAATTCAATATTTAAATTAAGAAATGTAATAATTGGTTATCATTAAAAAAACCTGACTTAATACAAGAAAGCGGTTTAATCAAGTTTACAATTTAAATTAAGAAAGGTGATAATTGCTTATCATAAAAAACCTTACTTAATACAAGAAAGCGACTAAATGAAGTTTAAAATTTAAATTTAAAAATGTAATAATTGCTTGTCATTAAAAAAACTTGACTTAATATAAGAAAGCGACTTAATTGACAGTACAATATTAAACAATATACTGGTTAAAATTAGCATTCATACTTTTGTATTTACATTTATCCAGAAAAATTTTGCTTATTGTATTTTTCAGCAAACCTTAAATTCAACATAAATGAATATGATACACATAAAAAAAAAGATTTCTATTATCTATTCTTTAAAAAAAAATCCTATATTTTATAGTTTTTACTCCTTGATTTTCAGCTAATCAAGCCCCTTTACTAAAGGGAGAATTGGGTCGGAAAGGATAATACATTTTGGTTTTCCTTCCTTTAAGAAATTCAATTTAAAATAAAGAGCTGAAAAAATTAATTATTTTGCTAAATTTATCATTTGTTTTTAAATGATTATTTTTTATGCCGAGAAAGTGGCTCTTGTTTAAGCGAAGTACAATTTCGATTAAATTTAAAATGTCTTCATCTAAAATAAAATTTTAATTTTATTTGGATTAAGAAATAATTTGCTTTTGCTAAGAATTGTCTATTAAATTTAAATCAGAATATGTACTTGCTTTATTTGAGAAACAGTAAGATTATTTTGATATCATTCTTGCTTGAATATAGAATATAACTAAATAATTTATTAGAATCTTATACGAAATATTCTTTAGTGCTTCCTAGAACAATTACACAGTACAAATATTACATAACATAAATCTTCTCAGCTGAAACACATACCACTGTTGAACTTGAACTAAATATTCCTTGCTTTATTTTGTTTCTTCGCCCTATATTTTAACTTTTTATTTTATTTTTATTTTGGTTGACGAGATATAATTATGTTTGTATTTCTATGCCAATATACATAGATTTTCAATTATTTCGATTTCCTCAGTTTCCATAAGCATTAAAACATTGGAAAAGTGCGTCTTAGAAACGGAGAGATTATTATGGTACCTTTCCATATTAAGGTACGGTATTTTTTAGCAATCCACTGATGATGATTAATACATCGAAATATATGGACCAAACAATAAATTGTTTAAAAAAAAGTTGAACTTGATTTTATAAGAATCAATTTTTTGCAATTTTTAATTACAGTTTTCTGACTTGTTCAATCATTACAATTTTAATAAATAAAATTATTAGTTCATATTTTACTTAGCTTAAAATTGTTCGCTTGAGAAACTTTTTCAACCTTACCATTCGTTATTTGAATTTAAAGAATGGACGTTAAACGTACATACGTGTTATAATTTTATTTGTAAACCCATATTTGGTTATTATCAAGATTTTATATAATAATTTAAAAAATAGCTAGAAATTAGAAAATATAAACCGATATTAAATATAGCTGATTTTTACAAAAATAAATTTAATAATTGTGTGGTAATTAACTTTTGGTCTACATAATTGTGTCGACTTAAACTACAAGCTAACTACCTCAACATTATTTAAAATTATACATAATAATAATTTTCAATCATAAATCTATATACCTAGTCGAAATTTTATGATGTAAAATTTCTCTGAATTTGTAAAATAAGGTCAAGGCTAGCCAAATCGAAAAATTGTTTTTGATGTGAAAACATCTTTAGCGGGGGTAAGTCAAAAATTTCATGTAAAAAAAAGAACGGAAAATCCGGTACGACTGAAATTGCAAATTATTTATTATATACAAGAAAAACGAACACGAAATGCACCGAACTTGCATACGATATAATTCGAATTGCAATTTCCGTCAGATTAAAATGAAAAGACACAAAAAGTATGCATGTGTAGTACAAGTGATTAAAAAATCTGAAATGGAAGTACGTTAAATAAAGACAAATGCACCCATACTTTAAATATTAAATATTATACATCTTAGCGAGCTGTGAAAAAGGCACTTATACATTGATACATAATAAAATTAATTTTGAAATTGTTCAATCGGTATGCTATGTTTATTGTTTAGTATTGCTCATGCTGTTGCTGAGTTTGGTTATGTGGGGGATATAGAAAACAAAAACTATAATAATGGTAAACAGATTCGAATGCCATTTTCTGAAGATACGCGCAAGGAAGAAGCCGCAGGGAGACATGCTACCGTCTTTCCAGCTCCAATCAATCAAATCAGCGATGCCATTTTGCTTTGTTCATATAGATTGCCGTAACCATTCTCAAAAGTCTAAATATGGAATCTTCAACAATTGCTGTGTATAAGTAATGATGAATTTTAAAGCGTTCAGGGCATGTTTAGATGATTAACTTAACGGAACTGTACTTTGCTCAAGCTCACGAAGACACGGCTAGACTGAAATATAGTCGGTTATAAATTTCAATTTTCAATTAAACAATTAATGTCGGTAAGATTCGTCCTCCAAATCCAGAATAGAATAACTTATTGACTTTTTAAATCAAAATTGTAGTGTAATTTAAATACTGAGCGAATAGCAGCCGTCTATCTGCATTGGCTTCACAGGCCCATTGAAGAGACTTGGAATGATTCAATAGTTAAAGGTTTTCACATAATTCTTTTACGAGTTGAGCGTGAACTCGCCCGTTGTTTTTTTTTTTTCATCTTTTAGTATGTATATGGAACTACCACGGCTGCACTGTGATTCCTCTTAATTTAAGATTTTTCTTGTAATGCGACTCGCGGTTCAATGTTACATTTCATAATTTATTAGAAAAATTTCCATTAAAAGAAATGTAAATTTTTTAAAATGAAAACTTTTCTACTAAAATTATAAAATCTGATTGGTTTTGTAAAAAAGTTCTTATAGTTATGCTCAAACTTGTATTCGAGACATGCCGCCGCTGCTTGCTGTGGTATGTCCTTATGTTATGCTTCAAATAAGCAAGGCTTAGTTAAATTAAAGCAAAACATTATAAAATACAAAAGCGTATTTTAATAAACGAGAAGGGCTCCTGTTAAATTCTAACAAGCCTTTCTTAACTAATAACATATTTTAAATACAGTTGCTAATATTTAGCAAGCTCTCTTTAAAATTATTTATTAACTAAGCAATATTTCTAAATTACAGCGAACATTTTCTGCAATAAACACACACTCGCTTAATTCTATAACGTATTTGCTTGTAATAAGCAAACCCTGCTAAATTTACGCATGCGTATTATTTTTTCTCTTCAACATCGTAAAACAATTTCAAAACCGAAAATATTTCAGGCTTGTCTTGTTATGTTGTTGGGTTAGAACGTGCTAAATTCTAAGTAGTGTCTGTTTTGATTTTTGTGTTTTAATACATATTTAATTCATATATTAAAATTAGTTATTGTGGGAAAAGTGAGTATACATAATGTATGTAAGTATTAATTTTGTAATAAATTAAAATTCTTAGTATTTCTTTTTTTTTATTCAACAGGATTATTATCAATGTAAATTTGCAACATCAACTATATTGTAGAAAAACCCCATATGTGTCATCGCCATCTTTGTGCCGGGCTTTTGGTGAGTAGTGCGTAATTTTTTTGTTAAGTAGTGCTTACTACGTATATAGTATTTATTTTCAAGACCTTTTACATTTATTTAGATTTTATATTAGTTATGTATTTTTAAGACATTTTCTAGTCCGTGATAATTATGTTCTGTCTTATAAGACGCCTTAAATAGGCAAAAGTGAAAGATGTATATGACAAAATATAACAAAAATTTGGTTTATGAAGTTAAATGGGTTTAGTGGGTGTTTCCGAAAAGTGATTTTAAATACACATTTTATGAAATGCGCATTTTTGGGATACATTATGCTTTATTAAAATTGTAAAACTATTCAAATTTGGACCACTCCACATTAACATATCGATAAATATGATTACTTAAATTATAAAGAGATATCAAACAACATGTATTAAAAATGCACTCAAAAACTACATCGCATGCTGCTTTTCAAATATGTATTCGCTAAATTTGCATTTTGCATTTCGGATGCACCCAGTATCTAATTAATTTAAGATTTATTTGTTAAAATTGTAATGAACATTTATAAATATTTAATTATTCCAATATGTAGCTTAAAGTGTGATTTTTTATATTTGATTGATTTGGAACAGTTTGTCATGTTAAATACCTGATATTTGTACTTAAAAATTGCACAAATTTGATAATAAACTAGTGATACTAAAAACATAAATATTTTTAAAACTAGGGGGTACACCCCGTCCTAGGACGGATACATTTTATATATATAATGGTGATGTCCAGTGGTTGCTGCCACAATCACCATTTGAACATTTGATATATTTTTAGCCGAGTAGGAATAGCTCGTGATTTAAGGCTTTAAGGATTATTGTACCTGAAATAGACCTTAAACCAAAGAGTAAGGGCTTTTAAGGATGATTTTACATGTGTTGGGGCATCCCACAAAAAACCTTACAGACCGACAAACAGCGGGAGCTGTGCTTTTCTTCAAAAAAAAAAAAATCGGAGTGGGCTGTGTCATCTACACGGCCGTAGGTATTATGCGTGATAACGTTTATAAGATGTTGAGACTAATTATTTTAATTCAATATAAATTATAAGCCAAATTTTCTTTACGCACAAATAAATGAGGGATTCTCTCTCTACAGTGTTCTAAACTATATATGTACATATATTGTAAATCGCTATTTTGAAGATATCAATTTCATTTAAAATTTATGTGGCGGGTTATTACTATAATTTAAAATAAATTATCCACCATAGTTTCTTTACTCACAAATTGAGATTAGAATCGCTTCGATCAGAAGAGGCGTTCTCTCCTTACACTGCTCACAAGCATTGTAAATCGCTCTTTTGTAGATTTTAATTTTAACTATTTTAATTTACAATAAATTATCTGCTATGGATTTTTTACGTATAAATTGACACCATAATTGTTCCGATCAGATGAGGCTACAGTGCTCTCAATCAATGCAAATAGCTATTTTGTAGTTTGTAGTTTAATTAAGAGCTATAGTGCAGTCAAACCCTGTAAATCTCTATTTTGTAAATTTAATTAAAATTAAAATTAGTGTGGAAATTAGTTATTTTAATTTAAAATAAATTAACCACCACTGTTGCTTTACGGAAAAATTGACTTCAGAATTGCTCGGATCGGATGAGCCATTCTTTGGCTCAAGCATGTAAATCGCAGGAAATCCGAGTTTAGCGGCCCGGCTTACCTCGCCGCCTGATGACGTCGTTGCGATAATATTATGCGTGAGGCATGAAGCCTAAGGACCAACCTAAGAAATCATACATTTAAATTAAAAGTTTTGCTTACAATAATTGCCCAAGACCAAAGGCAAAATTTCGTTTCAATTTTCTGAACATGCGGTGTAAGACGTGATCATCACGTCAAAAAAATATAAATTGGAAATACTAAACTAAAATGCCTTGGGCACAATCGAACCCCAGACCTTAGCCGCTCTAGTCCAATAAGCTACTACCATAGACAATCATAATAGATCTCTCATTTGACTAAAAACAGAAAACAAAAACAAAAATTTTCCATTCAAATATTATCGGTGTATTGCATATACGTATTATATTTGCAACGCATTCTAAAATCATTGCCTTATAAAATACACAACACAACGATACATTGGAATTATCAGAAGTTTTTGTTTTTTTCCTTTAGTTACTATTAAATGAGAAATCTAGTATGAATGTCTATGCTACTACTAAGCCACGTTCAACCTAAATTATTTAACTTTCATTGTTATATTGTTCCAAACATAGCATGCTATGAAGTTTATGATAAGGCCGGTATTCACGTACAATTAAATTGCGCAATATAATTGTGTGACGTCAATATTGCACAATAAAATTCCAAAATCTTGAATAAAATTTGAGAATATTGTGCAATGTTCTTACGTCACACAATTATTTTGCGCAATTTAATTGTACGTGAATACCGGCCTATAAGAAAAAAGTATTTACCAAAAAATTCTCATGGCTTACTACAACTCAATATAAAAGTTTTTAAATAACTTATAGGAGTGTTCGCCTATACAACAACGAACAACGCATACATTTAGGCGCAAAAATAAACTTGTACCACGTATTTTCTTGTATAATTACTGTAATAATTATATTTCATTTATAGTAAAATCTTTGGTCATTAAATGAATACTAAAAATAAAAAAAAAATAAAAATAAAAGTGAAAATTGGGTGAACATCGAACTCGAGATATTTTCCGTTCGAAACTTCTTGTTAATAGGTCTACTCCTCTATCATTTAGGCTACTCAGTTATAATATTTTGATATGTAAATTAGAAATGTAAGAAAAGCGTTCCGGAGTTAGTGAATGAATTGGGTAATTATATATTAGATATTAACTTTTAGCTTGTATTTATAAGTTGAAGCGTGACATGTTCCAATATGTATAGCCCCAAAAATGTTTAGTAACCCACTTATAAATTTATAGTGAATTTAACATTAAATTTCCGCAATTTTCTGGCATTTAAAACGACAAAACTGTTCCAATTCAATAAAATATAAAAAACACATTTTAAACCACATATTGGAATAATTAAATATTTGATTTTAAATGATTTACAATTTTAGCAAATAAAATTTTAAATTAAATCGACACTATTTCCATATAACTTTTTGTAGCAAATTTTTGTTGGCTTAATTTAAGTTTATGGGCATGAAAATCAGGTACATACATATAGTATATCGCATAGGTACATACATATAGTATATAGTTGATAGAATCATATATATGTACTTTTCAGGAGGTGGAAGCCAAGAATCACGGGAAATTACCACATTTTCAGGAATTTTTTTTACTGTTTTCCAGAAAAAACTTTTATTTTTGAAAGAGCGTTGCATTTCTATAAGTTTTAAAAGATGCAAGCTAATAACCTCAGAAAAGTTGCTACATTTTCCAGGAAAATTTCAAGTTTTTCAAACAATATATAATATTAATCAGTGTTTAAATTCAAATTTCGTTCCTTTATTTATTCTCTTTTTGCGAAAGAAGAGAAAAAATATTTTGTTTTGTTTCTTTCCTCCGGAACGAAATCCAATAAAATAAAATATCTCTCCTCTATTATCTTTTGTGTTTTACATGAGGAGAGATATTTTATTTTTGTCGATTTCGTTCCCGGAGAAAGAAACAAACAAAAATACTTTTTGTTTTCTTTCACAAAGAGAGAAAAAAGAGATAAAAGAAGGGAACGAAAAAATGAATTTAAACACTGATATTAATATTTGCTTCGTCAACCTTGCCGACTCAGATCAAACAGTTCGTATCGCTCTTGTCGCTTTTAAACATTTGCTTAATTCGTTCACCCACCGCTTTTCCAGAATTTATACAACTTCCGGCTTCACTTCTTATTTATAATTTTACACTAAGTAAAACAAATTGTAAAAAGGAAAAAATTCGAAATTTTCCCCGGAAAACTTTTAAAATTTCCCCAGGAAAATTACTTGAACCTTCGAAAAATAATTGATGAGCATCCTAACATCAACCTTATGAAAAAATTGCATATTTTTAAGTATTTTAAATAAAATCAAACAAAAAAGTGTTTAGGTTCTAATTTTTTCCCACGAGTCTATTCCATTTTTTACCATAATAATTCCTACGATCTTAATTCGTTGTCCCAATTAAGAATCTGTTCTGAATTATATTTTATTTGCAAAAATGTCCTTTTATTTTTTCGGTATATTTTCTAATTTAACTCTGATTGTAATAAGCAGACCAAACGGTAACACTTTTGTCCTTAGCTCCTTTCTGGTTTGGTGTATCATTCATACTGGCTTTTTAGTTATTTCTATATTTAATACGGCCGTTTTCTTGGCGTTTCAAGTTTTGTTGACGAAGTATGATTGATAACCTTGTGTATTATGGGATCTTGTTTTGATTATATGCTAAAAACAATAATAATACAGAATGATGAGTCCTCGCATGCGGTCAGGGAAAGGCAAATGGTTTAATGGGACATATTATTATGGTATTATTTAAAAATGAATTTTTGGTTTCAGTAATATGATCTAGTTTTGGTTTATTTTCTACATTATTATTTTAATTTTATAAGTACTCAAAAGTGTTTTACTATAATTAACATATTTTTTCTCTCTTTTTTCAGACATACTAAATATTTTATTATTATTAATATTATTATTAAATCTTATTGTCAATTTAAATAATTTAATATTTTATATAAATTGAATTTTAATTAATTAATTGAAATAATAGTTTTAAAATTGATTTTATGTATTTTTAATTTTATCATATATTTTTTTATTATTAGTATTTCTATCGATGTCATTATTATTTGGTACAAATTGAAATTTAATTAAACACTAAATTAAATTAATTATTTAAAAAGATGATTTTGTAAATTTTTATTATTATTTTATAAATTTTATTATTAATAGTATTATACATAATTATATCTATTGATATTAAATTAATTATTATTTGATATAAATTTATTTAATTTAAAAACAAATTAATAGTTTTAGAAAATTATTTTATGTATTTTTATTATTATTACATATTTTATTATAATTATTATTTCTATTGTTGTCAATATTATTTGTCATTATAAATTATTTTAATTATATTTTTTATTATTCTTTTATATATTTTATTACATCTTAATATTAATTTAAATTAATTATTATTTTATATAGATTGAATTTTAATTAAAAATGAAATATATTGTTTTTAAAATAATACATATTATGTATTTTTATTACTACACAATTCACATATACAAAATACTCGTTTCCCAAAAATAAATATTTTCTTAGTATTCTACATCTCAACCTGCAGTTAAAATTAATTTTTATAAAATTTAATACATCTTAGTCCACAATCCACATCCCAATTTCTATGCATTAATAGAAAATTCTTATCAAAAGCAAATTATGGTATTTCTTAATTCAATTAACATTGAATTAAGATATAATTGGCTTTTGATAATAATTTTCTATTAAATTTAAATCGGGATTCTTGGTTTATTTGAGAAAAGGTAATGTTTATTTGATATCATTTTTGCTTGAATATAGAATATGAATTAACTATATTCAAGCAAAAATGACATCAAATAAATCCTATTTTTTCTTAAATTTAATACATCTTCATCTAAAATCAAATTTTAATTTTACTTGAATTAAGAAATAATTTGCTTTTGCTAAGAAATTTATATTAAATTCAAATCAGAATACTTGCTTTATTTGAGAAAGGGCAAGATTAATTTTACATCATTTTTGCTTGAATATAGATAATCCATATTCTATATTCAAGCAAGAATGTAACAAATGAATCTTACCCTTTCTGAAATAAAGCAAGTATTCTGATTTGAATTTAATATAAATTTCTTAGCAAAAGCAAATTATTTCTTAATTTAAATAAAATTAAAATTTAATTTTAGATGAAGACGTATTAAATTTAATCGAAATTGTACTTTGCTTAAGCAAGAGCGACTTGCTTGGCATAAACATAAATTTAGCAAAATAATTTTAGATTTAAGAAATTATATTTTCTATTGAATCTATAATGAGTTTCTTAAAAGAAGAAAAACCAAAATTTATTATATTATTCGACCCATTTTTCCATTTAAACAAGGGGCTTGATTAGCTGAAAACCAAGGGCTAAAAATGATTAAATATAGCAAGTTTTGTTTAATAATAGCAATCTTTTTTTTCTGTGAGGACTTCAATGGTAAAAGCGCCGAATTGATACAGGAACAGAGATGCCGATTCGTCAACCACTCAGAAGGTTACCATTGGCCAAACAAGAAGAAGTCAATCGGATGGTAATAGATATGAAGGCGGCAAGAGTAATCGAACCATCTAACAGCCCATTGAGCTCACTGGTAGTATTGGTCGAGAAGAAGGACGGTAGCATGAGATTCTGCGTTGATTACCGAAACCTCAATACTGTGACGGAAAAAGATAGATGCCCACTGCCAAAGATCGATGACACGTTAGATACATTAACAAGTGCTCGAATATTTTCAACATTAGATTTACAAACCGGCCATTAGCAGGTGAAAGTCCATGAGGAAGATCGCGAAAAAACGGGGTTCAGTGTGGATAATGGGCTTCGGCAATTTAATGTTATGCCGTTCGGATTATGTAATGCCCCTGCAACTTTTGAACGATTAATGGAACGCATGCTAAAGGGATTATATTGGAAGATGTGCCTAATATATTTGGACGACATCATCCTTATTATGTGCAAAGGATTTCGACGAGCATCTAAGGAACTTGACAGTGGTTTTCGATCGGATACAGACTGCCGGATTAAAATTAGGCCCAAAGCAGTGTAAGCTGTTCAGAACGAAAGTATCATAAAATATTTGAGTCATTTGGCAACGACCAATGGTGTGGTGGCCAACACCTAAAAATTTATACGCATTGCGAAGCTTTCTGGGATTGTGCACCTATTATAGACGCTTCGTGCCGGGATTCGCTAACATTGCAAAGAGTTTACACGAATTAACCAGGGAAAACGAGGCATTCGAATCGAAGGATGACCGCAGGAAGAAGCATTCGTGGAGCTAACGAGACGATTTGTGTCGCGCTAATCCTCGCATACCTCATACCCAACGTGAAATTTTCTTTGCACCGATGCCAGTAATGAAGGTATAGGAGGAGTATTATCACAGGGAAAAAATGGCCAAGAACGAGTTATTGCGTACTACTCCAAACATTATCAAAACCGGAGCGCGTAATTATTGCGTGACTCGGAAAGAATTGTTGGCTATGGTAGCATGCGTCAAGCATTTTCATAAGTACTTTTATGGCCAAAAATTCCATTTACGGACAGATCACAGAGCTTAACGATGCCTGTTGCAATTCGAACTTCTGGGAAGCGAAAAAACGGGGTTCAGTGTGGATAATGGGCTTTGGCAATTTCTATCTTGCGGCATGCGGCCCGCGAGCCGCACTTTTGATACAGAAATAATTACCGCGTTGTCCAGTTGGCTTTTTTTAATCGGAGTTTTATGGCCCTATTTATCTTGAAAATAAGTCAAAAATACTCATTTAGCTTGGCCATGTGAGATTTAGAGCATCAAATGATGATTTAGATTAAGTTCTGGGCATAGGGACAATTAGGAAGATAGAAATTGGACGCTACAACGTTTTCTCTGGTAAACTTATGGAATTAAAATTCAATGGTACGGGACGCGGGATTCTAAAATGTTTTTTTTTTCGATGAAGTTAATATGGCCATAACATGGAACAAGGATATTGTAAACCGATTTTGATGAAATTCGATTTTTTGGAAATGTCATTGCAAACTGATTTTAGATAAAGTTCTGAAATTTGGCCAATTAGGATGAAACTTGGTTGTTTTTTTACCAATTTTGATGAAATCCAGCATATGCAAAGAGAATGAGATTCTGTAAAAGTTTTTGGATGAAGTTACCCTACTAGTATTTAATATTACCATTAAGGCTGCGCAAACGGCTTGATAATATCGTGGATATATTAGCTTTATTCGCCATTACCTTTTATTGAATTCTATCAATACAATTACATTACTTAGTCTTAATCATGTTTTTCCTTTTGTTTTTCCCATTTAATGTTATTAGCTAATTTACTGTATCATTGTTTTTCATTATGCCTATATCTTCTGCAGACTAATTACCGTTTACATCATTAATTATTATCAATACATAATTTATTTTTATCTCATGGCTTTATGATTAATTTGAATTTATTATTTGTATTTTTATTGATGATGATGACGATGGTAATTAATTAAAGAAAACTTTTATTAAGATGTCATTTTTTTATTACGGATCAATATTTGTACCTGCGTGTATCCACATTAACACTTTCTATGTGATTTTTTTTATATTGTTGTTCTTCTAATCACTGAGAATTAATGTTGAAAAATTATTGAATTTTTATTTCGTTTATGCTGACTCAATAGTAACATCATAAATAATAATGTTGAATTTGTACAACAAAGAATATTACAAGCTCATCATTGTCTCATATTTCAGTTTGAACAAAAAAACACCAACAAAAACTATTAAGTAAACAAATAATCAACACAGTACCGATCAAACTAAATCAACCGTTTTAATTTGTGTGAAACGTTTGTCAAAACTATATTCGTAATATACTCCTTTTTCACACTCAATTAAATCTAGATGAAATTGATCTTTGAGACCGTGTGGTGTTGGAGTTAATAAATAAAAATAAAAAAATTAAAGTCATCGGTGGATCATTTGTCATTTTGAATTATATTATTTCAAACTAAGGCAATTTGTGTTAACAATTTGGTTCATATAAATAAACAACGAAACCCAATAAGAAAATAAACCAAATTCATTTAATTTCGGATGATCAGTCGGTCATCGATACACACACACACAACAGAAGGTATTTTTCTCGTTTTTGTGGAATTTTAAACGTTGTTTTTATTTTATGACTCTTCTGTTCGAAGATTAAATAAAATTGATAATTTTATTAATGATTTTTTTTATTGTGGATGATCAAAATATTTGTTCAGTTAAATATAGATAAATATAAATAAATTAAGTGTGCCGTATGTCAAATCCAGAAGATGATAAAGGTGTGATTTGGGAAATTTGGTTTTATTAAACGAAGTTTTTTTTTTGAAGATTTAATGTATGCATTATGCAAGCTTTATTTACACCTTATACAAAGTTTTTAATATTTTGTCTAATTTGTGGGTTACTAAAAAATCTTGTGTCTCATCATGGATAAATAATTATAAGATGAGAATATTGTTGATATTTGATACAAATTATTAATTTTTAGTGATTATTCAGGTAGTTTGTTTATTCAAATTAGACAAGTGGCAGCAAACAATGAAAGATGATAAATGTAAACATAAAAGCCCTAAACAGTTTGAAATATTATTTCTAAGGCCATTTAGTTTGATTAATACAGCAAAGTAGTAAAGCATTCTAAGCTATTAATGATTGTAGATTGATTGATTTTGAGTGTACGACCAAGCATTAAACAGGATCTCCCGGTAATTGAATATATGATGCCGGGCCCACCGTACACCCTTTTTTACATTAAATTGGCTGGATTGGATAGGATGGTTAGAATAAGATTAAGATCGATCCGGTTACAGACACCTTGGCGATCAATAGTTAGTAGTTTAGTTCATGCTTAGAACGATACACTTTTTTAAAAATTACTTTTGTTACCTCTTTCGATCCTTGGTACCCCTATAGTCAATATTAATTATTTACTAATTACCTCTTATTCTTATATATTTCCCACCACCTAACTTCATCCGGTTGTTTTTAATTGCTTACTTCATTAACCGCACTCTGAATCCCTTTCTCCAATCTCTGAAGCTAATTAAATTTATTATTAAATAATTTAATAGTTACACTAAATAAACAAGATATCATTTATCTGTAAGGATTGTAACCGAAACTCTAAAACAGATGAAAATCTAAATTAACATATCGGTAAACAAAACGCAATATCCACCACCCGCTTGCTACTTCAGTCTCCCGACCGTACCTCTTCTGAACATTTGCTATTCTGGTTGTAAAAACTAAACAATACATATATAGAAAGGTATAAATGATTTCCACCATTTTGGACGCTTTTGTAACTTAGAACTACAATATAGCACGAACTGATATTATAACTGTAGAAATACCGCAAATCTGCCACTAAGATTATAGAAGTTTGCCCTGTGATGGCACTGTCCTGTAAAGCGTTACCTTTCCTGTTACCCGTTACCTAAATTAAAATGATAAGGCGCTAATAAGTTTATAAAGTATGAAGTCCGATCTGAAATGCTTGTTAATTAAGAACAAACACAAAATCAAGATATCCTTTATTTCTATCTACGTATTTATTGGAGAGATATCCTTTATTTCTATCTACGATTTACACTTACGTTGTTAGTGAATTAGTTAAAAACTAGTTAAAAATGAAAATTTTGACAAATGAAATTAAATTTTTTTTTTTTATTCACCACAAAAAAAATTTAACGCAGTCGACACCGTCTATAAATTTTGACAAGTATGATGTTAAAAAAACGTCATTCAATAACAATCAGTATTGAACGTCGTTCAATAAATGATGGCTAATTAAATTACTATGCCTTGAGACTGGATGGAGTAAAAGCTTTCATACCATAATTTAGATATTTATCGTGCTTATTGACTGGGAATTTATTCTTATATGACATCCGTCAATAGCACCGATAACATTAGCAAAGATTCCAGTTTTTGCCCTTGTGCAAAATCTAACCCCGATTTCTTCTCGTTCGTCAATAGCTGGTGGTTTAATAATATGCCGCATATGATGTGTAAGATAGTCCAACATTTTATGTATGATGAATTTTACTGTAACTGTCTGGGAAAAAAGTATAGGCATATACCATATGTATAGTTGTAATTTTATTATGTATGTATATAAACGCTATAATGATTAAACGCGATGTATTTTGAATGAACTTCAACTGTCAAAATTTTAACCAATTCACACAGCAAATTCTAATTTTGTTGTTAAAAATATTTCACCATGATAGTTTGATTTTCACCAAATTTTTAACTAAACTATTTTTAACATATTCACTCACGCCCTTAGACTACATTTTTTACTTAAATTTCATTAAATTTTTCTGTTAGTAATATAAGATAAATTACAGTTGGCACAAGCTCATATGCTTTCTAAATTACACTGCGTTATGTGCTTGTAGGTCTGTTGCTATAATCCGGTCGGGTTTCTCAGATGTTTCTAAAATAACACAAATTATCGATTATTTTATTAATTTTAATAAGGTGACATATTCTTTAATAACCAGCTGGTTCAGTTCCTGTTCAAAGAAAGTTGGTCCATTTTTCACAAGTATTCCAAAATTTAGTTAATTAACAAAAGTTAGTTAACAAAGGTAACGGGTAGGATATTTCGCAAACCCCACCCAAGGTACATACATATCCATATATGTTGAGATGACCCATAACCATAACCGCAGTCTAGCTTTAATAACACCATTTTTTAATAAGAACATAATTTGCCGTGGGTAAAAAGGTTATCCAAGTTTCTCCAGGTTCCTTTTTGCATCATAAGAATATTTGCCTTAGAAATTATGAGAATTGCATATTCTCGAAACGATCTCTCGATCGGGGCAAATGTAGTTTATAAATGATGAAGATTTAGTTAATTTATTTGGGTTTATTTATTATTCATGTTTGGTTGGTGTATCATTGAAAAATTATTTACTGGATGTTGGAGTTTCTAGTTCTCCCTGCCTAAATAAGTGTTGTTTTTTCCGGGACTTCCTCCTTAAGTAGGTCACTGGAATCAGATTCTCGCAAAGATAACCCTCTTTAGCAGCTTTCCGCAGATCAATGCGAGATGATAAGAGAGACCCCCATTGTTAGGCGGTCTGCCACAATATCCCAAATCTTGTTGCAATGGATCATGCAAGGTAAAGCAAGGTCGCGCTAGTTTTTTTTACTAGCACTGTATTCTGAAGCGGCTTGAAGTCTCTAGTTGATCCGCGACCGTGAATATGCTAGCAGTACCTTTATTAGTTTAAATATTATTTTGTACAGTAAACTTTGCGCTATCAAATAACTTATTCTATTCCACCCTAGGTGTCACCATAACACTACCACTCACCTAAGTCTGTTAGACCCCTTTTGGTTTACCTCGATGTCCCCTTGGTATCCGATAAACCACATTGTTCATCCTTGTGATGACAATGTACGGTCCTTCTCATGCTGGCTGTAACTTCGGTGATAATCCCTTCATTCGTTGTGGGTTAGGAAGAAATAATAATTACCCTTCCTGGAAGCCTTGGTTATTCGCTTGTATGCCATATCGAGCTATCATCCGGTCACTTCACATCCGTACTTTTCGATCGTACAAAATGATGAATCTCATTAAGTTCTTCTTTCAGCCGACAGCCGGTCTATATATAAATAACTGAGACAACAAAACAAAGGAATTTTTGCACCAACACTTTCAAGTATAAGCGATTAAATGTAAGAGGGTATATCTTTGTGCTTCATCACGGAATCAGGCTTGTAGTACATTAGGGTTGGTTTTAGTGACTCAAAATAATTAAATGGAAATAATGTGCTGTGAAAATTGAACATTTACATTGATACATAATAAAATAATAATTTTAAAATTGTTTAATCGTTATGCTTTCTTATTAGTATTGCTCAAGGTATATAGAAAACACGGTGGATATTTTCTTTTATTCATTCTGAATGTTCCGGATATTCCGAAAGTGACTTAAATCGTTCTTTTATTCATTCCATTCCTTCTATTCCTTTTTTAATCCAATATTTAATTAATTCGGAATATTCAGAATGCATTCTTTTTGTACTACATCGAAAGGTAGAATAAAAAAATATTTCATTTGACGTTTTGTAATTATGTGCGATGCTTACAATTTAAATGATTAAATTGAATTAAATCGTAGATATTATGGCAAATGAAATTATTTATTATATGAAAATTAATTATTTAAGGTGCTAAATATTTAAGTTTTTGAAAATATTTTTAGTTTTATTACATGATAATAGTTTTAAATAATCTATATTTACAGATACAAAAAATCCCAGTTTTTTTTAAGATATATAAATTAAAATTAATATTGCATTGTGTGGTTTCACGTACAAATTATTTGCAACTTGGAAAATTTATTCCAATCCGTTCTTTTATTACATTACGTACGTCATTCCCGTGTTCAATATTCGTTTTTTTTGCGCATAACGTCATTCACATGGTAAAATTATATGAATTAACAGAGAAATAATATTTTTGTTTGATGTGAGTGACGTATTATAAAGAGAGAGACAGGATGCGACATGCGCAATGTCATACCATGTTTTCTATATACTTTGAGTATTGCTCATGCTGTTGGTCAGCTTGGTTATGGGGTTTCGCGCTACTGTCTTTGCAATTGCTATGATTTTACGGTCAGCATTGCGCTCAAGTAGAACCGCTCTATTTAATTTATTTTAAACTGATCAGTGACGAAGCGATGCTATATTGCTTTGTTCAACGAGTTTGCCGTGACCATTTACTACTATGAAATCTTGAGCAAGATTGCTGTGTATGAGTAATGGTATATTTTAACGCGTACATGGCAGGTTTAGGTGATTAACTTAACAGAACTGTACTTTGCTCATTCTCAATTAACGTCAGTAAAATTCTTCCTCCAAATCCAAAATCAGTAGAATAACTTATTGACATTTTGAACCAAAAATATAACTTAATTTAAACACCGAGCGAATAACATCCGTCTTTTTGGAGCGGTTCCTCAGCCTTATCGAATTGGCTTGAAATGATTCAATAGATATTTATACAAAAAAATGTTTTCACATATATCTTTTGCGAGTTGGAGGTGAACTCGCTCGTTGTTTTTTTTTTTTTTCATTGACTTCTGTAACCAATGTCCGATTATACAAATTTTTATATACTAAAGCAGTTTCGTCTTCATTATAAATTTGTTCCGGGACCGAATTAATGTTGGTCCATTTGTATTGTGAATGCCTCTTGAAAATTCTTAATTATTGCTTCATCTGCACAAGATTAATTTTTCTACGCGTTTCTTGAAATTATTTGTAGAGTCCTACTCCTAATGGTGAGTTGCTTTTAGAAAATGTCGCTAATATCAAGGTAGTTTATATCAAGAATTTATTGTAATAATAACAACATAAAACAACAATAATAATAATAATCAAAATAATAATTACAATAATATATATTAATGTATACTCTCCAAATATAATCTTTCCTCTCATTATAAGTTTTCCCTAATTATGTGCCTCCCTCGTATAGTTTGTCATGGTATTTTTATGGCGAAACGATGCTATTGAGCTAGAATCTCTAATATCAATGGGTAATGAATTACACAAATTGATTCCCCTTACAAAAAAGAAAAAAATTCATTCGCTAATTTTATTATTTGTAGCCGACTGGATTGTAAGTTTTCAAGTTTATCAAAATTGTAAGTCGGTTGTTTGAATTTTAAAATTTTGAAAATAAATAAACATAGTACTCTAAACTTATACAAATAACAAATCATAGAGTGATCAAGCAAATAGTATATCTGTATACCGGGAAATGTGAACATATTTCCTTAACCTGAGGGCCCGAGTTCCTGTTCTATGACAAATGGAAATGAAAAATGATTTGATTTTGTATTTCAACTACCTAGTCGGTTGCATTTTTATTTAGAGTAGGCGAATTAAAAAATCAAGTCATTTCTCATTTTCATTTAACATTGAACCGGAATTCGGGTGTCCGGTGACATATCTATTACACGAATTAAAAACCATCTATAATTAACGAAGGTATTGCTTATGAATATCAAACATTACCACGAAAACGAATCCGTAAAAATATTGGTGGAATGCAAGTTTTGACTAATTGAAATCGTAAATTATAGCTATAAAGTGTTTTGTAGTAGTCCACAACATTCTTTCAATGTAGCAACTCCAGCACAATGTATTGTCAAAGAGTACCCATAAGTTGCTTACTGTGTTGAAAACGCATACATTAATTCCAATTATGATAATTTTGGAAAGGTTATTTGTACAATGATTTGAGGGAGGTCAAAAATCAGCCAAGGCAGATGTACGAGACTTTTTCGGTATGGGTATGACTTTGCAGTGCTTCCATTCTACTGGCAATTTCGAGGAAGTTATATATATCTAATATATCTAAAATTGAATTCTGAATCACTGAAGCCTGAAAACACGAATTCCTTAGTATTATCAGGTTCAGTATAATTATTTAAGTCATTCGCAGAAAATGTTGCACCCAAATTATCCTGCCTTTTAGAAAGTCCACTCATAGATTTGAGATTCCTCCAGAAAATTTTAAATGGTAAACTTGTATTCAAATTTTTAGCAAAATATTGAACTTTAGCACTCTTAATAGGATTATTAGTCTTATTCCTGATGGATTTATATTCCTTATAAAATTTTTTATCTTTTGTCCTTTTCCAGCGATTAAAAATAAAATTCCGCAGCTTCATTAGATTTAGTATGCCAGTATCTAAACTTAATAGTTACTTTTTTGATCGGAACAAATTCATTAAATAAACAACGTATCAAATTGGAAAAAAGTTCCACTTTATCATTGGGCTCTAAAGCGGTATTTAATATATCCCATTGTAGGTTTCTGCATTCTTTCAGATCCTTCTCAAGGAGACCATATTTATTTATATCTTTATAATCCCGAAAACTAATTGAAGAATCCGATCTACAAAAGTCTACATCATACGAAAAAAAAATCATGTCATGATTATAAAATCTAACCGAGATTTGATTAATAAATTGTACCATTTCTGTATTTGTGATGGCCAAATCAAGCAATGTAACCGCAATGCTTGTAAAATGCGTCGGCTCAATATTCTGAAATTTACACCCAAAACTTTCTAATAATCTTCTAAATTTGATTGAAGTGTTGCTATTGCCACTGAGGTCACAGTTAAAATCGCCACAAATGATAATGTCATTATATTGTACCGTAAATTTTGCAAGAATCGCCTCAATATCGTCGTACGACTCAATTCATTGGAGGAAATAAACTACTATCACCAATATAACAACCAAACTCAATTTCACTTCAATCAAGACAAATTCTGAATTAAGAGCGCAATGTAGTAGATGCCGATTGTTCGACAATGGTTGACCCAATATTCGATGAACAATGTGAAGTAGCAGAGTTCGAAGCTGGCTGTTGTTTAGTATTAGAAAGGTTAATACCGCTTGCAGGTTCAATAGTAGGTGGATATTCAAAAGTTGCAGTCCCATTCGTTGCAACGGTTGAGCCTACAAGAATTGTAGGTACTGAGCTATTGCTAGCGTTCCCTGTGAGTGAATCTTCTGAATACTCTTCAATAAGACTGATCAATATGTAGCTGATTCGGGCATGTATTGAATAATCTCCTGTAGACGCAGCACGCAATTGAAGATCATTTCTCGAAAGCCTTTAAAATTTTATTCATATCATGAAAAAAGCATAACCTGAAAACTCTAAAATTATTTAATTAAGGAAATCTTAAAAACTCTAAAGTCAGCATATCGGTGGGTTAAACAATTGAAACATCGTCTATTTCGCTTAGTCCATTCCCGTCGATTCAGGATTGAATCGTGAACATTAGTAAATGGAATGGTTACTTAATTAACACATTGGACAATTTGGATGATTGGTCACGACGCGACATTTAATCGACAATTAATTATTACTTGATTAATTGAGTGCGTTTGGATGAACTTTGCGTATAGTTTCTAATGCATCACTTCTTCGTAACAGGAAATCAAATAATTCTTGGATTGTAGATATCTGCTTTTCTGTTGTATATGTTACCATCAATCCTCTAAGCACTTTGTTAGAAGTGTCCAGTAACTGTTTTACATTAATGTGGTTTGCTGGTTATGGCCAGTTAATCTAGAAACGTTCGCTGATCGTGTGCTTCTTCATTTCATATCGTTTTCGCAATTTTTGCCAAGCTTTAATGTAACAGACTAGCAACTTCGCTGCGGGTAACCCCTTTTTAGAAGTTGAAATTTCTGAACAGGAATTACTGTGATTGAGGCATGAACTTAAGAAACATATAGATCATAGAAAGGTTGCCACAGATATTGGTATGCTGTTATGGTGGTATGACGGTTTGATGGTTTGATGGTATGATGGTTTGATGGTATAATGGTATGATGATTGTGGTATGATGACATGATGGTATGATGGTGATGGTGTGATGATGGTGGTATGGTGATATGCACATATTCCGGTATGTTGGTATGATGGTATGACGGTACGATGATATGATGGTATCGTGGTAAAATGGTGTGTGATGTTATGGTGGTAGAATGGTATGATGGAATTGTGTAATGGTATGATGGTATGATGATTATGATATTACGTGTGATGGTACGTCGACATACATTCTAGAATGATGGTACGATAGTATGATGGTATGACAGTAGGTATAATGGTATGACGGTTAGATGGCACGATGATATCATAGTATGAATTAAAATGTAGCAGTTCAAATATTATGATTGTGAATTTGAAGCAAAAATTCCAGCACGGGCAGCAGTTCTCAAACTCGATGTATAACAAATAAATGCAATAAATAAATTCGCTCTGGTTTTCTTTTTATTTAATAAAATGGCGTTCGCTTTTTATGATATTTAATTTTATTTTTATTTTTTTTCACTAATGTTCACTCTCTGAAGGTTGGTTTTGAAAAGGGAAGTATTTATACAATTTTTTTTCCAATTCTTAATTTCTAGGTTGGTAATGATTTATAGTTCATCAGTACATCTAATTTTCTGCAGATGTCGTAATAGTGATGAACCATAATTCGTCGAACGCACTCAATTTTACGCATGTATAAAGTAAATCGCATTTGTAATGTAAACAAATGTTGAAACGTCAAATTGATTGTGTTCGACATAAACAAATTGGTGAGTATTTATATTTTCTTAATTATTTAACAATAAATAAATTACAACTAATACGTCAAATCATTTCAGAATTCAACTGCTGTTAATATAAATTAAGCTAAGTATTGATTTTAATTCTACATTAAATTATTCTAATTTATATTTGTGTAATTCTAGGTTATGTGACGTATACAAATCAAATTGAAAGGTAAGTTTTGTTTTTAGTTATAATTATTCTTAATTCTAAATTCTTTTTCTTGTATTTTCAGTTGCTGAGCTAAATAGGTTTCATCAAGTAGTATCTTGGTTTGTATTACTGTGTTCATTCTCCCGGCCTTAAGGAGCTTGCCTCCTTAATAATTTTCTTCATATACAGGAATTGGAACAATTTTATGCAATGGTCGCTTGAATGTGCTGGTGGATGTTTTTACCGTGACCACACGGACTTGTTGATCGTCGCCAGGATGCACGTCGATTATTTTACCTAACGCCCATTTGCAAGGTGGTAGGTAATCTTCTTTGAGTACGACGATATCGCCTATTTTGATATTTCGCTTACTTTCTTGCCATTTGTGACGCTGCTGTAAATTGTTCAAGTATTCGACCCGGAATTTACGCCAGAACGATAGTGTGCGCTGTTGAATCGCAGACCATAATTTTGATAAGCACATACTTTTGGTTTCATCAAATGGCTCGGATATTAATGTTAGTGTCGAGCCTATCAGAAAGTGAGCCGGAGACAATACTTCAATATTGATGTCATCAGATGATGTTACAGTAAGTGGCCTTGAATTAATTACTGCCTCTATATTACACAGGAGGGTCGTCATTTCTTCGTAGGTTAAATTTATGCCGTGTGTTGCCTTGTTTAGATGCTTCTACACAATTTTGACCGCAGATTCCCAAATACCGCCAAAATGTGGAGTTAACGGAGGGATGTAATGCCACTCAATCGCATTCGCTGCTAAATAACTGCCAATTTCTCGTTGAAATTCAATTGACGTATTAAGTCGCTGGATGTCACTGGTGTATTTCCGAGCCAACACTGTTAACTCTCTCAGTTTCCTGTCGGCCCCGACGAAATTGGATCCATTGTCGCTGTAAATTTTGGCCGGTAAACCTCGCCTTGCTGTAAATCTTCGTAACGCTGCTATAACCGCATCTGCTGTATAATCCGATAGAACCTCTAAATGAATAGCCTTTGTTGATAGGCATACAAATACAGCAATGTATCCCTTTAATGTTTTTGCACCTCGCCCTCGCCTGGTTAAAAGTGAAATTGCTCCCGTGAAATCAAGGCCTGTGTTGGTAAATGGCCTGACTGGTTGAACTCGGTATTCTGGTAGCTGACCCATGATTTGTTGTTGTGTCTTCCCATTGTATCTGGCACATGTGACACACTCTCGCACCAATTTGTTCACTAAACTTCTACCTTTAATTATCCAAAATCTTTGCCTACAAAGAAAAAAAGTTAGCGAAGCCCCTGAATGGATATATTTTAAGTGTATATGTCTAATGATTAATTGACTTAATAGGCTCCTCTTCGGCAGAATAATGGGGTGTCTCGCATCAAACGGTATACTCGCGTTTCCTAATCTGCCCCCGACTCGCAGGATATTCTTTTCGTCGAGAAATGGGTTCAGAGATTTTGTACCAAACTTCAGCTTTAGATATAGGTAGGCCTGGTACAATGAAGGCGCAATAACTTTCTGGTGATAAATTGGTATTCCAATAACAGCTGGGTGATATCCGCTCGATTTTATGTGACAACAAATATCCAAAATGGTGTCTTCGTTTTATTTCAATATACGCGTATCATTTGAAAATGATCACAAGAAAAACAACACTTTATTTTTAACACGTTATAATACGTACGTTTTTAATTTATTATTAATAATTTTCTTTTCTTTAATACACAAATTTTATGGTCGCGTTGCAAATGATTTTATTTAATTTTTATGTCCGCTTTCTTTGATGGTTTATAGGCAAGAGAAAATTTTATTATATTTTTGCTTTCAAAATGACATAAAATTATATGATTACTTTGTCTACTTGATTCTAGGTGGCTCAAGATCAATGTAAAGTAAAATATTATTAACAACTAAATTTGTCGGTAGGTGATTACTTTTGTATTCTTACCGAACACATGAACAAAATTGAATTTGTAATGTTCTATTTTCGAAACGTCAAAATTTGAGGTAAACAGAATGGAATATTTCTGTTTATCTTTACAATTAATTTAAATATGTTTAAAATAAATTATAGTTTAGTGAATATAGGTTAACAATAAATTGTTACATTGAAGATAAGTATTATTATGCTACAAAATTATATAATTTGAGAAATATAGATTTAATGAAATATTATATTTTTAGGTTAACTTTGTAGATGGAAAATGTCAATAAATTAAAGGTAAGTTTACATACAGTTACATTATTATGAATTATTTACTAATTTCTTTCTTAACCTTTTTCTTTTAGATATTAATTCAATATTTGATTGTGTTTACGACATACCGGCCGCCTTGAATCGGTTGATTCAATTTACAGGGAGTAAACACAACTTGTGGATAGGACGTTTTATTATTCCATTTTTTGTTTTTACAGTGACGACTCTAACATTGCCGTCTGTACCAGGATGAAGATGCGCTGTTTTTCCCATCAACCATTTACACGGAGGTAAATAATCGTCTTTGATGAGCACTATGTCGTTGATATTGATATTTCTTTCTTTTTTGTGCCATTTAGTTGTTCGTTGCAGGCTGGTTAGATATTCCAGCTGCCATCTTCGCCATATATGCTGATTCATTTGCCTTATTAATTGCCATCTGGACAAATTGGATATTTTGACATCCGTTAGATTATGGTCAGGAAGCTGTGTTGATGGTCGCCCAATTAAAAAATGTGACGGTGTTAAGTAATCGATGTCGTCTTCTGCCAACACACAAAGAGGTCGCGAGTTTAGCATTGCCTCAATCTCAACGATAAGTGTTGACATTTCCTCTAGCGTTAATATTTGTCCATTTGTTACTCTTTTCAGGTGATATTTGATGCTTTTGATAGCCGCCTCCCACAGTCCGCCAAAATGTGGTTCGCTAGGTGGAATCGGTTTGAAAATGATTTGATCTGTCAATAAAAAATTGGAAATGTTATTATGATTTTCTTTTAGGAATGTGTAAAGTTGATATAGATGATTTCGAGCCCCAATAAAATTGGTTCCGTTATCGCTGTGGATTTCTTTGCAAATCCCTCGACGAGCAATAAATCGTTTTAATGCTGCTAAGTACGCATCTGTCGTTAAATCGGAAACCAACTCGATATGCACGGCCTTTGTGGCAAGGCAAACAAATAGGCAAATATAGCTCTTGCCTGGTTTTTGGCCCCTTCGTCTCGTCGTGTACGTTTGGAATGGACCGGCATAATCAACACCGACCTTGTAAAACGGTCTAACCAATTCTACCCTTGGATTAGGTAGTTGCCCCATTACTTGATTTAGAGTTGTACCCGCGTTTTTAACACACTTGACGCAGTTGTGCACGATCTTTCGAATGAGATTTCTTCCACCCAGAATCCAATATTTTTGCCGTAGCGTAGCCATCATTAGCGTTGGTCCAGCATGTAGATGCCGTAAGTGGTGTTCTCTTAATATTGATTCGGTTAACCGTCGTGTGCCGTTAAGATTATTGGATGCTTTACGTCGTATGTTATGGCTGCATTCTTGATTCTTCCACCAACCCGTAGTAGTCCCACTTCATCAAGAAAAGGTTTGAAATACTTGATTCGACTTGATGTAGGTACTTCCTTGTTTGATTTAAGTAGCTGAATTTCTGTTTTAAAATGCTTGTATTGTACATGCCGGAGAATGATATGTTGCGATTTTTGTATTTCCTCTACGCTGAGGTACGGCGAAATAGAGTCTTTCTGAATTCGATTTAGCTTTAGGTTTAGGTATCGATAAACGTAGGCCAAAATTCGTACTAATTTGTTGAAACTGGATATTCTTTTGGTTAAATGGTCGACTATGTTCGATGCCGACACCTGCACGCTCAGTGACTTACCATGCAGCTCTTCTATGGTATTTGATTGTTGATATAGATTTTTTGGCCAAGCCTCGTCATTTATTAGCCAACTTGGTCCGTTCCACCACAAGTCAAAGTGCTGCAATTTTTCAGGTTCGAGTCCCCTCGAGGCACAATCGGCTGGGTTGTCTTGGGATTCTACATGCCTCCATTGTGATCTGTTGAAGTGAGTTAGAATCTCACCTGTTCTGTTACCAACAAAGGTGTTCCATTTGCTTGGATTTGAATTCAGCCAATCCAATACTATCATTGAGTCGGTCCAGGCGAATATTTCGATGATCTCATTTCTCAATGCCTTTTTAACACTCAATAATAGCTTGCTTAAGAGTACTGCGCCGCAGAGTTCCAGTCGTGGAATTGATAATTGTTTAATGGGTGCCACCTTCGTTTTTGCTGATAGCAATTTAATGACTGGTTCGGAATTTGAATTAATAATTTTAGCATAAACCACCGCGGAATAGGCTTCTTTAGAAGCATCGGAAAACCCGTGAAGCACGATTTTACTTTCGCGTGTGGTATTTAGAAATCTTGCCAATCGAATATTTTCGGTATTGCTTAGATTGCCTCTTAATTTTAACCAATCATTTAGTAAATTTGTTGGTAATTGGTCGTCCCATTTTAAATTTTCGGCCCACAGTGATTGAATGAATATTTTTATAGCAATTGTTATGGGAGCGAGCCATCCTAGAGGGTCGAATAAACGGCTGGCCTCAGATAAAATCCCTCGTTTGGTTGTGGTTGGCTGTTCGTTCAAACTGACTTTGAATTGGAAACAATCGCTGATTGGGTCCCAATGAAGTCCTAATACTTTGGTATGATTGTGCGTGGAATTATCTACTTCTAACAGGCTTGGTTTTTGAATTGGTTCAATGCTATCACTTAGTGTTCTTTCATTAGATAGCCATTTCCGGAGGTGAAATTGGGAATTCGACAAGATAGATGTGATCTGGCCTTTTAACTGCTCGGCTTCATGTAGTGTATCGGCTCCGGTCATCAAGTCATCCACATACATGTCGGTTTTGATGCGCTCCACTGCCTGAGGAAATTCTTCGATATGGGTGTTTGCTGCCTCTATAATCGCCCTAGTAGCTAAATAACTTGCACTGGCTGTCCCGTATGTGACAGTTTGCAATTCGTATGTTCGAAATGGTTTTGTTGAATCTTCTCGCCATATTATTCTTTGATATTTGGTATCATTATCAGCTACACGAACCTGGCGATACATTTTTTCAATGTCTGCCGTAACCGCTACTTTAAATTTCCTAAAACGAGACAAAATTTGGTATAAGCTTGATTGTACGGTCGGTCCAACCGCTAAGCAATCATTTAGTGATTTCCCACTAGTAGTTTTTGAGGAGCCATCAAAAACAACCCGCAGTTTTGTAGTGCTGCTTGAATTTTTGATAACACCGTGATGTGGTAAATAATACTGTGGTTGATTGTCCCCTTGGGTTATCTCGACTTCCTTCATATGTCCTAGGGTTAAATACTCTCGCATAAACAGTTTGTATGATTCAGCAAAACTTGGTTCTCTAGCGAATCTTCGCTCAATTGAGTACATTCTCTGTACGGCTGTTTTATAAGAGTCACCCAATGCAGACGGTGGGATTTTGAATGGTAGAGCCACTTTGATTCTTCCAGAGCTATCAACAGTCTTTGTGTTGGTGAAACATTTCTCACATAACTCTTCTTCCGGTGTTAGATTCAGCTTTTCCACTTCTAGGTTTTCTATCTCCCAAAATCTCCGTAATAGATTGTCCAGGTTGCTCTCGCTGTTGTCCACATTGATTGAGATAGATTGAGTCGGTACCGTGCCACTTGTCCTTCCTGCGATTATCCAACCTAATTTGGTATTTTGAAGAATTAATTCGCTTTTCGTTATGATCTTCCCGTTGGATAGCATCTCAAAAAAGCTATCAGCGCCAATTATGATATCAATCTCGGAAGCCTTGTAAAAATGCGGATCGGCTAAATCGTACTGCTTGAATTCGTCTATGTTGATATATTCGGATATCGATGGTTGTTTGGCGGTTAACTTCGGGAATACAAAGGCTTCTATCTCAAGCATTGGTTTTGGTTTGTTCCACGGTATCATTACTAATGATACTGCGCCCTTTGTATAACCGTTGGTAGTTGCTCCTATGCCCGATATGGCCAATTTAGCGCTGCTTCTCTTTAACTTCAATTTTTGGGCACATCTTTCTGAGATGAATGATCCTTGTGATCCTGAATCCAATAAAAGTCGACATAGTTGGTATTGGTTATTTACATCTGCCACCTTCACTAATGCCGTAGGTAGTAAGGCACTTCCTGAATGATTGGTTGTTGTGGTGTAGATCTGCTGGTTGGATTTCGACTGACTTTCTTCATTAGGTTGGATATTGGATACAGCTACAGTTGATTTGTTCTCGGTTGATAGATCTTCATGCAATAGTGAATGATGTTTTCTGTTACACTGACGACATCTAAACTTTGACTTACACATGTGAACGCTGTGATTATCATTAAAACAATTAAAACATCTATTTTGCTGCTTTATTGAATTCAATCTTTGATTAATGGACATATCTTTAAATTTATTACATTCAAATAACCGGTGACGTTCTTCGGAACATAACGAGCAAATTGGAATTTCATTAGAACTTGGTGTGGACGATACATCGTGACTTCGAACATAGGGTTTGGATTGGTTGCAATGTGGCTGAGAGCGTTTGTTTGAGCACTTTATTGATTCGAGCGCATCGATTCTTTGGGTGAGAAAATCGAAAAACTGTTTGATATTTGGAAGATCGTATGCTGCCGAAAGTTGAGCCCATTGACTGTTGGTTTCACTATCCAATTTATTGATTAAAATGTGGATCAACCAATGATCACGTGTTTCAGCTTCTTCGCCTAAAGCCTTTAATCCGCGTAAGATTTCGTCGGATGTATCTAGCACTTGCCTCACGTTTGCAGCATTTGCAGCAATCACTGATGGTTGATTTATGAAGTTTTTTATAAATGTGTATATAGTATGCTTTTTCCGGTCGTATCTTTCTCGTAATTTTTGCAGTGCCTCTATATAATTTGCATCAGTAAATACTAAAATGCTTCAAAAGTCCTGCAGCTTCTCCCTTTAGTGCCCCTTTCAGATACTGTAACTTCTGCGAAGGTGTTAGTCTAGAGTTGTCGTGAATTGTAGCGCAAAACAGGTCGTGAAACGATTGCCATTCTGTATAACTGCCTGTGAATGATGGAATTGATAGTTTGGGGAGTTTCACATCCACGTGTACACCTGTCCCTGAGGTTTCGAGAATTGTGTCGTTCAATGATATGGTTGGCTCGATTTTCCTTCTTAATGCTAGATTTAGTCCGGCAACTATCTTATAATAATTATCTTCGAATTCCGTATCCAATTCCTCTTCGTTGTTTAGCGCGACTATTTTGTCCTCAGTATCATTGAATTCGGTGCGGTATCGCTCAACATTTGTTAGTCTGACCCTTATGTCTTCAGCATTGGTAGCGATGGTAATTGCGTTGAGAAAATTCAGTAGCTTTGTCATGTTCCCTTTGATTGATGCTCGCCTTTTCTTTAGTGAGGTTATGTCCGCCATTTTATAATCTCACTTTTGGTTAATCACTTCACAACACGTTTTTTTTTTTTTTTTAAACTTTTAGGTTAGAATTTCGAACGGTAAATTTTCGACCGACAATAGATATAAATACGTGTATCAAAGACCCAATGGTAAATTTTAATATGATTATTACAATAGCAACTCTTTGCTTCGATTTATTAAGTTTATAATAAATAAATATGTTTGATACTTGCGGTTTATCGGCGTGTTACAGTAACTGGATATGCTGTAATTCCTGGATTGGTTTTCACATCCGGCTCGAAGGACCAACTTTATGTACCAAACTTCGGCTTTAGATATAGGTAGGCCTGGTACAATGAAGGCGCAATAACTTTCTGGTGATAAATTGGTATTCCAATAACAGCTGGGTGATATCCGCTCGATTTTATGTGACAACAAATATCCAAAATGGTGTCTTCGTTTTATTTCAATATACGCGTATCATTTGAAAATGATCACAAGAAAAACAACACTTTATTTTTAACACGTTATAATACGTACGTTTTTAATTTATTATTAATAATTTTCTTTTCTTTAATACACAAATTTTATGGTCGCGTTGCAAATGATTTTATTTAATTTTTATGTCCGCTTTCTTTGATGGTTTATAGGCAAGAGAAAATTTTATTATATTTTTGCTTTCAAAATGACATAAAATTTTATGATTACTTTGTCTACTTGATTCTAGGTGGCTCAAGATCAATGTAAAGTAAAATATTATTAACAACTAAATTTGTCGGTAGGTGATTACTTTTGTATTCTTACCGAACACATGAACAAAATTGAATTTGTAATGTTCTATTTTCGAAACGTCAAAATTTGAGGTAAACAGAATGGAATATTTCTGTTTATCTTTACAATTAATTTAAATATGTTTAAAATAAATTATAGTTTAGTGAATATAGGTTAACAATAAATTGTTACATTGAAGATAAGTATTATTATGCTACAAAATTATATAATTTGAGAAATATAGATTTAATGAAATATTATATTTTTAGGTTAACTTTGTAGATGGAAAATGTCAATAAATTAAAGGTAAGTTTACATACAGTTACATTATTATGAATTATTTACTAATTTCTTTCTTAACCTTTTTCTTTTAGATATTAATTCAATATTTGATTGTGTTTACGACAGATTTAATTGTGCATTTTCGCGGAAGTTCCCTGGATTGTTTGAGAATTGTGATTTCTTCGCCCATTTCTGTGCCTTGTACCCATTTAATACAAAATTCCTCTGCTACCCTTAGTTCTTGAGTCGTTATAAATTCATGTCGCCTTTCTTTGTCTTTGCCCTTATGTCTCTGAACCCATCGCTGAATATACATCACTACTCATAATACCTTGGAGTAGCTCGAGCATTTTTCTACAAGCTGCGTCAAAAAATGATCTTCAGCAGTTATATGGAATGCTACTAAATTATCCCTCTTAACTTCTGCTTGTATCGCCAAAGTATCTTGTTCCGCCAGCTCCCCATTTTCAATCAATTGACTCTGAGATGCACTTCTCAGCCATACGGGTCCATGCCACCAACTATCTAATGTACACAGCTTTTCAGGCAGTATACCTCGGCTCGCAACATCTGCAGGATTATCTTTAGATTTTACGTGATCCCACTGCTCTCTGGGACATATACTTAATATTTCACTTGTCCTGTTGCCTACATACTGCTTCCACCTTCTGGGATGATCGTTAAGCCAGGCAAGCACAATTTGAGAATCCGTCCATACATGTTTGGTGTGTGGAATGTTTTTTAGTAGGTCAGACACTTTTTTTAGAAGTTTTGTAGCTAAAACACAAGCACAAAGTTCCAGTCGTGGAAGAGAAATGGTTTTAATTGGGCTCACTTTAGTTTTCGATGTTACCAGAGATACGTTAACTACTCCGTTCCTTGACTCGCTTCGGCAGTAAACTACAGCTCCATAAGCCTTTTCGCTTGCATCAGCAAATGCATGTAATTGTACCTTCCCATCCATTATCATCTGTCTTTGAATTTGTAAATTTTCGAACTGTTTAAATTGATGTCTGATTGTAATCCATTCTTCTTGTATATTTTTAGGTATCGGATCATCCCAATTCAACTTTGTCAACCATAACTGCTGAAATTGAATTTTTATCAATATAATAGAAGGAGCCAACCATCCCAGTGGATCATACAATTTAGAAGACTCAGATAACATGATTCGTTTTGTTATATGATTTGTATTTAATTCAACAGATTTGAAAGTAAAGAAATCCTCTTTGGGGTACCAATGTAGGCCTAGTATTTTAATGTTCAAAGCGCTGTCATCAATTTGCACATATTCCTTTAAATCATTGAATTCCTTCACGTTGGAGGACCATTTTCGTAATTCAAACCCACCTGATGATAATATTTTGGTTACTTTAATCTTTAAATCGTCTAAACCTTGGACACTATCTGAGCCAGTGAGCAAATCGTCTACATAAAAGTCGTTTTTGATCGCATTGGCAGCTTCTGGGTAACGTGTTATATTCTCCTTTGCAAGCTCTACTAAACATCGCGTGGCTAAAAATGGTGCCGATGACGTTCCGTACGTTACAGTTTGTAACTTAAATATTTTTAACGGATCTGATGAATTTTCCCTCCAAAATATGCGTTGATAGTTCTTATCCTCTTCGTTTATTTGGATTTGGCGATACATTTTCGCTATATCTGCACTGATCGCAAATTTATGAGTCCTGAATCGCAGAAGTATCTCCCATAGTGATTGTTGAATGGTTGGACCAACTAACAAAATATCATTGAGTGAAAAGCCGGATGATGTCTTACACGAACCATCGAAGACTACTCTAACTTTCGTAGTCAGACTATCTCGCTTGACCACCGCATGATGTGGCAGATAAAAACTCTTATCATCGTCTACGTCACATTCACCTATCGCGCATTCATGCATGTGGCCCATTTGTAAATATTCTCGCATGAATTGTCTATATTCATGATTAAGTTCCTTATTGTGTTCCAATTTGGTTTCTAAATTGTAAAATCGCCTCTTTGCCACATATGAAGAATTCCCAAGTTTCACTGCAATGTTCTTAAATGGCATGCTAACCACAAATCGCCCATCTTGACCTCGCTTAGTGTACTTTCTGTAATGCCTTTCAATCTCGTAGTCATCCGGATTACTCGCCTTGTCACATAGTTCTTCTTGTTCCCAAAATCGCCTTAATAAATGATCAACGTTTAGCTCGAGGTTAAGACTAAGGATGGTAGATGTTACTTGGGTACCTCCCGAAATTATATAACCTAGCACTGTATTTTGCGCAATTAATGATGCCTTACCTTTTCTGCCATCTCTTAGCAAGCTGAAAGTTGTTAAAATTAGGATCAGCTAGCTCGATTTCGTCGAATGCTTCTACGTTTCTGAAGTTAACGCCTGACACCTCTAATGGTAAACATTTTAAAATCAAGAAATCTGCCCTTATGATTTCATTTGACTGCCTTGGCATAAATTCAATTGATGCAAGTCCTTCAGTTATTAATTTTGATGTTGCCAAGCCTGATATTGCTATACGCGCATTTCTTTTGGGAATATTTAGATCCTTGAAAAATATTGAATCAATGAATGAGGCTTGTGATCCACTGTCCAATAGAGCTCTGCATAATATAATTCTTCCCAAAACATCTTCGACTCTTATCACTGCAGTAGGGAGAATTGTATGATCGTTGGGATTGATATTTCCCATTTGAAGTATCTTTACATTTTGACGGTTCGCGTTTGTTTCCAAAACTGCTTCTTTTTTGGATTTGTTCTCAAGGGATTCCTCTGGCTCAGTATGCAGTAGATGATGATGTCGCCGTTGTATTTAAAACACCTCATTCGTAATCTGCAATTCGATGATAAATGTCGCGATCCCATGCAATTAAAACATAGGCCCTTTTCTGCTATGAAACCCCTCCTGGCCGTCACCTCCATATTATTAAACTTCGCGCACTTGTGTAAACCGTGATTGTCGCTGCACATTGGACATAATTTTACTTGTTCTACACTTACATTCGCATTGGTGATTGGTGGTTTATCTATTCTTCTCGTTGTTGTCGGTTCAGCCTTCTCTAATGCATCGCCTCGTTTATTGAGAAATTCAATGAAGTCCGTCAACTTGGTTTTCATTGTGTTCACGTGGTTTTCATTTCGATATCACATTTCTCAATTAATAAATATATTAACCATGTGTCCCTAGATTCAGCCTCAGGATCTAACGCTGTTATGCCTCTAATAATTTCATCGCTTTTATCAGCCATTTGTCGAATATCCTTTGATTTGCCATGTAACCTTGGTTGATCAAGAAATTGTTTAATAAACGTGTTCATTATGTGGTCCTTATGATCGTAACGTTGCACAATTTTCTCCCACGTGCTACTATAGTTAATCTCTGTGATTTGAATATGCTTCACTAGATTAGCAGCTTCACCAACGAGTAAACCTTTTAAATATTTAAATTTGTGGACCTTGGATAAATTTACGTTTTTGTGAATAGAAGATTCGTTACATATCCTTAAATGACGGGAAATCAGCGTAGTTGCCATTGAATGGTTGTATGTCAATTTTTGGCAACCTAATATCATCATGACATATTTCCTTTATACTAAAACTCTTATCGTGTAGGTTATCAAAGTAATCCTTTTGCTGTTGTACAAATGTGCGCATCGTATCGTTGAATTGTTTATGCATATCTTGGTACATAACATTTTTCTTTGTCGATTCCGTTTTTAATCGTGCCTTAAGTCTGCAATATCGCCCTTCTTGCTCATCGATTTCCGATGGTTGACTATGCATTAACAACCGTTCATCTATTTCCTTAAATTCACTGTACGAGCTTTGCAGTAATTCAAGGCGAATATTAATGTCTTCACTGTTCGCTTCCTTTAAATTCAGAGAGCAAAAATTTTCAACACGCGTTATGGCTGACCACGTTTCCTACGCAAATCTTCTATTTCCTTCTGGGTGTCGGCCGTCAATATAGTAAATTAGTTACTCGCAAAACTATCACAAATTTAATCGCAAGGCTTTCAAACACAAATTTAATCGCAAAGTTTAAATCACAATTTTAGTCACAAGGTCACAGATTGATTCACTAATTGGTCGCACTTTATAATGTTCAAATTAATTCCCGGTTTTATGATCGCTATGTTACCGTTTATCACAATTTAAGTAAGTAATAAATAACTGACTTACGGTTCTCTTGATTTCAGGCCGATGATTCACCAAATCCAATTTCACGTGCTCGATGTAATGTCTTCCAAATCCACATCCGGCTCGAAGGACCATGAATTAAAATGTAGCAGTTCAAATATTATGATTGTAAATTTCAAACAATAATTCCAGCACGGGCAGCAGTTCTCAATACTCGATGTGTGTCCCTGAGTTACAAAAACCCTTAATTCCAATTTTTTAAAAATATTAGTTAAAAATGCCAAACGAAAGATGGCCACTTTATCTATATGTTCTATCTGAGTTTAATTTCCAAAAATGGTGGATTCCCATAGAAAATCAGACTTCAAAACCGTGGTTACATGCAAAAACCCTTAATTCCTATAGTATACCATTTGTTTCAAAAACTTATAATGCCTATATCTTAAAATGTCTTGAAATGGAATTAACGGTTTTTGTAACTCAGTGACACATGTATAACAAATAAATGCAATAAATAAATTCGCTCTGGTTTTCTTTTTATTTAATAAAATGGCGTTCGCTTTTTATGATATTTAATTTTATTTTTATTTTTTTTCACTAATGTTCACTCTCTGAAGGTTGCTTTTGAAAAGGGAAGTATTTATACAATTTTTTTTCCAATTCTTAATTTCTAGGTTGGTAATGATTTATAGTTCATCAGTACATCTAATTTTCTGCAGATGTCGTAATAGTGATGAACCATAATTCGTCGAACGCACTCAATTTTACGCATGTATAAAGTAAATCGCATTTGTAATGTAAACAAATGTTGAAACGTCAAATTGATTGTGTTCGACATAAACAAATTGGTGAGTATTTATATTTTCTTAATTATTTAACAATAAATAAATTACAACTAATACGTCAAATCATTTCAGAATTCAATTGCTGTTAATATAAATTAAGCTAAGTATTGATTTTAATTCTACATTAAATTATTCTAATTTATATTTGTGTAATTCTAGGTTATGTGACGTATACAAATCAAATTGAAAGGTAAGTTTTGTTTTTAGTTATAATTATTCTTAATTCTAAATTCTTTTTCTTGTATTTTCAGTTGCTGAGCTAAATAGGTTTCATCAAGTAGTATCTTGGTTTGTATTACTGTGTTCATAGTATGATGGTATGATTATGATGGTACGATGTTACGATGATATGATTGTTTAATGTTCAGCGGTCGAGCTTAGGTTTTAGTGGGAGTTTAGATTGAGAATGTTTTATAAACCATGGCTCAAATCCAAGAAATATTGCGGAACACCCCCAATAATGCATATTCTCACTTTCTCTAGCATCAAATGGAAACAAGCACATTTATTGATGGATATTATTGAAATTTTATGGATGAAATACTTTGTAGATCCGATAAATTGTTCTTTCATCTATTATTTCACTTCATGAACAATTTTCGCCCATAAATTTGACCTGGAGGTCAATTCTCGTTCTATGAAAAAATCTAATGAAAAAAAATCTTTTCATTTACATCTAGTTAACCATTTTTATTTTTTGAATGCAAAAAAACAAAATTATAAAATTTTCATAACACTGTGGGCCGATTTTGTTTCCATGAAAAACAACGTGAAAAGATTTCTCAGTGGGAAAAACCATAATTCGAAAGTGTTTTTTATGAATACTTGATTAGTCTCGTCAAAATATTCGCATATGAAAAGAATTTATTCATTGAGGATTTTGGTGGTGAGAAAATCAATAAAATGTGTATCGATATGAGAGCAAGCAAACTTGGTAGTTTTGATAGTTTATGAAAATATTGAAAAACGGAAAAATCTTTTGTTCATTTCTGATCTCTATAAATAAGCCTCAAATTTCTTATTGTAAATTTCTTGAATTATTAAAATCGACTTAATTCCTCAATCTCTTAATTCCTTAATTTCCAAGTTTTATAATTCCCTAAGCTTCTTTAATTTTAAATTCAAGCACCTGATTTCTACTTCTATTTTAAAAATCTGTAAATTTAGAATATCTTATTGAATCTAAGATTTCAAAATTATCACATTCGAATTTCGATGTAGTAAATTAAATTTAACAGTTTTACCAAACAAGAAACTAAAATGTTTTAATGATTTTAGAATACTGCACCACATACATACTTAGAATATTATCGATATTTGAAGATTCTTCATATTCTAGACGTTTCAAAATAAAGAAAATTCGTAAATTCAAACATATTTACAACCTGAAACTATATAGAACATTTTAATTTTTTTTTAAATTTCTAATATCGCATTTTCATAAATTTGACAATTAATACAGATTATGCCGCCCCGGTGGCACAGTTGTTAGCATGCTTGCTTTAAGCTCCGGAGGTTCCGGGTTCGATTCCCGGCGGGTGATGAAAAAATCACGGCTGGTTAAGGTAAGGATCAATGAACTAATCACTCATTATCCGTTGTACAAATGATTACGAAACTTCATTATGAAGCGGCCAAATCCCTCCATGGGATGTAGCGCCAGCGAAGAAGAAGAATACAGATTATTGGTGAAATTGTTAAAATTATGAATTGTTTAGACTTTTAGGATTTCAAATTTCGAGATAACTAATCTTTTAAATATTTTAATATTAGGTATTTTAAATTCTCTTGTATTTTGTCCTAGTACGAATTTTAAAAACGAATTTAAAGTATGGATGTACAAAACTTAAGTGTAAAATCTCAAAATACAAATTCCACAAATAGATGCCCTCACTTAAATGTTAAGCCTAGTTTAAACCTCTTGTGAACATGAACGTGGAATTTGTTGAATTAACTAGTTTGTTTCATAGCGAAAATTGCCATTAACAAAACTCAGTGGTATAACCTGAATTTTATTCATGTTCACAATTGCATTTACGAATTGCCAGTAAAACTTCACTTATCTCAAAAGGAAATTACAACATGTGATTATTTGGAGAATCAGGCAAGCATAATTCAATAAACAAGCAAAAACGGTATGTTCACGACGTTTGTTTACTCTCCATTGCCATTTGGCATTCGAAAATTAACTGCAGCTGTAAATATCAGCCTCTTGATACAAAAATCGGTTAATAAGTGTCTTGTGTAAACGAATAATTACTTGTCGTTTACTGTTCCTTCGTTACAAAATGTATACATATTTAAATTTCAGAGTAGGCGCAAACCAAAAAAAAAAATTCAAATTGGAGCTTGATTTACACAGAATTATTTTTTTTTTTCATTTTTTCATAGAACGAGAATTGAACCCCTGGTTTCAGCATTCTGGCCAGAATTCGTAAAATCAAGTAATTGATCTGCAATTCCGTATTCGGGGATTTTGGCGGTCCCTGATCACGAATTCATATCATTCGTCACATAATTTATAAAATTTGATCCATTTCATCTCTTATTGACAACCCCTTTGGACAAAATGACGTATATATCATATATAGTCAAGATGCATGTCATTTTCATGGTTCTTGGGTCACCGATTATGAATTTCTGGTCACATTTACATAATTTCACTCCGATCATTAACATCATGAACAACTTTAGTATTTTGCAATTACGTTTCAACTAATGCCTTCTCTGAACGTATTAGCCAAGTTCAAAATTGTTTCCATTTTATAAGTACATAGTGCACATAAATTACGCCATTTTAACCACAAGATTTTCTTTGCTCTTGCCACCACAATATTTTGCATCGCTATTATAAAGAAGTAATTCTTTTAAGACAATTTAAACAGCTGTTTTATGACGCTATCATTCATTCGATGATATCTTTGAACAGAGAGTACGTATGTATATAAGATCAAGAATTTTTTAATCATTTTTTGTTGTTGCTGCATCAAAAGAATTCTTGTCGTATGGTGAGAATTTAATTATTTCTTTCGTTTTGTTTGTTATCGAGAAGTGCATATAGCCAAGAACTTGTTTTTCATCATTAGCAAATCTTTAAATTAAACAATTGACGAGGACAACACAATTATGAAATGCAATTTTACCACAAATAAATTAAGCTGAATTTAAACGGTTAATATTTTCTGTTTTGTTTTTCTTAAATTCTTATCTTGACTTAATTTCTGTTTTTAAATTAATTTAATTAAAGAATTACAAATAAATAAAACTGTAAGCCGAATTCTTTGCTCTTGTTTTCATTTGCAGCAGAATATTGACACAAACACACATGTATACGTAAATAAATGTTAAACATGGTACGAGTACAATCACTAGAGAATGCAGTTAACGCATTGGCTATAATTTGGTGTTGGAATAAAATTTGCCAACCCAAACCCACAACATATTAATGAATATCAACATTCGTGTGTGTATATATTCGTGTCCTGTAATATTGGCGTGACATAACAAAAAAAAAAAGCTTCGACGCAACAACAACCGGCATAAAAACCACACACACAAAAGATGGATGTCTACAATATATAACATTACGTGATTAGTGGTTAGTTTTATTTATGTACATACTATGTATGTTATGTAAAAAAATATGACAAGGTTGATAGAGTTCCGTTCCCATATTTTAAGGGTGTTTCTTTTCGTTTTTTGTTGTACGTATGTGTTTTTTCCGTGTATAAAATAACATTTTGGGACTGACCTTGTCATTTGGATCAAAAATGTTAAAAAAAAAAATTGTTTCGAGATAATTTGAAAGCGGTGTATGCGGTCTATCGAGGATACCCATATTAGAAGTTCATTTAAATACAAATAATATAAACAAAACGTGAATTGGAGTATACGTTTGAATTGCACATGACACATGAGATATTAAAAAACTGATAAAAAAACATCAAATGAACTACAATTAGAAGTTCACCTGCTTTTAGTGGGAATAGATAAGACTATTTTTTATTTTGTACTATTTGTGTCAAATATTACTTATTTATACTATAACAAGACCTTATTATGTATTCAGAGTTTCAGACCAAATACATTATACGAATTTCATCTTAAATAAAAACTAAAAAAGACGCGGAATAAAACAAAAAAAATCAACAATATGTGTGTACGAGTTTACAAAAAAAATTGTGTATAGAATTTTTTTTTATTTAGAGAATTAGAGAAATGCCGGCCGTCACGCCCAGTGGCGCCGAACATGTACATATGTATAATATAGAAATATATTCTAAAATAAAATGTGCCCGAAGCAAATTTATAGACTTCGAAATGTTGAATAATTTGTATTAGATCGGTAAGATCCAATGATCATATCATTCGAGCGGTTTTGTTAATGTGCTGTTTTTAAATGATTAATTAAATTTAATAGGCCAATTGTTTTACCTGCGCGTATATGTTGTGCTAAATAATTTTTGGCGTTTAAAATAATTTTTATATACTCAAAACTATGCAAGAAAACAAAATAAATTGTACGCATCGTAGCCAAATTTGTTCTCTGTTCGACAAGAATAAGTGGCAGATTAAAACGAATTAAAATTGTACTCGTTAGTATTTTTGCTCGTAAAAAATTAATGATAGAAAATGAGTAAATTTGGAAAGGTATTTAATTTGAATCACTGACAAAAAAAAAAGGACAACTGTCAACTTAAATCTACTTCTGAGAGTATTGACACAGAGTTGAGAAAACAAAAACTCAATTGAATATGCAATTTCGAAAAGGGCACATGTCTGAAAAATTAAATTTTTCAGGAATTGAGGAAAACTAATTATTTTCTAAAGTAGTAAATAAATTTATACAATTTATTTTAAGGGTACATGTAGGGTCAAAAAGTAATCGAAAATTATATAAATATTTAATGTTAATCTTTATTCTATATATTTTTTATATATTTTATACATAAGAGATGTGCCCTTTTCGAAATTCCTGAAACATAAACGTACAGTGATTTTCAAAATAATACCACAGTTAATTTCAAAATTCATATCTACTCTTATTTGTGCATGATTAGATCTAATATGCGTTTTTATTGAATAACATTGGTCGTGTGCTCCTGGCATTTGTGAACATTTATTCCAAATTCGACAAATTTCAATTCCAAAATTTCTGTTTATTTTTGTGTTTCTCATTGTTAATAGACTTTTACTCGATTCTAAAAATGTTCGATCGGATTCAGATCAGGTGACTGACTTGGCCATTGCGCGATCCCCATTTCATAATCGTTAAACTAATATTTTGCTACCTCGAGGTATTCTTTAGGTCGCTATCTTGCTGAAAACACAAGCGTGGTGGTTTATCTTCTTCGGTATAACCAAGAATGAGATGAGTTAATAATATGAATGTAAACAACCGCAATCATTCCATTTTCCGGACACTAAATTGTCATGTTCCATGCCAGAGAAAGACCACTACCACGTATATTGCAGAACCAAACAGATTAGCTTTCATTTTGTCAATTCATAGTACTTTTTTCCTCCTTTTCGGCATCAAAACTATGTTTGGATAAACAAGGATTGGCTCGGGTCTTTCAAACTATTTCGAGCAACTGCTTGTGAATGATGCCTTCTAAATAATTAAGATTTATAAACCTTCATTCGTTAGAGGTGATAGAAGAATGTTTCATTGCAGTTCGGATAATTAAAGTCCCCAGTATAAGCTTGTATTTTCAGCAAAACAACGACCAACCATACCTCAATCAGAGCAAACGACAGAATTAATTAGGCAAATTACAACGGCGTGATCACTCTCATCTGATCTGAATTCGATCGAACATTTTTGGAATCGAGTAACAGCCTATTAACAATGAGAAACACAAAAAGAAAAAGAAATTTTTGATTTAAATTTGTCGAATTTGGAATTGCATATTCAATTTCTATAATTGGATTTTCTCAAATGATTACTTGTAATATTAAAAAAGCACTTTTATGTTTATATATTATTTATTATATATGTATATTATTTAATATTTTAGAGTTTAATACATTTGAGTTGACGATTAGCAAAGAAGTGCCCTTTCTTCCAATAATATATACACTACTCCAAAAAATTAAAGGAACACTAATTTTTTTCAATTTTTTTAGTGTTTTTTGAAGAGCTGTATCTTTGTAAAATACGGTCGTACAGAGATGAAAAGAAAATCATTTTAAAGCTTCAAATCTCTAGTTTTGAGACTTTTGAGCGGAACATTTTTGTGAGATACCGTTATCACGCAATCATAAGAAAGAGCGCGAAATAAAAAAATTCGATTTTTTTTTTTTTTGTAAGGATCCATGGGCGCGGGAAATTTTTTTTTAAGTTAAACCAATGCATAGCCTGTCAATTAGGTGTAAATTTAATTTCATTCTGGTCTCTCTATGTCAACTTTTTGTTAAGATATCTGACTTTGAATCAAAAAAGATCCTTTTGCCTTTGATCATCGATATCTCAGCAACCAATGCTTGCACAGTAAACTTTAGGGCAGCCTTAAAAACTTCAGTAAATTTCCTACAAGACCCTTTAATGATTAGTTGAGAACAAATTTTTTTTTCACTCTCAATACTGATTTGAAAAAAGTACAAAAAAACGACTTTTTAGGTTGGCTTAGTAAATCTACCGTTACTTTACAAATATTGATGAAAATACTAATGTTGCCAGGTCATTTTATAGTTTAATGTACTCCTAATAGCCCTGTATTATTTTCAAATTGATCAATCCAACCGTTTTTCCGGACAGATTGATCAAAGTTGTACAAAACAATTAAAGGAACAAGTGATCATCAAAATAAAAAAACGCATTTTTTCACATTTTGCGTTAGTTATTTGTTAACCCTTAATGATCGTAAGATTTTTTTGCAATACTCGCCCATAAGAGACCACAGAAAATTAAATAAAGTTCTGCAATATGACCAATTATTATGGAACTTGGCAATTTCTCATCCGATTTTAGTGAAATTTGGTATGCCTTATTGAAATGGGATTCTAAAACGATTCGTGGATGAAATTCTGGAAAATGGCCAACTAGGAAGGAACTTAGCCATTTCTTATCCGATTTTGATGAAATTCAGTATGTACGATGGAAATGGGATTCTAAACTGATTTTTGGATGAAATTCTGGAAAATGGCCAACTAGGGAGGAATTTGGCCATTTCTTATCCGATTTTGATGAAATTCGGCATGTACGATGGAAATGGGATTCTAAAATGATTTTTTGATAAAGTTCTGGAATAAGACCAACTAGGATGGGACTTGGCAATTTCTCATCTGATTTTGATGAAATTCATCATATACGATGGAAATGGGATTCCAAAATGATTCGTGGATGAAGTTCTGGAAAATGGCCACCTAGGTAGGAACTTCGCCATTTCTAGGAAGGAACTTGGCCATTTCTTATCCATTTTTGATAAAATTTGGTATGCGCGATGGAAATGGGATTCTAAAATGATTTTTTGATGAAGTTCTGGAATAAGACCAACTAGGATGGAACTTGGCCATTTCTCATCTGATTTTGATGAAATTCATCATATACGATGGAAATGGGATTCCAAAATGATTCGTGGATGAAGTTCTGGAAAATGGCCACCTATGTAGGAACTTCGCCATTTCTAGGAAGGAACTTGGCCATTTCTTATCCATTTTTGATAAAATTTGGTATGCGCGATGGAAATGGGATTCTAAAATGATTTTTTGATGAAGTTCTGGAATAAGACCAACTAGGATGGAACTTGGCCATTTCTCATCTGATTTTGATGAAATTCATCATATACGATGGAAATGGGATTCTAAAATGATTCGTGGATGAAGTTCTGGAAAATGGCCATCTAGGTAGGAACTTCGCCATTTCTAGGAAGGAACTTGGCCATTTCTAGGAAGGAACTTGGCCATTTCTTATCCATTTTTGATAAAATTTGGTATGCGCGATGGAAATGGGATTCTAAAATGATTTTTTGATGAAATTCTGGAATAAGACCAACTAGGATGGAACTTGGCCATTTCTCATCTGATTTTGATGAAATTCATCATATACGATGGAAATGGGATTCTAAAATGATTCGTGGATGAAGTTCTGGAAAATGGCCATCTAGGTAGGAACTTCGCCATTTCTAGTTAGGAACTTGGCCATTTCTAGGAAGGAACTTGGCCATTTCTTATCCATTTTTGATAAAATTTGGTATGCGCGATGGAAATGGGATTCTAAAATGATTTTTTGATGAAATTCTGGAATAAGACCAACTAGGATGGAACTTGGCCATTTCTCATCTGATTTTGATGAAATTCATCATATACGATGGAAATGGGATTCTAAAATGATCGTGTATGAAGTTCTAGAAAATGGCCAACTAGGTAGGAACTTGGCCATTTCTAACCCGATATTGATGAAATTCAGCACGTGCTTTAGAAATGGGATTCTAAACTGATTTGTGGAAAAAGTTCCAGAATTTGTCCATTTGTTATGAAACTTGGAAATTTTGTATCCTATTTTTATGAATTTCAGCATTCACGATGAAAATGAGATTCTTAATAAAATAAATCATCAAATACATGGAATAACCATTTAAGTTTTCCACTTTTAAAGCACATGTCGAATTTCTTTTATTCGTTTAAGGAATAGGAAAGCGCCTTCCAAATTAACCATATAAATTTAACCAAACATAATTTTAGAGTTTTATTTCTATAGTACATGCTGTTTGCATGAACTGAAATTTGTATAAAATCGGATAAGAAATGGCCAAGTTCCATCCTAGTTGGCCAAATTCCAGATCTTTATCCAAAACTCACTTTAAAATCCTATTTCCATCGTACATGATGAATTTAATCAAAATCGGATAAGAAATGGCCAAGTTCCATCCTAGTTGACCATATTCCAGAACTTCTTACAAAAATCATTTTAGAATCCCATTTCCATTGCGCATACCAAATTTCATCAAAATCGGTTAATAAATGGCCAAGCTCCATCCTAGTTGGCCATATTCCAGAACTTCCTACAAAAATCATTTTAGAATCCCATTTCCATTGCGCATACCAAATTTCATCAAAATCGGTTAAGAAATGGCCAAATTCTTCCCAAGTTGGCTATTTTGTAGAATTTCATCCGAAAATTTCATCAAAATCAGATGAGAAATTGCCAAGTTCCATCCTAGTTGGTCTTATTCCAGAACTTTATCCAAAAATCACTTTAGAATCCCATTTCCATCGTACATGCCGAATTTCATCAAAATCGGATAAGAAATGGCCAAGTTCCATCCTAGTTGGCCATATTCCAGAACTTCCTACAAAAATCATTTTGGAATCCCATTTCCATTGTGCATACCAAATTTCATCAAAATCGGTTAAGAAATGGTCAAGTTCCATCCTAGTTGGTCATATTCCAGAACTTTATACAAAAATCACTTTAGAATCCCATTTCCATCGTTCATGCTGAATTACATCAAAATCGGATAAGAAATGGCCAAATTCCTCCCTAGTTGGCCATTTTCCAGAATTTCATCCAAAAATCAGTTTAGAATCCCGGATAAGAAATGGCTAAGTTCCTTCCTAGTTGGCCATTTTCCAAAATTTCATCCACGAATCGTTTTAGAATCCCATTTCAATAAGGCATACCAAATTTCACTAAAATCGGATGAGAAATTGCCAAGTTCCATAATAATTGGTCATATTGCAGAACTTTATTTAATTTTCTGTGGTCTCTTATGGGCGAGTATTGCAAAAAAATCTTACGATCATTAAGGGTTAACAAATAACTAACGCAAAATGTGAAAAAATGCGTTTTTTTATTTTGATGATCACTTGTTCCTTTAATTGTTTTGTACAACTTTGATCAATCTGTCCGGAAAAACGGTTGGATGGATCAATTTGAAAATAATACAGGGCTATTAGGAGTACATTAAACTATAAAATGACCTGGCAACATTAGTATTTTCATCAATATTTGTAAAGTAACGGTAGATTTACTAAGACAACCTAAAAATTCGTTTTTTTGTACGTTTTTCAAATCAGTATTGAGGGTGAAAAAAAATTTGTTCTCAACTAATCATTAAAGGGTCTGGTAGGAAATTTACTGAAGTTTTTAAGGCTGCCCTAAAGTTTACTGTGCAATCATTGGTTGCTGAGATATTTATGATCAAAGGCAAAAGTATCTTTTTTGATTCAAAGTCAGATATCTCAGCTAAAAGTTGACATAGAGAGACCAGAATGAAATTAAATTTACGCCTAATTGACAGGCTAACCGACCTATGCATTGGTTTAACTTAAAAAAAATTTCCCGCGCCCATGGATCCTTACAAAAAAAAAAAAAATTCGAACTTTTTTATTTCGCGCTCTTTCTTATGATTGCGTGATAACGGTATCTCACAAAAATTTTCCGCTCAAAAGTCTCAAAACTAGAGATTTGAAGCTTTAAAATGCTTTTCTTTTCACCTCTGTACGACCGTATTTTACAAAGATACAGCTCTTCAAAAAACACTAAAAAAATTGAAAAAAATTAGTGTTCCTTTAATTTTTTGGAGTAGTGTATTATTTCGACTTTACATTATGTTGGTATTTTTTATTATATATAACAAACAAGAATTGTACATAACATAAATATAATTAACAGGGGTATACCACATTACCCACCTTAAAAAAAAATTAAAATTTTTATTTGCATAAAAAAAATTTTAATTTCTTAATTATAAACTTAATTTAAATCTTAAATAATTACATTAATCATCTAATTACATTTTCTTTAATTTTTAATTATACGATTTGCTACAATGCATACGTTATCTTAGCGTTGGGTTTAAGGGTTTAGTCCGAATTTAGTCGACAAGGGCCAAAGCCCTTTGTTGTGCGTTATACCGCTCTGATACTGTTTTTGGGATTCTGGATTCTGCAAAGTACTTATGGATTGCAACAAATAAAACAATATAATTTTACAATAAATAATTCTACCTTGTAGTCTAATATTTTGTTAACATATTTTTGTGTACTTCTTTCCTTTTTTTTGTTTCTACATGTTCTATAATAGCATTGCATGGTGTTAAGCTTATAATCAGATAAACGACCTTCTTTAATTGACATTAATTTATTTTGGTTCACTTTTCTTAGCAAAACCAAATCATTTAATTGAAAATCAAAATAATTTGTGTTAATTTTACTGTCTAATTCTAATTTTCTTTTAAACTTTTGTTTAAGGAGCAAATTATGAGCTCTGGAATGTGCCATTTGCCCATTTGTAACCGAAATTTAAATTCTTTGCTGTAATCATCGATATTATACAATGGCTCGACACGATTGTTTGATAAGATAAGTCAACTGGTAAGTTCGCTCTTTTTCCAAATACTAATTCGAATGGTGTATAGCCGTGTACAAAGTTTGGAGTTGTGTTATAACAAAATTCGTAAAAATAAATCCAATCATCCCAATCGGTCAAATCATCGTTAATGTATATTCTCAAATATTCATTTAAGTTCTGATGGTTACGTTCCAAACCACCAATTGTTTGAGGGTGATATGGCGTTGAATGTGAATGGTTTATTCGGAGGATATCTACAATATTTTCAAAATACTATTTAAATACTCAGTGCCCGAAAAAATTCGATGAACGCTTTTGCAATGGTTGCACTTTCTTTATTTGTTATAGGATGCAGTACTATGTATTTTGTCAATTCATCCTGTATGGTTAACATAAACCTATTTCCATTTGTTGATCTTATTAAAGGACCAACAGTGTCAATTGAAATACATAGTATCAAAACTTGTTGAAGGTGTGTCTGTAATTTGCTGCAATTCTTTGTGCGATTTATAATATTTGTTTAATTTACATGCTAAACATTTCGAAATAAATTTTTGAATTTTTTGTTTTAATTTTGGTATAATATATTTTTCGGAAAGTTTATGGTATAATCGTGTCACTCCAACGTGACCTCCAATTGGGCTGCAGTGGTTATTCCATATTAATTCATTAATACTATTTTCATTATTTATGTATTTGCGGAATGGACGAATAGCAATTTTTAAACATTTTAATACCATATTGCCAATGATTTTGAATCTGTCTATACTAATAATTTGAAAAATTTTATCGTTTTCAATCATTTTAAATTTTTGGTACCTAGTCTCAACTCAACCATATAATTTTCAACTGCAAGAAGTGCTCGCTCTAATGCGATGGTCACTTCATCAATTGTTTTCACATGAATGTTGAGAATTGTTTTATTCTTGAGTTGGTTATTAATAATTTCATTCATTTTTGAATGGCCATCCTCCACGTTAATTTCAAGTGTTCGAAAATTTTTGGTTTCCCTTATTGACAAAGTAGAGTAAATACACAAATCCTGATGAATCTGTGAAAGTTGATCATGATTTTGAAGGTTAAACGGCTCTGCTTTATTCGACATACTTCTGGTAATCATTGTGTTAATTGAAATTTGTTTTAATTCGTCCCTTTCAATTGATATATGCGAGATAATGCATCCGCGCATGCATTACTTTCTTTTATATATTCAACTTCAAAATCAAATTCCTCTAAATCAAGGCTCATTCGTGTTAATTTCGATGATGGGTTTTTCATGCTGTAAAGGTAAATTAAACATCTGTGGTCAGTGAAGATTTTGAATTTTCTTCCCAAAAGATAAGGTTTGTAGTGCATTACCGCCCAGTGGATTGCAGTCAATTCTTTATGAGTAGGGTGTTTATGTTTTTCACTTTTTGTAAAAGATTTAGATGCAAATGCCACAGATAAATCTTTATTATCTTTTAATTGGGATAGCACTGCTCTACATGCTATATCTGATGCCTCAGTTGTTAATCTAAAAGGTACGCTAAAATCGGGATATTGCAGCACTGTGGCACTATTCTGGTTTTCCCGGGGAATTGGGAATTGGGAAATGATTTATTGTGACTTGTTTTAATGTATTTTGGTATCATTTTTTTCAAAGCATACTGTGGCGATTGGTATTTTGTTCAAATTTTGGGAAAAAAATAATTCCATTTTCAGACTACAGCCTACTGTGTAATTCCCAACAAAATTTTTAGGGAAAATAAACAACAAAATTTCTTTGAAATGAAACCATTTTTTCCCAAAATTGGAATAAAATGCCAATCACCACAGTATGCTTTGAAAAAAAATGATACCAAAATACACTAAAACAAGTCACAATAAATCATTTCCCAATTCCCCGGGAAAACCAGAATAGTGTTGACTTGAACTTCGAATGACTGTTGACATTCTGCTGTCCATTCAAACGCAACATTTTTTCTTAATAATTTATTCAATGGATGAACAATAGTAGCAAAATCTTTTACGAATCTCCTATAATAATTGCAAAAAGCTACAAATCTTCGAACTTCGTCTGCATTTTGTGGTGATGGATATTTTTGAATGACCGAAAACTTTGTTGGATCTGGTAGAATACCTTGGTCTGAAATTTGATGGCCTAGATAAGTAATTGTAGTCTGTAAAAATGTACATTTTCTTGGATTTAGTTTTAAATTATATTCGCGTAGCTTTTCAAATACCTTCGTTAAATTTTGGTTATGATGTTTTAGTGAACATCCAAATATTATTAAATCATCGACATAAAGAATGCGGCTTCAGGTGATAATCCGGACATTGTTATATTCATCATTCGTTCGAAGCTGTTTGGTGAAACCTTTAAACCAAATGGCAATCTTCGAAAATGATAAGGTCCTGAATTTGTTGAAAATGCTGTATTTTCTCTTGATTTTGGTTCAATCTCAATCTGATGGAACCCAGATTTTAAATCCAAAATTTTTTTTTTCTACATAAGAAACTAACAAGAAGTAATCAAATCTTAAGCTAAAATTATTACATATTTTAAGTCTTAACCAATGTTAATACTTATTGTTGGTGCTCACAATTTAATTAATTTAGATTATATACTTATACATACATATGTATAACATCAACATTTAATAAATTTACAGGTTCACAGGTTCATCAGTCCGAGTGGATCTGTTCTTTTCAGTCGCCTAAATCGTGGCTGTTTTAATATATCCCTGGCCAATTCGTTGGGATGCGCTTCTAGTTTTGAATAATATTTAGAACTGAATTCTTTAATTGTTTCTTTAATGGTTTTAATCCCAAGGTCATCATGTATATTACTATTTCGAATGTACCACGGAGCATTAGTAATACTTCGAAGTATTTTCGCTTGAGTTCGTTGCAGGAGCTCTCTGTTTGAAGCGCTGTTGGATCCCCATAACTGAATACTATATGTCCTTATGGGTTTGATTATCGCTTTGTACAGTAAAACTTTACTGGCTAATGACAACTGAGATTTCCTTTCCATCAGCCAATACATTTTGGAAAATGTCATTTTTATTTGGTTGCGCTTAGTTTCAATATGGGTTTTCCACGTTAACCTTCTATCCAGGTGCAAACCTAAGTATTTGACCTTCGTTTGTTGAGGAATATTTTTATTGTTTAATTTCACTGGTGGGCAGGTGCGTTTGTTCAGCGTGAATGTGATGTGAGTTGATTTGTTTTCGTTCACTTTTTTTCGCCATGTCTTTACCCAGTCCGCGATTTTGTTTAAATGATTCTGTAACTCCTTTGAGGTAATTTCGGGATTATTGTGTGACACCAGGATGGCCGTATCATCGGCAAATGTTGATATTGTTACTTTGTTGGTTACAGGTAAATCGGCTGTGTACGACAAGTATAATATTGGCCCTAGAACGCTGCCTTGCGGGACACCTGCATTAATATCATTTAAGCAAGTAGTTGCGCTATTTTGTTTGACAATATATTGCCTTTGAATAAGGTAGTTTCCCAAAATTGAGTGTCATTTCTTCGGTAGAAGCTCTTTAATTTTGTATATTAGCCCATCGTGCCAAACTTTATCAAATGCTTATGCTATATCCAAGAAAGCAGCAGAACAATATTTCTTTTCCTCGAAGGTGATTTTGATTGCGTTTACAATTCTGTGAATTTGCTCTGTGGTACCATGTTGGTTTCGGAACCCAAATTGATGGTCTGGCCGTTCTTCTAATATTGGTTTCAAGTTTGTTAGTAACATTTTTTCAAATAGCTTTGATATTGTGGGCAGCATGCTTATTGGGCGATATGATGAGATCTGCGTTTCATTTTTTCCAGGCTTATGTATCATTGTGATCAAAGATAATTTCCATTTTTGAGGAATATAACTGGTTCGCATGATCGCGTTGAATATGAATGTTATTAGTTTTATACATTTGTCTGGCAATTCCCTTATCATTTTTCCAGTATTGAGATCATGTCCTGGTGCCTTTTTCGGGCTTATGGAATTTTTAATTGTATTCTTAACTTTCTTCCAATTATACTTTATAGGTTTGTAGGATAAACCATCATCCATTTGCTGAGGTAGCACGAAATTATTATCTTCTTCGTGTGGTGCGAATACTGTTGTTAGATGATCAGCAAAAGCATTGGCTTTTTCTTCATCACTTCTCGCCCAATTTCCAGTTGGTATGGACTATAGTCTAATCGGTGGATTCGAATTTGTTGGCCTTTTTAAACGTTTTGTTGCCTTCCACAAAGAGTAATCTGTCCTCTCGGTTGCCGAGAGATCACTTAAATAGTTCTGGACGCTCTGGTTTTCTTCTTCCCTCAAAGCAAATCTTAAGACTTTGATAGCTCGATTTAATTTCCATTTCAATAACGGTGATTTTGTTTGCTGCCATAGCCGGCGAATTTTCCGTTTTTCCTGGATTAGTTCCTGTATATTATGTGACAGCTTATTAACTTTTTCAGAACTACTTATGACAGGTGTAGCCCTTTCAGCTGATAATGCCATGACGTCTTTTAAATTTTCGGCCGCCGCATCAATATCAGCTGGTGTGGTCAGAGGAATATTAAGTAGGCAATTTTATTCGACTAGCCTCCTATATTGATCCCAATTAGTTTGCTTGTTTGTAAGACGGTTGGGTATTTCGTTCCTTAAGACATCGGTACTCATTGTTACTATTACCGGTGAGTGATCAGAAGACAGATCATAACAATCGGTGGCCTTAGCATATGTACGTGGAATGCCCTTAGTTATACATAAGTCGATTAAATGAGGAATTTTCGTTTTATCCGTCGGCCAGTAAGTTGGATTACCGGCAGATAAATAATCCAGGGACTGTTCCTCTATAGCTTGATAAAGTTGTTGGAGCCCCAATGAGTATGTTTGGCGTTGTAATCACCTCCCGAAAGAAATTTATTACCCAGCTGGCTGAAATAATCCAAGAACTGGAATTTTTTTATAGCATGTTTTGGAGGACAGTACACTGCCGATATGATACAGTTTCCAGACCACTCCTGAAGACAGATGCTCGTTGATTGTATATGTTCTTTCTCATATTTCGTAAGCTCATAGTGCTTTAATCTTCTTTTAATCAATACAGCTGTGCCTCCATGTGCTTTCCCATCTGGGTGCTTGGTGTCATAAATAGAGTACCCATTAATTTTGAAATAGCTATTTTTGGTGAAGCGTGTTTCGGATATTAACATTATGTCAATATTGTGCTCAGTGAGGAATGCTTGAACCTCCGCTTTATGTTGTGCTAGGCCGTTTGCATTCCATATAGCTATTTTGATGATGGTCATTTTTGACTTTTTACGACTATCTGCATCAGCGTGTTCATATTCTGCATCATTACATCGCCATGAGGCTTTGCATCATATTAGTCAATTTGTTTAAAGCTTTTGAGATGTTTCCCTCTTCACTTGCTTGCACTTTAGGAGCCGTACCTTTAAGAACACTTGCGTATGAAACCCCTTGGTGCACACTACCGTTGACAGTTGCGTACTGATTTCCATTTTGAGCGTTTGGGTTTACAATTTCTGGGCGTGCTTGTTTTTTAGCTGAAGAATGGAGATTAAGCATTCGTTGTTCAGCTCGCTGCTTTGGATTGATTCTTCTTTTCAATTCAAGATAAATTGGGCACCCTCTATAATTAGCTGTGTGATTTCCATTGCAGTTGCTGCATTTTCTCACTGATGCTTCCGTTTTGGCTTTATTGCAAACCTTTGCGTTATGGAGTTCACCACATATAACACAAACATCGTTCAAAGTGCAATATGCTCTAGTGTGTCCATATTCTTGGCACTTAACACACTGTACCGGCCCATTTCTCTTCCTGGGTTCTTCGATGGTAACCCTTCTGTGCAGTAGATATTTTAGGTCGGAACAATGGCTGCGGCGCCTTCTCCCGATTAATAATATTGGTAATAGATTTACATTGGAAACCTTTCTCAGCGAGAGCAGCTTGAATTTCGTTTGCATCTACGTAGCTCTCTATTCCTTTCAATACTACAACTAATCCTTTTTGGCTCTTTAGTTGGTACGTGTTGTAATGTTTACCAACTTGATCAAAATGCTTGATTAACGCTCTGTAAGCATCAATATTGAGCGGTTGAATTTTTGTTTCTTTTATATCTCCTCTTTTGATAACGGAAATATAAAATGCACCTTCCGTAATAAACTCGATGGTTTTTGCTAGTTCTCTATTTGATTCTTCCCTCAAATAGATTGGTGGCGGCTTCTCAATTTTTGGAGTTTTTTCGGGCGGCGGATCTTCAACAACCAAGCAAGAATACCTATTGCCATGTGTTAATTCAACGGAAGCTAACTTAGTGAATTTGTTCGCGCTTGCACTGGCCGCTGATCTAGGGCTTCTCCTTCGCTTTTATCGGACAGTAATATACCGGTCAATTCCCGTTTGCACTAAACACTGACCTACATCACTGTTCAATTTTTTTTTTCATTTGTTGTCAATGCACTTCCATTGTTTATATTATCGTCAATATTTGTCGACGATGCACTTTTATTTTCTTTATGGTTCAACACACTAAAGTTATTTAAATTAATTTCTAGTTCATTTTGATTTAAATTGCCTGGTAAAGCAATTTTTTGAGCATTTCAAATTTGTTGTCGCTTTGGACTATGCTGCACATTTCCACTTTTATTAATAATTGAGGTCGTGACGTTCGGTGGAAAATCGCTTGCGGACATCGCTGTCTGCTGATTTAGCCCAGCCTTTTTTACTTGAGGCGGAGAATTGAACATCACGATTTCACTTACTTTTCACATCACAAAATTTTTTTTTTAAAATAAAAAAAAAAATTAAAACTGCTGATTCAACTTTTCACACAAGTAATAAGTAAATTATTTTAAATGTTTACTCGGTGGTAGTAAAATTGCAACTGAGAAATCCAAAATTGAAAAAAATTTTGCTCGACCCAATTGATCCAGAATCTCATCAATTCGAGGCAATGGAAAAGTATCAGATACCACCTTTTTATTTATTTTTCTAAAATCGACCACCATTCGCCAATCTTTAACATACTAGTTTTTTTTGGGACTAATAATAATGATGAATTATAAGGTGAACAAGAATTTTCGATTATACCATCTTGTAGCATTTCTTTTACCTGGCGATCAATTTCTTGTAAATGTGCTTGTAGAATTCTGTAGTTTTTAACGTATACTGGATCATCATCACTTAAAGTAATTTTTTGTTTGTAAAAATTGTTAATTGACAATTTTTCGTCATCCAGATAAAATATATCTGCAAACCTGTTACATATATCTAAAATAGAATCCTTGCCATATTCAGAGTTTCTATCGAATTGTAAATATTTACTTAATTTCTCAAATCTTTTTTTCAAATCCTGAGAATTTGTTGTATTTTCTTCGCTTGTTAGTGAATAAATATTGTATAATCTCAATGGCATCGTTTCTACTTGAAATAATTTGATTGTTCTCTCTTGTAAAGTTGTATTCATAATTTTTACATGTGGTTTGTTGTTAATTATAGAGTTAGCCACGAATATATCTGGTTCGATTTCTTGTGATAGAATAACACACGGTTCTTTTACTTCAAAATTTAGTCGTCTAATCACTTCATTTCTCGCTGGTACTAAAAACGAATCGTCGAGAGTATCATAAATTGGCACCAAAACTGTATCATTTTTGGTTGGTATTTCAAAAATATATGTTAAATAGTTGATATTTGCTTTATATTTTTTTAAAAAATCTCTGCCAAGAATACCATCTGTTTCGATTGGAAAATCGTCTGGTACAATTTGATATTCTTGTTCAAGCGCTAATGAATTTTCTAGGATAATTTTGCAAGATATTTTTCCTAAAGTTTTGGTTTTACCAGATGTTACACCTTTGATAATACAATTATTATTACTATCAATTTCATGTAAATTTGAAATTTTTGAAATTTTTAAAATTGAAATTCCTGCACCACTGTCAATCATTAGCACAGAGTGAATATTATACAACAAACTAATTGTGACCTTAATAAAATCACAACCAGATAATTGATTAAAAGTATACAATTTTAAGCATTCTTCTTCGGTACAGCCCCCAACTGCTTGATGTTCGAGCTCTCCTGTTGAGGGCAATAGTCGTTTCCCGGTTCACAAAAATCATTTTCGTGCTTATCAGCATGAATCAAATGTATGTTGTGCTGAGTTTTATTGTGCTTAGTGTTTGAATTATTATTGTTATTGGTATTATTATATGGACCCTTTTGGTAAGTCGATTTAAAATCGCTTGAGAAATTTCCTCGATTATGATGGTTATAATTATTTCCAATTCTTTGATTCGAATTATGATTTTGATTATAGAAACTCCTGTTATTCCAATTTGCTAGAAAGTTACGTTGGCGAAAATCTTGTTTAAAATTTCGATTGTAGTTTTGGTTATAATTTCTTGGAAATTTGCATTTTGGTAACTATTACGGATAAAATTGTTGTTTCTATAATTTTGATTTGGCGCCGAATAGCTGTTGATTGTTGTTTCATATGCAGTTCCTAATTTTGCTTCCGCCTCTAAAGCAAACTGAGTTGCTTCAGATAATAATGTTGGTTCTTTGTATATCATCGCTTGACGTATTTCGGTATGTTTCAAACCTCTTGTAAAAACCTGGACCGCTAATTCTTCAACTTCACTTCTAATTGTTTTTCGCTCGTTTTCTTCTTTCTTTTGCATTTTCAATTTTTTCAAATCTGCACACACTACTTCTAATTTAGTTGCAAAATTCTCCAGATTACTATGTTGCCTTAAATTTTGTAATTCTTCCATTTTCTTCTCTTTTGTGACTTTACTCGAGAACCTATTGATTATGAAACTTTTAAATTCCTGAAATGTTTTTGGTGTAGCTTCAGTGCTAAGCTTAGCTTTAACGTCTCTCAGTATTTTGACTTCTTAAAAAAATTGTAAAAATTTGTCCTTATCCTCGATAAGATATATCGGTATTTCTATTTGTTTTTCTATTTCTATTTGTATTTACATTGGTATTTCTATTTGTTTTTCTATTTCTATTTGTATTTCTCTTTGTATTTTTATTTGTATTTGTTTTTCTATTTGTTTTTCTATTCCTATTGGTATTTCTATTTGTTTTTCTATTTCTATTGGTATTTCTTATTATATGTCTATATATTTTTCTTAATTATAATTTCACTTACCCAGATTTATCTTAATTAATACTAACTATAAAATTCACTTTATTAAGATTATTTTTAATACAAAGTTTTAAATGAAAATTCTCAGTTTACTTTCGTTTTGGATTTTATTTATAATTATCTTTCTTTTTCTTCACTTATCTTAATCACAAAATTTGAACTGTGTTAAACTATTTTCGAATGTAACAATTATAATTTTCATGTAAGGAAACTATTTTAGATTATAAAAATGTTACAATAATGTAAATGAACTATATTAAACTATATCAGACTATCTTATAACTACTACTCTTACTTGTAAGAATTTCCATTATATATCTGGAAAAACTTACAAGCTAAGCGGAAACATATCATCGCGGAACATATCATTTTTAACGCTTAAAATACAATTTTAAAGAATCGCGGAAATTATGGAAAAATGTTATGTTGATGAATATGCTTGTTTTACGATTTTACAACTTTAAATGGCCTTGACAAATATTTACAATTATGCGCTTATTGTTTGTAATTTAATATTATGCAAACGCGACTTACTAATTATAAACTCACCTTCAAAGTTTTATGATCGTGAAAATTAGCTTATTATAAATTAAATTTAATAAATAAAGAGTGTTTCACAACATTCTATTTGTGTTTTTATTTGTATTTCTATTTCTATTGGTATTTCCATTTGTATTTTTCTTTCTCTTTGTATTTTTATTTCTATTGGTATTTCTATTTGTTTTTCTATTTCTATTTGTATTTCTCTTTGTATTTTTATTTCTATTTGTTTTTCTATTTGTATTTCTATTTCTATTGGTATTTCTATTTATTTTATTTTATTTTTATCCAACATAATACAACAAAAATTATAAATTTCTTTGAAGTAAAAGATTAATAGTAGCGTACTAAGGTACATAAAAATAATAGGAGCAGTCAAAAGTAAAAATACTTGTTTTGACTACACCGACAAAAAGTTAACATATTTAAAAAAGAATGAGAGCGTGAGGTGCCCAACAAAACCAAAATAATAAAATTTAAATAATTTAAAATATATATTGAAATAACGGAAAAAAGCAAAACTAAAAGTAAATTTAAAAGAAAAAGGGAAAGAAAATTAATTCAAACAATAACACTTTAAAAAAGAAGAAAAGCTAGAAAAAACGAGATGAAACTGAATAAAGAATGATAAACCAAAATTTGTATGTGACAAAAAAATATGTACATATGTATATCAAAAAAACTTTTCGATATCTTTGATGTGCTCAAAATTAAATAACCACACTTTCAAATCTTTTGCAAACTTACTCACTGAATTTGATGCCTTTACAACTGCTGGCAACATATTATATAGGTAGGGGGCCATGATACTGTAGAACCTACGACAGTATTCTTTTTTTGTAAACATAATAACGCATTGATTATTAATTCTTAGATTATACTGTTCAATAGATTTTACATGATCAAAGCCACTTCTCGCGTAAAATATTCGTAGTACTTTATAAACGTATCGATATCGTAATGGTAAAATTTGCGCTGCTTTAAACAATGGAAATGAGGAAACTGTTGATTTTTTAAAAAACATTAAACGGATGGCAAATTTCTGCAGCATAACAACAGGTCTCAAATTCCGAAAATAAATACCTCCCCATACAGCCAATCCATATTCAAGTTTGGAGTTAAATAAAGTAAAATATACGAGCTTTAGAATACGTTGTTGACAAATTGTTCTTAGATGATAAAATTGACGGAGCGACAAACGCATTTTTTTCATAATAAAGTCAACATGTTCAGAGAATTTCAACTTCTCATCTAATATAACTCCCAGGTATTTAAAACTGGATACTCTTTCAACTTGAAAACATTTATAATTGCACTTGGAACGAGAGCAATTTAAGGAGTGACAAACAAGGCTGTTAGCAAGATCATCAACACTTAGATTAAATGCCATATAGCGTGATTTTGAACACATTATCATATGGTGTGCATTAAACCATCTTCTAAGAATATATATTCTCAGAAATATCTGACCAGTTATTTGAACAATAAACATATATTTGTTTTCTATTTCTATTTGTTTTTCTATATGTATTTCTGTTTCTATTGGTATTTCTATTTATTTTCTATTTCTCTTGGTATTTCTCTTTGTATTTTTATTTCTATTTGTTTTTCTATTTCTATTGGTGTTTCTATTTTTATTTCTATTTCTATTGGTATTTCTATTTGTTTTTCTATTTCTATTGGTATTTCTATTTGTTTTTCTATTTCTGTTGGTATTTCTATTTGTTTTTCTATTTCTATTGGTGTTTCTATTTGTTTTTCTATTTCTATTGGTATTTCTATTTGTTTTTCTATTTCTGTTGGTATTTCTATTTGTTTTTCTATTTCTATTTGTATTTCTATTTGTATTTCTATTTGTTTTTCTATTTGTATTTTTATTTCTATTTGTATTTCTATTTCTTTTCTATTTCTATTTGTATTTCTATTTGTATTTCTATTACTATTGGTATTTCTATTTGTTTTTCTATTTCTATTGGTATTTCTATTTGTTTTTCAATTTGTATTAATATTTCTATTTGTTTCTATTTATTTTTCTATTTTTATTTCTATTTCTATTGGTATTTCTATTTGTATTTCTATTTCTATTGCTATTTCTATTTGTTTTTCAATTTGTATTAATATTTCTATTTGTTTCTATTTATTTTTCTATTTTTATTTCTATTTCTATTGGTATTTCTGTTTGTATTTCTATTTCTATTGGTATTTAAATTTGTTTTCTATTTCTATTGGCACTTCTATTTGTTTTTCTATTTCTATTTGTATTTCTATTGTTATTTCTCTTTGTATTTTTATTTCTATTTGTTTTTCTATTTCTATTGGTGTTTCTATTTGTTTTTCTATTTCTATTGGTATTTCTATTTGTATTAATATTTCTGTTGGTATTTCTATTTGTTTTTCTATTTCTATTGGTATTTCTATTTGTTTTTCTATTTCTATTGGTACTTCTATTTGTTTTTCTATTTTTATTTCTATTTCTATTGGTATTTCTATTTGTTTTTCTATTTCTATTGGTATTTCTATTTGTTTTTCTATTTCTGTTGGTATTTCTATTTGTTTTTCTATTTCTATTGGTGTTTCTATTTGTCTTTCTATTTCTATTGGTATTTGTATTTGTATTAATATTTCTGTTGGTATTTCTATTTGTTTTTCTATTTCTATTGGTGTTTCTATTTGTTTTTCTATTTCTATTGGTATTTCTATTTGTTTTTCTATTTCTATTGGTACTTCTATTTGTTTTTCTATTTTTATTTCTATTTCTATTGGTATTTCTATTTGTTTTTCTATTTCTATTGGTATTTCTATTTGTTTTTCTATTTCTGTTGTTATTTCTATTTGTTTTTCTATTTCTATTGGTGTTTCTATTTGTTTTTCTATTTCTATTGGTATTTCTATTTGTTTTTCTATTTCTGTTGGTATTTCTATTTGTTTTTCTATTTCTATTTGTATTTCTATTTGTTTTTCTATTTGTATTAATATTTCTATTTTTATTTCTATTTGTATTTCTATTTCTATTGGTATTTCTATTACTATTGGTATTTCTATTTGTTTTTCTATTTCTATTTGTATTTCTATTTGTTTTTCTATTTGTATTAATATTTCTATTTGTTTTTCTATTTGTATTTCTATTTCTATTGGTATTTCTATTACTATTGGTATTTCTATTTGTATTTCTCTTTGTATTTTTATTTCTATTGGTATTTCTATTTGTTTTTCTATTTGTATTTTTATTTCTATTTGTATTTCTATTTCTTTTCTATTTCTATTTGTATTTCTATTTGTATTTCTATTACTATTGGTATTTCTATTTGTTTTTCTATTTCTATTGGTATTTCTATTTGTTTTTCAATTTGTATTAATATTTCTATTTGTTTCTATTTATTTTTCTATTTTTATTTCTATTTCTATTGGTATTTCTATTTGTATTTCTATTTCTATTGGTATTTCTATTTGTTTTTCAATTTGTATTAATATTTCTATTTGTTTCTATTTATTTTTCTATTTTTATTTCTATTTCTACTAGTATTTCTATTTGTATTTCTATTTCTATTGGTATTTAAATTTGTTTTCTATTTCTATTGGCACTTCTATTTGTTTTTCTATTTCTATTTGTATTTCTATTTATTTTTCTATTCCTATTGGTACTTCTATTTGCTTTTCTATTTGTATTTCTCTTTGTATTTTTATTTCTATTTGTTTTTCTATTTCCTTTCTATTTCTATTGGTATTTTAATTTGTATTTCTATTTTGATTTTTATTTCTATTTGTTTTTCTATTTGTATTTTAATTTCTATTTGTATTTCTCTTTATTTTCTATTTCTATTGGTATTTCTATTGATATTTCTATTTCTATTGGTATTTCTATGTGTTTTTCTATTTCTATTGGTACTTCTATTTGTTTTTCTATTTGTATTTCTCTTTGTATTTTTATTTCTATTTGTTTTTCTATTTCTTTTTGTATTTCTATTTGTATTTCTATCTGTATTTTTATTTCTATTTGTATTTCTATTTCCTTTCTATTTCTATTTGTATTTCTATTTGTTTTTCTATTTATTTTGGTACTTCTATTTGTTTTTCTATTTGTATTAATATTTCTATTTGTATTTCTATTTGTTTTTCTATTTCTATTGATATTTCTATTTGTATTTCTTTTACTATTGGTATTTCTATTTGTTTTTTTATTTCTATTGGTACTTCTATTTGTTTTTCTATTACTATTAATATTTCTATTTGTATTTCTATTTGTTTTTCTATTTCTATTTGTATTTCTATTTGTATTTCTATTTCTATTGGTATTTCTATTTGTTTTTCTATTTGTATTAATATTTCTATTTTTATTTCTATTTCTATTTGTATTTCTATTTGTATTTCTATTTGTATTTTTATTTCTATTTGTATTTCTATTTGTTTTTCTATTTCTATTGGTATTTCTATTTGTATTTCTATTACTATTGGTATTTCTATTTGTTTTTTTATTTCTATTGGTACTTCTATTTGTTTTTCTTTTAGTATTAATATTTCTATTTGTATTTCTATTTGTTTTTCTATTTCTATTTGTATTTCTATTTGTATTTCTATTTCTATTGGTATTTCTATTTGTTTTTCTATTTCTATTGGTACTTCTATTTGTTTTTCTATTTGTATTTCTATTTCTATTGGTATTTCTATTACTATTGGTATTTCTATTTGTTTTTCTATTTCTATTTGTATTTCTATTTGTATTTTTATTTCTATTGGTATTTCTATTTATTTTTCAATTTCTATTGGTATTTCTATTTGTATTTCTATTACTATTGGTATTTCTATTTGTTTTTATATTTCTATTGGTATTTCTATTTGTTTTTGTATTTGTATTTTTATTTCTATTTGTATTTCTATTTGTTTTTCTATTTCTATTTGTATTTCTATTTGTATTTGTATTTCTATTTGTATTTCTATTTGTTTTTCTATTTCTATTGGTACTTCTATTTGTTTTTCTATTTCTATTTGTATTTCTATTTGTATTTTTAATCTATTGGTATTTCTATTTGTTTTTCTATTTCTATTGGTACTTCTATTTGTTTTTCTGTTTGTATTAATATTTCTATTTGTATTTCTATTTGTATTTCTATTTTTATTTCTATTTCTATTGGTATTTCTATTTGTTTTTCTATTTCTATTGGTATTTCTATTTGTTTTTGTATTTGTATTTCTATTTCTATTGGTATTTCTATTTGTTTTTCTATTTCTATTGGTATTTCTATTTGTTTTTCTATTTGTATTAATATTTCTATTTTTATTTCTATTTGTATTTCTATTTCTATTGGTATTTCTATTACTATTGGTATTTTTATTTGTTTTTCTATTTCTATTTGTATTTCTATTTGTATTTTTAATCTATTGGTATTTCTATTTGTTTTTCTATTTCTATTGGTACTTCTATTTGTTTTTCTGTTTGTATTAATATTTCTATTTGTTTTTCTGTTTGTATTAATATTTCTATTTGTATTTCTATTTGTTTTTCTATTTTTATTTCTATTTCTATTGGTATTTCTATTTGTTTTTCTATTTCTATTGGTACTTCTATTTGTTTATCTATTTGTATTAATATTTCTATTTTTATTTCTATTTGTATTTCTATTTCTATTGGTATTTCTATTTGTATTTCTATTACTATTGGTATTTCTATTTGTTTTTCTATTTCTATTGGTATTTCTATTTGTATTTCTATTTGTATTTGTATTTCTATTTGTATTTCTATTGGTATTTCTATTTGTTTTTCTATTTCTATTGGTACTTCAATTTGTATTTCTATTTGTTTTTCTATTTTTATTTCTATTTCTATTTCTATTTGTTTTTCTATTTCTATTTTAATTTCTATTTGTATTTCTATTTGTTTTTCTATTTCTATTTGTTTTTCTAATTCTATTTCAATTTCTATTGGTATTCCTATTTGTTTTTCTATTTCTATTTCTATTTCAATTTGTATTTCTATTTGTTTTTCTATTTCTACTGGTATTTCTATTTGTATTTCTATTTCTTTTGGTATTTCTATTTGTTTTTCTATTTCTATTGGTACTTCTATTTATTTTTCTATTTGTACTAATATTTCTATTTGTATTTCCCTTTGTATTTTTATTTCTATTTGTTTTTCTATTTCTATTTTAATTTCTATTTGTATTTCTATTTGTTTTTCTATTTCTATTTGTTTTTCTAATTCTATTTCAATTTCTATTGGTATTCCTATTTGTTTTTCTATTTCTATTTCTATTTCTATTTGCATTTCTATTTGTATTTTTATTTCTATTTGAATTTCTATTTGTTTTTCTATTTCTACTGGTATTTCTATTTGTATTTGTATTTCTATTTGTATTTCTATTTCTATTGGTATTTCTATTTGTTTTTCTATTTCTATTGGTATTTCTATTTGTGTTTGTATTTGTATTTCTATTTCTATTGGTATTTCAATTTGTATTTCTATTTCGATTTGTATTTCTATTTGTTTTTCTATTTCTATTTGTAGTTAGATTGGTATTTCTCTTTGAATTTCTATATCTATGTGTTTTTCTATTTGTTTTTCTATTTCTATTTGTATTTCTATTGTTATTTCTCTTTGTATTTTTATTTCTATTTGTTTTTCTATTTTTACTGGTATTTCTATTTGTTTTTCTATTTGCATTTCTATTTCTGTTGGTATTTCTCTTTGTATTTTTATTTCTATTTGTTTTTAAATTTATATTGGTATTTCTATTTGCATTTTTATTTCTATTTGTTTTTCTATTTGTTTTTCTATATGATTTTTATATCTATATGTATTTCTATTTGTTTTTCTATTTCTATTTGTTTTTCTATTTGTTTTTCTATTTCTATTGGTACTTCAATTTGTTTTTCTATTTGTATTAATATTTCTATTTGTATTTCTCTTTGTATTTTCATTTCAATTTGTTTTTCTATTTCTATTTGTACTTCTATTTGTTTTTCTATTAGTATTAATATTTCTATTTGTATTTCTATTTGTTTTTCTATTTCTATTGGTATTTCTATTTGTATTTCTCTTTGTATTTGTATTTCTATTTGTTTTTCTATTTTTATTTCTATTTCTATTGGTATTTCTATTTGTTTTTCTATTTCTATTGGTATTTCTATTTGTTTTTGTATTTGTATTTCTATTTCTATTGGTATTTCTATTTGTTTTTCTATTTCTGTTGGTATTTCTATTTGTTTTTCTATTTCTATTGGTGTTTCTATTTGTTTTTCTATTTCTATTGGTATTTCTATTTGTATTAATATTTCTGTTGGTATTTCTATTTGTTTTTCTATTTCTATTGGTGTTTCTATTTGTTTTTCTATTTCTATTGGTATTTCTATTTGTATTTCTATTTCTATTGGTATTTCTATTTGTTTTTCTATTTCTATTGGTACTTCTATTTGTTTTTCTATTTTTATTTCTATTTCTATTGGTATTTCTATTTGTTTTTCTATTTCTGTTGGTATTTCTATTTGTTTTTCTATTTCTATTGGTGTTTCTATTTGTTTTTCTGTTTGTATTAATATTTCTATTTGTTTTTCAGTTTGTATTAATATTTCTATTTGTATTTCTATTTGTTTTTCTATTTTTATTTCTATTTCTATTGGTACTTCTATTTGTTTTTCTATTTTTATTTCTATTTCTATTGGTATTTCTATTTGTTTTTCTATTTCTATTGGTATTTCTATTTGTTTTTCTATTTCTATTGGTGTTTCTATTTGTTTTTCTGTTTGTATTAATATTTCTATTTGTTTTTCTGTTTGTATTAATATTTCTATTTGTATTTCTATTTGTTTTTCTATTTTTATTTCTATTTCTATTGGTACTTCTATTTGTTTTTCTATTTTTATTTCTATTTCTATTGGTATTTCTATTTGTTTTTCTATTTCTATTGGTATTTCTATTTGTTTTTCTATTTCTGTTGGTATTTCTATTTGTTTTTCTATTTCTATTGGTGTTTCTATTTGTTTTTCTATTTCTATTGGTATTTCTATTTGTATTAATATTTCTGTTGGTATTTCTATTTGTTTTTCTATTTCTATTGGTGTTTCTATTTGTTTTTCTATTTCTATTGGTATTTCTATTTGTTTTTCTATTTCTATTGGTACTTCTATTTGTTTTTCTATTTTTATTTCTATTTCTATTGGTATTTCTATTTGTTTTTCTATTTCTATTGGTATTTCTATTTGTTTTTCTATTTCTGTTGGTATTTCTATTTGTTTTTCTATTTCTATTGGTGTTTCTATTTGTTTTTCTATTTCTATTGGTATTTCTATTTGTTTTTCTATTTCTGTTGGTATTTCTATTTGTTTTTCTATTTCTATTTGTATTTCTATTTGTTTTTCTATTTGTATTAATATTTCCATTTTTATTTCTATTTGTATTTCTATTTCTATTGGTATTTCTATTACTATTGGTATTTCTATTTGTTTTTCTATTTCTATTGGTATTTCTATTTGTTTTTCGGTTTGTATTAATATTTCTATTTGTATTTCTATTTGTATTTCTATTTTTATTTCTATTTCTATTGGTATTTCTATTTGTTTTTCTATTTCTATTGGTATTTCTATTTGTTTTTGTATTTGTATTTCTATTTCTATTGGTATTTCTATTTGTATTTCTATTTCTATTGGTATTTCTATTTGTTTTTCTATTTCTATTGGTACTTCTATTTGTTTTTCTGTTTGTATTAATATTTCTATTTGTTTTTCTGTTTGTATTAATATTTCTATTTGTATTTCTATTTGTTTTTCTATTTTTATTTCTATTTCTATTGGTATTTCTATTTGTTTTTCTATTTCTATTGGTATTTCTATTTGTTTTTGTGTTTGTATTTCTATTTCTATTGGTATTTCTATTTGTTTTTCTATTTATATTTGTATTTCTATTTGTATTTCTATTTCTATTGGTATTTCTATTTGTTTTTCTATTTCTATTGGTACTTCTATTTGTTTTTCTATTTTTATTTCTATTTCTATTGGTATTTCTATTTGTTTTTCTATTTCTGTTGGTATTTCTATTTGTTTTTCTATTTCTATTGGTGTTTCTATTTGTATTTCTATTTGTATTTGTATTTCTATTTGTATTTCTATTTGTTTTTCTATTTCTATTTGTTTTTCTATTTGTATTTCTATTTCTATTGGTATTTCTATTTGTATTTCTATTTGTATTTGTATTTCTATTTGTATTTCTATTTGTTTTTCTATTTCTATTTGTTTTTCTATTTGTATTTCTATTTCTATTGGTATTTCTATTTGTTTATCTATTTCTACTGGTATTTCTATTTGTATTTCTATTTCTCTTGGTATTTCTATTTGTTTTTCTATTTCTATTGGTACTTCTATTTGTTTTTCTATTTGTACTAATATTTCTATTTGTATTTCTCTTTGTATTTCTATTTCTATTTGTATTTCTATTTGTTTATCTATTTCTATTTGTTTTTCTATTTCTATTTTAATTTCTATTTGTATTTCTATTTGTTTTTCTATTTCTATTTGTTTTTCTAATTCTATTTCAATTTCTATTGGTATTCCTATTTGTTTTTCTATTTCTATTTCTATTTCTATTTGCATTTCTATTTGTATTTTTATTTCTATTTGTATTTCTATTTGTTTTTCTATTTCTACTGGTATTTCTATTTGTATTTGTATTTCTATTTGTATTTCTATTTCTATTGATATTTCTATGTGTTTTTCTATTTCTATTGGTATTTCTATTTGTATTTCTATTTGTTTTTCTATTTCTATTGGTATTTCTATTTGTATTTCTATTTCTATTTGTATTTCTATTTGTTTTTTTATTTCTATTGGTACTTCTATTTGTTTTTCTATTAGTATTAATATTTCTATTTGTATTTCTATTTGTTTTTCTATTTCTATTGGTACTTCTATTTGTTTTTCTGTTTGTATTAATATTTCTATTTGTTTTTCTGTTTGTATTAATATTTCTATTTGTATTTCTATTTGTTTTTCTATTTTTATTTCTATTTCTATTGGTATTTCTATTTGTTTTTATATTTCTATTGGTATTTCTATTTGTTTTTGTATTTGTATTTCTATTTCTATTGGTATTTCTATTTGTTTTTCTATTTCTGTTGGTATTTCTATTTGTTTTTCTATTTCTATTGGTGTTTCTATTTGTTTTTCTATTTCTATTGGTATTTCTATTTGTATTAATATTTCTGTTGGTATTTCTATTTGTTTTTATATTTCTATTGGTATTTCTATTTGTTTTTCTATTTCTATTGGTACTTCTATTTGTTTTTATATTTGTATTAATATTTCTATTTGTATTTCTATTTTTATTTCTATTTCTATTGTATTTCTATTTGTTTTTTTATTTCTATTGGTACTTCTATTTGTTTTTCTATTAGTATTAATATTTCTATTTGTATTTCTATTTGTTTTTCTATTTCTATTTGTATTTCTATTTGTATTTCTATTTGTATTTCTATTACTATTGGTATTTCTATTTGTTTTTCTATTTCTATTGGTATTTCTATTTGTTTTTCTATTTCTATTGGTATTTCTATTTGTATTTCTATTACTATTGGTATTTCTATTTGTTTTTATATTTCTATTGGTGTTTCTATTTGTTTTTCTATTTCTATTGGTACTTCTATTTGTTTTTATATTTGTATTAATATTTCTATTTGTATTTCTATTTTTATTTCTATTTCTATTTGTATTTCTATTTGTTTTTTTATTTCTATTGGTACTTCTATTTGTTTTTCTATTAGTATTAATATTTCTATTTGTATTTCTATTTGTTTTTCTATTTCTATTTGTATTTCTATTTGTATTTTTAATCTATTGGTATTTCTATTTGTTTTTCTATTTCTATTGGTACTTCTATTTGTTTTTCTGTTTGTATTAATATTTCTATTTGTTTTTCTGTTTGTATTAATATTTCTATTTGTATTTCTATTTGTTTTTCTATTTTTATTTCTATTTCTATTGGTATTTCTATTTGTTTTTCTATTTCTATTGGTATTTCTATTTGTTTTTGTATTTGTATTTCTATTTCTATTGGTATTTCTATTTGTTTTTCTATTTCTGTTGGTATTTCTATTTGTTTTTCTATTTCTATTGGTGTTTCTATTTGTTTTTCTATTTCTATTGGTATTTCTATTTGTATTAATATTTCTGTTGGTATTTCTATTTGTTTTTCTATTTCTATTGGTGTTTCTATTTGTTTTTCTATTTCTATTGGTATTTCTATTTGTTTTTCTATTTCTATTGGTACTTCTATTTGTTTTTCTATTTTTATTTCTATTTCTATTGGTATTTCTATTTGTTTTTCTATTTCTATTGGTATTTCTATTTGTTTTTCTATTTCTGTTGGTATTTCTATTTGTTTTTCTATTTCTATTGGTGTTTCTATTTGTTTTTCTGTTTGTATTAATATTTCTATTTGTTTTTCTGTTTGTATTAATATTTCTATTTGTATTTCTATTTGTTTTTCTATTTTTATTTCTATTTCTATTGGTACTTCTATTTGTTTTTCTATTTTTATTTCTATTTCTATTGGTATTTCTATTTGTTTTTCTATTTCTATTGGTATTTCTATTTGTTTTTCTATTTCTATTGGTGTTTCTATTTGTTTTTCTGTTTGTATTAATATTTCTATTTGTTTTTCTGTTTGTATTAATATTTCTATTTGTATTTCTATTTGTTTTTCTATTTTTATTTCTATTTCTATTGGTACTTCTATTTGTTTTTCTATTTTTATTTCTATTTCTATTGGTATTTCTATTTGTTTTTCTATTTCTATTGGTATTTCTATTTGTTTTTCTATTTCTATTGGTACTTCTATTTGTTTTTCTGTTTGTATTAATATTTCTATTTGTTTTTCTGTTTGTATTAATATTTCTATTTGTATTTCTATTTGTTTTTCTATTTTTATTTATATTTCTATTGGTACTTCTATTTGTTTTTCTATTTTTATTTCTATTTCTATTGGTATTTCTATTTGTTTTTCTATTTCTATTGGTATTTCTATTTGTTTTTCTATTTCTGTTGGTATTTCTATTTGTTTTTCTATTTCTATTGGTGTTTCTATTTGTTTTTCTATTTCTATTGGTATTTCTATTTGTTTTTCTATTTCTATTGGTATTTCTATTTGTTTTTCTATTTGTATTAATATTTCTATTTTTATTTCTATTTCTTATTGTATTTCTATTTGTATTTCTATCTGTATTTTTATTTCTATTTGTATTTCTATTTCCTTTCTATTTCTATTTGTATTTCTATTTGTTTTTCTATTTATTTTGGTACTTCTATTTGTTTTTCTATTTGTATTAATATTTCTATTTGTATTTCTATTTGTTTTTCTATTTCTATTGATATTTCTATTTGTATTTCTATTACTATTGGTATTTCTATTTGTTTTTTTATTTCTATTGGTACTTCTATTTGTTTTTCTATTACTATTAATATTTCTATTTGTTTTTCTATTTGTTTTTCTATTTCTATTTGTATTTCTATTTGTATTTCTATTTCTATTGGTATTTCTATTTGTTTTTCTATTTCTATTGGTATTTCTATTTGTTTTTCTATTTCTGTTGGTATTTCTATTTGTTTTTCTATTTCTATTGGTGTTTCTATTTGTTTTTCTATTTCTATTGGTATTTCTATTTGTTTTTCTATTTCTGTTGGTATTTCTATTTGTTTTTCTATTTCTATTTGTATTTCTATTTATTTTTCTATTTGTATTAATATTTCTATTTGTATTTCTATTTCTATTGGTATTTCTATTACTATTGGTATTTCTATTTGTTTTTCTATTTCTATTTGTATTTCTATTTGTTTTTCTATTTGTATTAATATTTCTATTTGTTTTTCTATTTGTATTTCTATTTCTATTGGTATTTCTATTACTATTAGTATTTCTATTTGTATTTCTCTTTGTATTTTTATTTCTATTGGTATTTCTATTTGTTTTTCTATTTCTATTTGTATTTCTATTTGTATTTCTATTTCTTTTCTATTTCTATTTGTATTTCGATTTGTATTTCTATTACTATTGGTATTTCTATTTGTTTTTCTATTTCTATTGGTATTTCTATTTGTTTTTCAATTTGTATTAATATTTCTATTTGTTTCTATTTATTTTTCTATTTTTATTTCTATTTCTACTGGTATTTCTATTTGTATTTCTATTTCTATTGGTATTTAAATTTGTTTTCTATTTCTATTGGCACTTCTATTTGTTTTTCTATTTCTATTTGTATTTCTATTTATTTTTCTATTCCTATTGGTACTTCTATTTGTTTTTCTATTTGTATTTCTCTTTGTATTTTTATTTCTATTTGTTTTTCTATTTCTATTTGTATTTCTATTTGTATTTCTATCTGTATTTTTATTTCTATTTGTATTTCTATTTCCTTTCTATTTCTATTGGTATTTTAATTTGTATTTCTATTTTGATTTTTATTTCTATTTGTTTTTCTATTTGTATTTTAATTTCTATTTGTATTTCTCTTTATTTTCTATTTCTATTGGTATTTCTATTGATATTTCTATTTCTATTGGTATTTCTATGTGTTTTTCTATTTCTATTGGTACTTCTATTTGTTTTTCTATTTGTATTTCTCTTTGTATTTTTATTTCTATTTGTTTTTCTATTTCTTATTGTATTTCTATTTCCTTTCTATTTCTATTTGTATTTCTATTTGTTTTTCTATTTATTTTGGTACTTCTATTTGTTTTTCTATTTGTATTAATATTTCTATTTGTATTTCTATTTGTTTTTCTATTTCTATTGATATTTCTATTTGTATTTCTATTACTATTGGTATTTCTATTTGTTTTTTTATTTCTATTATTACTTCTATTTGTTTTTCTATTACTATTAATATTTCTATTTGTTTTTCTATTTGTTTTTCTATTTCTATTTGTATTTCTATTTGTATTTCTATTTGTATTTTTATTTCTATTTGTATTTCTATTTGTTTTTCTATTTCTATTGGTATTTCTATTTGTATTTCTATTACTATTGGTATTTCTATTTGTTTTTTTATTTCTATTATTACTTCTATTTGTTTTTCTATTAGTATTAATATTTCTATTTGTATTTCTATTTGTTTTTCTATTTCTATTTGTATTTCTATTTGTATTTCTATTTCTATTGGTATTTCTATTTGTTTTTCTATTTCTATTGGTACTTCTATTTGTTTTTCTATTTGTATTAATATTTCTATTTTTATTTCTATTTCTTATTGTATTTCTATTTGTAATTCTATCTGTATTTTTATTTCTATTTGTATTTCTATTTCCTTTCTATTTCTATTTGTATTTTTATTTGTTTTTCTATTTATTTTGGTACTTCTATTTGTTTTTCTATTTGTATTAATATTTCTATTTGTATTTCTATTTGTTTTTCTATTTCTATTGATATTTCTATTTGTATTTCTATTACTATTGGTATTTCTATTTGTTTTTTTATTTCTATTATTACTTCTATTTGTTTTTCTATTAGTATTAATATTTCTATTTGTATTTCTATTTGTTTTTCTATTTCTATTTGTATTTCTATTTGTATTTCTATTTCTATTGGTATTTCTATTTGTTTTTCTATTTCTATTGGTACTTCTATTTGTTTTTCTATTTGTATTAATATTTCTATTTTTATTTCTATTTCTTATTGTATTTCTATTTGTAATTCTATCTGTATTTTTATTTCTATTTGTATTTCTATTTCCTTTCTATTTCTATTTGTATTTTTATTTGTTTTTCTATTTATTTTGGTACTTCTATTTGTTTTTCTATTTGTATTAATATTTCTATTTGTATTTCTATTTGTTTTTCTATTTCTATTGATATTTCTATTTGTATTTCTATTACTATTGGTATTTCTATTTGTTTTTTTATTTCTATTGGTACTTCTATTTGTTTTTCTATTACTATTAATATTTCTATTTGTTTTTCTATTTGTTTTTCTATTTCTATTTGTATTTCTATTTGTATTTCTATTTCTATTGGTATTTCTATTTGTTTTTCTATTTGTATTAATATTTCTATTTTTATTTCTATTTCTATTTGTATTTCTATTTGTATTTCTATTTGCATTTTTATTTCTATTTGTATTTCTATTTGTTTTTCTATTTCTATTGGTATTTCTATTTGTATTTCTATTACTATTGGTATTTCTATTTGTTTTTTTATTTCTATTGGTACTTCTATTTGTTTTTCTATTAGTATTAATATTTCTATTTGTATTTCTATTTGTTTTTCTATTTCTATTTGTATTTCTATTTGTATTTCTATTTCTATTGGTATTTCTATTTGTTTTTCTATTTCTATTGGTATTTCTATTTGTTTTTCTATTTGTATTAATATTTCTATTTTTATTTCTATTTCTTATTGTATTTCTATTTGTATTTCTATCTGTATTTTTATTTCTATTTGTATTTCTATTTCCTTTCTATTTCTATTTGTATTTCTATTTGTTTTTCTATTTATTTTGGTACTTCTATTTGTTTTTCTATTTGTATTAATATTTCTATTTGTATTTCTATTTGTTTTTCTATTTCTATTGATATTTCTATTTGTATTTCTATTACTATTGGTATTTCTATTTGTTTTTTTATTTCAATTGGTACTTTTATTTGTTTTTCTATTACTATTAATATTTCTATTTGTTTTTCTATTTGTTTTTCTATTTCTATTTGTATTTCTATTTGTATTTCTATTTCTATTGGTATTTCTATTTGTTTTTCTATTTGTATTAATATTTCTATTTTTATTTCTATTTCTATTTGTATTTCTATTTGTATTTCTATTTGTATTTTTATTTCTATTTGTATTTCTATTTGTTTTTCTATTTCTATTGGTATTTCTATTTGTATTTCTATTACTATTGGTATTTCTATTTGTTTTTTTATTTCTATTGGTACTTCTATTTGTTTTTCTATTAGTATTAATATTTCTATTTGTATTTCTATTTGTTTTTCTATTTCTATTTGTATTTCTATTTGTATTTCTATTTCTATTGGTATTTCTATTACTATTGGTATTTCTATTTGTATTAATATTTCTATTTGTATTTCTATTTGTATTTTTATTTCTATTGGTTTTTCTATTTATTTTTCAATTTCTATTGGTATTTCTATTTGTTTTTATATTTCTATTGGTATTTCTTTTTGTTTTTGTATTTGTATTTTTATTTCTATTTGTATTTCTATTTGTTTTTCTATTTCTATTTGTATTTCTATTTGTTTTTCTATTTCTATTGGTACTTCTATTTGTTTTTCTGTTTGTATTAATATTTCTATTTGTATTTCTATTTGTATTTCTATTTTTATTTCTATTTCTATTGGTATTTCTATTTGTTTTTCTATTTCTATTGGTATTTCTATTTGTTTTTGTATTTGTATTTCTATTTCTATTTGTATTTCTATTTGTATTTTTAATCTATTGGTATTTCTATTTGTTTTTCTATTTCTATTGGTACTTCTATTTGTTTTTCTGTTTGTATTAATATTTCTATTTGTATTTCTATTTGTATTTCTATTTGTATTTCTATTTGTTTTTCTATTTCTATTGGTACTTCTATTTGTTTTTCTGTTTGTATTAATATTTCTATTTGTATTTCTATTTGTATTTCTATTTTTATTTCTATTTCTATTGGTATTTCTATTTGTTTTTCTATTTCTATTGGTATTTCTATTTGTTTTTGTATTTGTATTTCTATTTCTATTTGTATTTCTATTTGTATTTTTAATCTATTGGTATTTCTATTTGTTTTTCTATTTCTATTGGTACTTCTATTTGTTTTTCTGTTTGTATTAATATTTCTATTTGTATTTCTATTTGTATTTCTATTTTTATTTCTATTTCTATTGGTATTTCTATTTGTTTTTCTATTTCTATTGGTATTTCTATTTGTTTTTGTATTTGTATTTCTATTTCTATTGGTATTTCTATTTGTTTTTCTATTTCTATTGGTATTTCTATTTGTTTTTCTATTTGTATTAATATTTCTATTTTTATTTCTATTTGTATTTCTATTTCTATTGGTATTTCTATTACTATTGGTATTTCTATTTGTTTTTCTATTTCTATTTGTATTTCTATTTGTATTTTTAATCTATTGGTATTTCTATTTGTTTTTCTATTTCTATTGGTACTTCTATTTGTTTTTCTGTTTGTATTACTATTTCTATTTGTATTTCTATTTGTTTTTCTATTTTTATTTCTATTTCTATTGGTATTTCTATTTGTTTTTCTATTTCTATTGGTATTTCTATTTGTTTTTGTATTTGTATTTCTATTTCTATTGGTATTTCTATTTGTTTTTCTATTTATATTTGTATTTCTATTTGTTTTTCTATTTCTATTGGTGTTTCTATTTGTTTTTCTATTTCTATTGGTATTTCTATTTGTATTAATATTTCTGTTGGTATTTCTATTTTTATTTCTATTTCTATTTGTATTTCTATTTGTTTTTTTATTTCTATTGGTACTTCTACTTGTTTTTCTATTAGTATTAATATTTCTATTTGTATTTCTATTTGTTTTTCTATTTCTATTTGTATTTCTATTTGTATTTCTATTTGTATTTCTATTACTATTGGTATTTCTATTTGTTTTTCTATTTCTATTGGTATTTCTATTTGTTTTTCTATTTCTATTGGTATTTCTATTTGTATTTCTATTACTATTGGTATTTCTATTTGTTTTTATATTTCTATTGGTATTTCTATTTGTTTTTCTATTTCTATTGGTACTTCTATTTGTTTTTATATTTGTATTAATATTTCTATTTGTATTTCTATTTTTATTTCTATTTCTATTTGTATTTCTATTTGTTTTTTTATTTCTATTGGTACTTCTATTTGTTTTTCTATTAGTATTAATATTTCTATTTGTATTTCTATTTGTTTTTCTATTTCTATTTGTATTTCTATTTGTATTTTTAATCTATTGGTATTTCTATTTGTTTTTCTATTTCTATTGGTACTTCTATTTGTTTTTCTGTTTGTATTAATATTTCTATTTGTTTTTCTGTTTGTATTAATATTTCTATTTGTATTTCTATTTGTTTTTCTATTTTTATTTCTATTTCTATTGGTATTTCTATTTGTTTTTCTATTTCTATTGGTATTTCTATTTGTTTTTGTATTTGTATTTCTATTTCTATTGGTATTTCTATTTGTTTTTCTATTTCTGTTGGTATTTCTATTTGTTTTTCTATTTCTATTGGTGTTTCTATTTGTTTTTCTATTTCTATTGGTATTTCTATTTGTATTAATATTTCTGTTGGTATTTCTATTTGTTTTTCTATTTCTATTGGTGTTTCTATTTGTTTTTCTATTTCTATTGGTATTTCTATTTGTTTTTCTATTTCTATTGGTACTTCTATTTGTTTTTCTATTTTTATTTCTATTTCTATTGGTATTTCTATTTGTTTTTCTATTTCTATTGGTATTTCTATTTGTTTTTCTATTTCTGTTGGTATTTCTATTTGTTTTTCTATTTCTATTGGTGTTTCTATTTGTTTTTCTGTTTGTATTAATATTTCTATTTGTTTTTCTGTTTGTATTAATATTTCTATTTTTATTTCTATTTGTTTTTCTATTTTTATTTCTATTTCTATTGGTACTTCTATTTGTTTTTCTATTTTTATTTCTATTTCTATTGGTATTTCTATTTGTTTTTCTATTTCTATTGGTATTTCTATTTGTTTTTCTATTTCTATTGGTGTTTCTATTTGTTTTTCTGTTTGTATTAATATTTCTATTTGTTTTTCTGTTTGTATTAATATTTCTATTTGTATTTCTATTTGTTTTTCTATTTTTATTTCTATTTCTATTGGTACTTCTATTTGTTTTTCTATTTTTATTTCTATTTCTATTGGTATTTCTATTTGTTTTTCTATTTCTATTGGTACTTCTATTTGTTTTTCTGTTTGTATTAATATTTCTATTTGTTTTTCTGTTTGTATTAATATTTCTATTTGTATTTCTATTTGTTTTTCTATTTTTATTTCTATTTCTATTGGTACTTCTATTTGTTTTTCTATTTTTATTTCTATTTCTATTGGTATTACTATTTGTTTTTCTATTTCTATTGGTATTTCTATTTGTTTTTCTATTTCTGTTGGTATTTCTATTTGTTTTTCTATTTCTATTGGTGTTTCTATTTGTTTTTCTATTTCTATTGGTATTTCTATTTGTATTAATATTTCTGTTGGTATTTCTATTTGTTTTTCTATTTCTATTGGTGTTTCTATTTGTTTTTCTATTTCTATTGGTATTTCTATTTGTTTTTCCATTTCTATTGGTACTTCTATTTGTTTTTCTATTTTTATTTCTATTTCTATTGGTATTTCTATTTGTTTTTCTATTTCTATTGGTATTTCTATTTGTTTTTCTATTTCTGTTGGTATTTCTATTTGTTTTTCTATTTCTATTGGTGTTTCTATTTGTTTTTCTATTTCTATTGGTATTTCTATTTGTTTTTCTATTTCTGTTGGTATTTCTATTTGTTTTTCTATTTCTATTTGTATTTCTATTTGTTTTTCTATTTGTATTAATATTTCTATTTTTATTTCTATTTGTATTTCTATTTCTATTGGTATTTCTATTACTATTGGTATTTCTATTTGTTTTTCTATTTCTATTTGTATTTCTATTTGTTTTTCTATTTGTATTAATATTTCTATTTGTTTTTCTATTTGTATTTCTATTTCTATTGGTATTTCTATTACTATTGGTATTTCTATTTGTATTTCTCTTTGTATTTTTATTTCTATTGGTATTTCTATTTGTTTTTCTATTTGTATTTTTATTTCTATTGGTATTTCTATTTGTTTTTCTATTTCTGTTGGTATTTCTATTTGTTTTTCTATTTCTATTGGTGTTTCTATTTGTTTTTCTATTTCTATTGGTATTTCTATTTGTATTAATATTTCTGTTGGTATTTCTATTTGTTTTTCTATTTCTATTGGTGTTTCTATTTGTTTTTCTATTTCTATTGGTATTTCTATTTGTTTTTCTATTTCTATTGGTACTTCTATTTGTTTTTCTATTTTTATTTCTATTTCTATTGGTATTTCTATTTGTTTTTCTATTTCTATTGGTATTTCTATTTGTTTTTCTGTTTCTGTTGGTATTTCTATTTGTTTTTCTATTTCTATTGGTGTTTCTATTTGTTTTTCTATTTCTATTTGTATTTCTATTTGTTTTTCTATTTGTATTAATATTTCTATTTTTATTTCTATTTGTATTTCTATTTTTATTTCTATTTCTATTGGTACTTCTATTTGTTTTTCTATTTTTATTTCTATTTCTGTTGGTATTTCTATTTGTTTTTCTATTTCTATTTGTATTTCTATTTGTTTTTCTGTTTGTATTAATATTTCTATTTGTATTTCTATTTGTTTTGCTATTTTTATTTCTATTTCTATTGGTACTTCTATTTGTTTTTCTATTTTTATTTCTATTTCTATTGGTATTTCTATTTGTTTTTCTATTTCTATTGGTATTTCTATTTGTTTTTCTATTTCTATTGGTACTTCTATTTGTTTTTCTGTTTGTATTAATATTTCTATTTGTTTTTCTGTTTGTATTAATATTTCTATTTGTATTTCTATTTTTTTTTCTATTTTTATTTCTATTTCTATTGGTACTTCTATTTGTTTTTCTATTTTTATTTCTATTTCTATTGGTATTTCTATTTGTTTTTCTATTTCTATTGGTATTTCTATTTGTTTTTCTATTTCTGTTGGTATTTCTATTTGTTTTTCTATTTCTATTGGTGTTTCTATTTGTTTTTCTATTTCTATTGGTATTTCTATTTGTATTAATATTTCTGTTGGTATTTCTATTTGTTTTTCTATTTCTATTGGTGTTTCTATTTGTTTTTCTATTTCTATTGGTATTTCTATTTGTTTTTCTATTTCTATTGGTACTTCTATTTGTTTTTCTATTTTTATTTCTATTTCTATTTGTTTTTCTATTTCTATTGGTGTTTCTATTTGTTTTTCTGTTTGTATTAATATTTCTATTTGTTTTTCTGTTTGTATTAATATTTCTATTTGTATTTCTATTTGTTTTTCTATTTTTATTTCTATTTCTATTGGTACTTCTATTTGTTTTTCTATTTTTATTTCTATTTCTATTGGTATTTCTATTTGTTTTTCTATTTCTATTGGTATTTCTATTTGTTTTTCTATTTCTGTTGGTATTTCTATTTGTTTTTCTATTTCTATTGGTGTTTCTATTTGTTTTTCTATTTCTATTGGTATTTCTATTTGTATTAATATTTCTGTTGGTATTTCTATTTGTTTTTCTATTTCTATTGGTGTTTCTATTTGTTTTTCTATTTCTATTGGTATTTCTATTTGTTTTTCTATTTCTATTGGTACTTCTATTTGTTTTTCTATTTTTATTTCTATTTCTATTGGTATTTCTATTTGTTTTTCTATTTCTATTGGTATTTCTATTTGTTTTTCTATTTCTGTTGGTATTTCTATTTGTTTTTCTATTTCTATTGGTGTTTCTATTTGTTTTTCTATTTCTATTGGTATTTCTATTTGTTTTTCTATTTCTGTTGGTATTTCTATTTGTTTTTCTATTTCTATTTGTATTTCTATTTGTTTTTCTATTTGTATTTATATTTCTATTTTTATTTATATTTGTATTTCTATTTCTATTGGTATTTCTATTACTATTGGTATTTCTATTTGTTTTTCTATTTCTATTTGTATTTCTATTTGTTTTTCTATTTGTATTAATATTTCTATTTGTTTTTCTATTTGTATTTCTCTTTGTATTTTTATTTCTATTGGTATTTCTATTTGTTTTTCTATTTGTATTTTTATTTCTATTTGTATTTCTATTTCTTTTCTATTTCTATTTGTATTTCTATTTGTATTTCTATTACTATTGGTATTTCTATTTGTTTTTCTATTTCTATTGGTATTTCTATTTGTTTTTCAATTTGTATTAATATTTCTATTTGTTTCTATTTATTTTTCTATTTTTATTTCTATTTCTATTGGTATTTCTATTTGTATTTCTATTTCTATTGGTATTTCTATTTGTTTTTCAATTTGTATTAATATTTCTATTTGTTTCTATTTATTTTTCTATTTTTATTTCTATTTCTACTGGTATTTCTATTTGTATTTCTATTTCTATTGGTATTTAAATTTGTTTTCTATTTCTATTGGCACTTCTATTTGTTTTTCTATTTCTATTTGTATTTCTATTTATTTTTCTATTCCTATTGGTACTTCTATTTGTTTTTCTATTTGTATTTCTCTTTGTATTTTTATTTCTATTTGTTTTTCTGTTTCTATTTGTATTTCTATTTGTATTTCTATCTGTATTTTAATTTCTATTTGTATTTCTATTTATTTTCTATTTCTATTGGTATTTCTATTGATATTTCTATTTCTATTGTTATTTCTATGTGTTTTTCTATTTCTATTGGTACTTCTATTTGTTTTTCTATTTGTATTTCTCTTTGTATTTTTATTTCTATTTGTTTTTCTATTTCTTATTGTATTTCTATTTGTATTTCTATCTGTATTTTTATTTCTATTTGTATTTCTATTTCCTTTCTATTTCTATTTGTATTTCTATTACTATTGGTATTTCTATTTGTATTTCTATTTGTTTTTCTATTTCTATTGATATTTCTATTTGTATTTCTATTTCTATTGGTATTTCTATTACTATTGGTATTTCTATTTGTATTTCTCTTTGTATTTTTATTTCTATTGGTACTTCGATTTGTTTTTCTATTACTATTAATATTTCTATTTGTATTTCTATTTGTTTTTCTATTTCTATTTGTATTTCTATTTGTATTTCTATTTGTATTTTTATTTCTATTTGTATTTCTATTTGTTTTTCTATTTCTATTGGTATTTCTATTTGTATTTCTATTACTATTGGTATTTCTATTTGTTTTTTTATTTCTATTGGTACTTCTATTTGTTTTTCTATTAGTATTAATATTTCTATTTGTATTTCTATTTGTTTTTCTATTTCTATTTGTATTTCTATTTGTATTTCTATTTCTATTGGTATTTCTATTTGTTTTTCTATTTCTATTGGTACTTCTATTTGTTTTTCTATTTGTTTTAATATTTCTATTTTTATTTCTATTTGTATTTCTATTTCTATTTGTATTTCTATTACTATTGGTATTTCTATTTGTTTTTCTATTTCTATTTGTATTTCTATTTGTATTTTTATTTCTATTGGTATTTCTATTTATTTTTCAATTTCTATTGGTATTTCTATTTGTATTTCTATTACTATTGGTATTTCTATTTGTTTTTATATTTCTATTGGTATTTCTATTTGTTTTTGTATTTGTATTTTTATTTCTATTTGTATTTCTATTTGTTTTTCTATTTCTATTTGTATTTCTATTTGTATTTGTATTTCTATTTGTATTTCTATTTGTTTTTCTATTTCTATTGGTACTTCTATTTGTTTTTCTATTTCTATTTGTATTTCTATTTGTATTTTTAATCTATTGGTACTTCTATTTGTTTTTCTGTTTGTATTAATATTTCTATTTGTATTTCTATTTGTATTTCTATTTTTATTTCTATTTCTATTGGTATTTCTATTTGTTTTTCTATTTCTATTGGTATTTCTATTTGTTTTTGTATTTGTATTTCTATTTCTATTGGTATTTCTATTTGTTTTTCTATTTCTATTGGTATTTCTATTTGTTTTTCTATTTGTATTAATATTTCTATTTTTATTTCTATTTGTATTTCTATTTCTATTGGTATTTCTATTACTATTGGTTTTTCTATTTGTTTTTCTATTTCTATTTGTATTTCTATTTGTATTTTTAATCTATTGGTATTTCTATTTGTTTTTCTATTTCTATTGGTACTTCTATTTGTTTTTCTGTTTGTATTAATATTTCTATTTGTTTTTCTGTTTGTATTAATATTTCTATTTGTATTTCTATTTGTTTTTCTATTTTTATTTGTATTTCTATTTGTATTTCTATTTCTATTGGTATTTCTATTTGTTTTTCTATTTCTATTGGTACTTCTATTTGTTTTTCTATTTGTATTAATATTTCTATTTTTATTTCTATTTGTATTTCTATTTCTATTGGTATTTCTATTTGTATTTCTATTACTATTGGTATTTCTATTTGTTTTTCTATTTCTATTGGTATTTCTATTTGTATTTCTATTTGTATTTGTATTTCTATTTGTATTTCTATTTGTTTTTCTATTTCTATTTTTATTTCTATTTGTATTTCTATTTCTATTGGTATTTCTATTTGTTTTTCTATTTCTATTGGTACTTCAATTTGTATTTCTATTTGTATTTCTATTTGTTTTTCTATTTTTATTTCTATTTCTATTTCTATTTGTTTTTCTATTTCTATTTTAATTTCTATTTGTATTTCTATTTGTTTTTCTATTTCTATTTGTTTTTCTAAGTCTATTTCAATTTCTATTGGTATTCCTATTTGTTTTTCTATTTCTATTTCTATTTCAATTTGTATTTCTATTTGTTTTTCTATTTCTACTGGTATTTCTATTTGTATTTCTATTTCTCTTGGTATTTCTATTTGTTTTTCTATTTCTATTGGTACTTCTATTTGTTTTTCTATTTGTACTAATATTTCTATTTGTATTTCTCTTGGTATTTCTATTTGTATTTCTATTTCTATTTTTATTTCAATTTGTTTTTCTATTTCTATTTTAATTTCTATTTGTATTTCTATTTGTTTTTCTATTTCTATTTGTTTTTTTAATTCTATTTCAATTTCTATTGGTATTCCTATTTGTTTTTCTATTTCTATTTGTATTTCTATTTGTATTTCTATATGTATTTTTATTTCTATTTGTTTTTCTATTTCTATTGGTACTTCTATTTGTTTTTCTATTTGTATTAATATTTCTATTTGTATTTCTCTTTGTATTATTTCTATTTGTTTTTCTATTTCTATTTGTATTTCTATTTGTATTTCTATGTGTATTTTTATTTCTATTTGTATTTCTCTTTATTTTCAATTTCTATTGGTATTTCTATTTGTATTTCTATTTCTATTGGTATTTCTATTTGTTTTTCTATTTCTATTGGTACTTCAATTTGTTTTTCAATTTGTATTAATATTTCTATTTGTTTCTATTTATTTTTCTATTTTTATTTCTATTTCTATTGGTATTTCTATTTGTATTTCTATTTCTATTGGTATTTCTATTTGTTTTTCAATTTGTATTAATATTTCTATTTGTTTCTATTTATTTTTCTATTTTTATTTCTATTTCCACTGGTATTTCTATTTATATTTCTATTTCTATTGGTATTTAAATTTGTTTTCTATTTCTATTGGCACTTCTATTTGTTTTTCTATTTCTATTTGTATTTCTTTTTGTATTTTTATTTCTATTTGTATTTCTATTTGTTTTTCTATTTCTCTTGGTACTTCTATCTGTTTTTCTATTTGTATTAATATTTCTATTTGTATTTCTATTTGTATTTCTCTTTGTACTTTTATTTCTATTTGTATTTCTATTGGTTTTTCTATTTCTATTTCTATTTCTATTTCTATTTGTATTTCTATTTGTATTTTTATTTCTATTTGTATTTCTATTTATTTTTCTATTCCTATTGGTACTTCTATTTGTTTTTGTATTTGTATTTCTATTTCTATTGGTATTTTAATTTGTATTTCTATTTTGATTTTTATTTCTATTTGTTTTTCTATTTGTATTTTAATTTCTATTTGTATTTCTCTTTATTTTCTATTTCTATTGGTATTTCTATTGATATTTCTATTTCTATTGGTATTTCTATGTGTTTTTCTATTTCTATTGGTACTTCTATTTGTATTTCTATTTGTATTTTTATTTCTATTGGTATTTCTATTTGTTTTTCAATTTCTATTGGTATTTCTATTTGTATTTCTATTACTATTGGTATTTCTATTTGTTTTTCTATTTATTTTGGTACTTCTATTTGTATTTCTATTTGTATTTTTATTTCTATTGGTATTTCTATTTGTTTTTCAATTTCTATTGGTATTTCTATTTGTATTTCTATTACTATTGGTATTTCTATTTATTTTTGTATTTGTATTTTTATTTCTATTTGTATTTCTATTTGTTTTTCTATTTCTATTTGTATTTCTATTTGTATTTCTATTTCTATTTGTATTTCTATTTGTTTTTCTATTTCTATTGGTACTTCTTTATGTTTTTCTATTTGTATTAATATTTCTATTTTTATTTCTATTTGTATTTCTATTACTATTGGTATTTCTATTTGTTTTCCTATTTCTAATGGTATTTCTATTTGTTTTTCTATTTCTATTGGTACTTCTATTTGTTTTTCTGTTTGTATTAATGTTTCTATTTGTATTTCTATTTGTTTTTCTATTTGTATTTCTATTTCTATTTTTATTTCTATTTGTATTTCTATTTCTATTGGTATTTCTATTTGTATTTCTATTACTATTGGTATTTCTATTTGTTTTTCTATTTCTATTGGTACTTCTATTTGTTTTTCTATTTGTATTAATATTTCTATTTGTATTTCTATTTGTTTTTCTATTTCTATTTGTATTTCTATTTGTATTTCTATTACTATTGGTATTTCTATTTGTTTTTCTATTTCTATTTCTATTTCTATTTGTATTTTTATTTCTATTGGTTTTTCTATTTGTTTTTCTATTTATATTGGTACTTCTATTTGTTTCTATATTTGTATTAATATTTCTATTTGTATTTTTATTTCTATTTGTATTTCTATTTCTATTGGTATTTCTATTTGTTTTTGTATTTGTATATCTATTTCTATTGGTATTTCTATTTGTATTTCTATTTCTATTGGTATTTTTATTTGTTTTTCTATCTCTATTGGTACTTCTATTTGTATTTCTATTTGTATTTCTCTTTGTATTTTTATTTATATTTGTTTTTCTATTTCTATTGGTATTTCTATTTGTATTTCTATTTGTATTTGTATTTCTATTTGTATTTCTATTTTTTTTTCTATTTCTATTTGTATTTCTATTTGTATTTCTATTTCTATTGGTATTTCTATTTGTTTTTCTATTTGTATTAATATTTCTATTTGTATTTCTATTTGTTTTTCTATTTTTATTTCTATTTCTATTTTTATTTGTTTTTCTATTTCTATTTTAATTTCTATTTGTATTTCTATTTGTTTTTCTATTTTTATTTCTATTTCTATTTTTATTTGTTTTTCTATTTCTATTTCTATTTCTATTTGCATTTCTATTTGTTTTTCTATTTCTACTGGTATTTCTATTTGCATTTTTATTTCTATTTGTTTTTCTATTTCTATTGGTACTTCTATTTGTTTCTATATTTGTATTAATATTTCTACTGGTATTTCTATTTCTATTTGTTTTTCTATTTGTATTGGTATTTCTATTGGTGTTTCTATTTGTTTTTCTATTTCTATTGGTATTTCTATTTGTGTTTGTATTTGTATTTCTATTTCTATTGGTATTTCAATTTGTATTTTAATTTCTATTTGTATTTCTATTTGTTTTTCTATTTCTATTTGTAGTTAGATTGGTATTTCTCTTTGAATTTCTATATCTATGTGTTTTTCTATTTGTTTTTCTATTTTCATTTCTATTTCTGTTGGTATTTCTCTTTGTATTTTTATTTCTATTTGTTTTGAAATTTATATTGGTATTTCTATTTGCATTTTTATTTCTATTTGTTTTTCTATTTGTTTTTCTATATGTATTTCTGTTTCTATTGGTATTTCTGTTTATTTTCTATTTCTATTGGTATTTCTATTTGTATTTCTATTTCTATTGGTATTTCTATTTGTTTTTCTATTTCTATTGGTACTTCAATTTGTTTTTCTATATTTATTAATATTTCTATTTGTATTTCTCTTTGTATTTTTATTTCTATTTGTTTTTCTATTTCTATTTGTATTTCTATTTGTATTTCTATTTGTATTTCTATTTCTATTGGTATTTCTATTTGTTTTTCTATTTCTATTGGTACTTCTATTTGTTTTTATATTTGTATTAATATTTCTATTTGTATTTCTATTTGTATTTCTCTTTGTATTTTTATTTCTATTTGTTTTTCTATTTCTATTTCTATTTCTATTTGTATTTCTATTTTTATTTCTATTTCTATTTGTATTTCTATTTGTTTTTTTATTTCTATTGGTACTTCTATTTGTTTTTCTATTAGTACTAATATTTCTATTTGTATATCTATTTGTTTTTCTATTTCTATTGGTATTTCTATTTGTATTTCTATTTCTATTGGTATTTCTATTTGTTTTTCTATTTCTATTGGTATTTCTATTTGTTTTTCTATTTCTATTGGTACTTCTATTTGTTTTTATATTTGTATTAATATTTCTATTTGTTTTTCTATTTCTATTTCTATTTCTATTTGTATTTCTATTTTTATTTCTATTTCTATTTGTATTTCTATTTGTATTTCTATTTCTATTGGTATTTCTATTTGTTTTTCTATTTCTATTGGTACTTCTATTTGTTTTTATATTTGTATTAATATTTCTATTTGTATTTCTATTTGTATTTCTCTTTGTATTTTTATTTCTATTTGTTTTTCTATTTCTATTTCTATTTCTATTTGTATTTCTATTTTTATTTCTATTTCTATTTGTATTTCTATTTGTTTTTTTATTTCTATTGGTACTTCTATTTGTTTTTCTATTAGTACTAATATTTCTATTTGTATTTCTATTTGTATTTCTATGTGTATTTTTATTTCTATTTGTATTTCTATTTGTTTTTCTATTTCTATTTGTATTTCTATTTGTATTTCTATTTCTATTGGTATTTTTATTTGTTTTTCTATTTCTATTGGTACTTCTATTTGTTTTTCTATTTGTATTAATATTTCTATTTGTATTTCTATTTGTATTTTTATTTCTATTTGTTTTTCTATTTCTATTTGTATTTCTATTTGTATTTCTATGTGTATTTTTATTTCTATTTGTATTTCTATTTGTTTTTCTATTTCTATTTGTATTTCTATTTGTATTTCTATTTCTATTGGTATTTTTATTTGTTTTTCTATTTCTATTGGTACTTCTATTTGTTTTTCTATTTGTATTAATATTTCTATTTGTATTTCTATTTGTATTTTTATTTCTATTTGTTTTTCTATTTCTATTTGTATTTCTATGTGTATTTTTATTTCTATTTGTATTTCTATTTGTATTTCTATTTCTATTGGTATTTCTATTTGTTTTTCTATTTCTATTGGTATTTCTATTTGTTTTTGTATTTGTATTTCTATTTCTATTGGTATATAAATTTGTATTTCTATTTCTATTTTTGTTTCTATTTTTTTTCTATTTCTATTTTAATTTCTATTTGTATTTCTGATTGTTTTTCTATTTCTATTTGTATTTAGATTGGTATTTCTCTTTGAATTTCTATATCTATGTGTTTTTCTATTTGTTTTTCTATTTCTATTTGTATTTCGTTTGTTATTTCTCTTTGTATTTTTATTTCTATTTGTTTTTATATTTATATTGGTATTTCTATTTGTATTTCTATTTCGATTTTTATTTCTATTTGTTTTTCTATTTGAATTTTAATTTCTATTTGTATTTCTATTTATTTTTCTATTTATATTTGCATTTCTATTTGTTTTTCTATATGTATTTCTGTTCCTATTGGTATTTCTCTTTATTTTCTATTTCTATTGGTATTTCTATTTGTATTTCTATTTCTATTGGTATTTCTATTTGTTTTTCTATTTCTATTGGTACTTCTATTTGTTTTTAAATTTGTATTAATATTTCTATTTGTATTTCTTGTTGTATTTTTATTTCTATTTGTTTTTCTATTTCTATTTGTATTTCTATTTGTATTTCTATTTGTTTTTCTATTTGTATTTCTATTTCTATTGGTATTTCTATTTGTTTTTCTATTTCTATTGGTATTTCTATTTGTTTTTGTATTTGTATTTCTATTTCTATTGGTATTTCAATTTGTATTTATAATTCTAATTGTATTTCTATTTGTATTTCTATTACTATTGGTATTTCTATTTGTTTTTCTATTTATTTTGGTACTTCTATTTGTATTTCTATTTGTATTTTTATTTCTATTGGTATTTCTATTTGTTTTTCAATTTCTATTGGTATTTCTATTTGTATTTCTATTACTATTGGTATTTCTATTTATTTTTGTATTTGTATTTTTATTTCTATTTGTATTTCTATTTGTTTTTCTATTTCTATTTGTATTTCTATTTGTATTTCTATTTCTATTTGTATTTCTATTTGTTTTTCTATTTCTATTGGTACTTCTATATGTTTTTCTATTTGTATTAATATTTCTATTTTTATTTCTATTTGTATTTCTATTACTATTGGTATTTCTATTTGTTTTCCTATTTCTAATGGTATTTCTATTTGTTTTTCTATTTCTATTTGTATTTCTATTTGTTTTTCTATTTGTATTTCTATTTGTATTTTTATTTCTATTGGTATTTCTATTTGTTTTTCTATTTCTATTGGTACTTCTATTTGTTTTTCTGTTTGTATTAATGTTTCTATTTGTATTTCTATTTGTTTTTCTATTTGTATTTCTATTTCTATTTTTATTTCTATTTGTATTTCTATTTCTATTGGTATTTCTATTTGTATTTCTATTACTATTGGTATTTCTATTTGTTTTTCTATTTCTATTGGTACTTCTATTTGTTTTTCTATTTGTATTAATATTTCTATTTGTATTTCTATTTGGTTTTCTATTTCTATTTGTATTTCTATTTGAATTTCTATTACTATTGGTATTTCTATTTGTTTTTCTATTTCTATTTCTATTTCTATTTGTATTTTTATTTCTATTGGTTTTTCTATTTGTTTTTCTATTTATATTGGTACTTCTATTTGTTTCTATATTTGTATTAATATTTCTATTTGTATTTTTATTTCTATTTGTATTTCTATTTCTATTGGTATTTCTATTTGTTTTTGTATTTGTATTTCTATTTCTATTGGTATTTCTATTTGTATTTCTATTTCTATTGGTATTTTTATTTGTTTTTCTATCTCTATTGGTACTTCTATTTGTATTTCTATTTGTATTTCTCTTTGTATTTTTATTTCTATTTGTTTTTCTATTTCTATTGGTATTTCTATTTGTATTTGTATTTCTATTTGTATTTCTATTTGTTTTTCTATTTCTATTTGTATTTCTATTTGTATTTCTATTTCTATTGGTATTTCTATTTGTTTTTCTATTTGTATTAATATTTCTATTTGTATTTCTATTTGTTTTTCTATTTTTATTTCTATTTCTATTTTTATTTGTTTTTCTATTTCTATTTTAATTTCTATTTGTATTTCTATTTGTTTTTCTATTTCTATTTGTTTGTTTAATTCTATTTCAATTTCTATTGGTATTCCTATTTGTTTTTCTATTTCTATTTCTATTTCTATTTCTATTTGCATTTCTATTTGTTTTTCTATTTCTACTGGTATTTCTATTTGTATTTGTATTTCTATTGGTTTTTCTATTTGTTTTTCTATTTCTATTGGTATTTCTATTTGTGTTTGTATTTGTATTTCTATTTCTATTGGTATTTCAATTTGTATTTTAATTTCTATTTGTATTTCTATTTGTTTTTCTATTTCTATTTGTAGTTAGATTGGTATTTCTCTTTGAATTTTTATATCTATGTGTTTTTCTATTTGTTTTTCTATTTTCATTTCTATTTCTGTTGGTATTTCTCTTTGTATTTTTATTTCTATTTGTTTTTAAATTTATATTGGTATTTCTATTTGCATTTTTATTTCTATTTGTTTTTCTATTTGTTTTTCTATATGATTTTTATATCTATATGTTTTTCTATTTGTTTTTCTATATGTATTTCTGTTTCTATTGGTATTTCTGTTTATTTTCTATTTCTATTGGTATTTCTATTTGTATTTCTATTTCTATTGGTATTTCTATTTGTTTTTCTATTTCTATTGGTACTTCAATTTGTTTTTCTATATTTATTAATATTTCTATTTGTATTTCTCTTTGTATTTTTATTTCTATTTGTTTTTCTATTTCTATTTGTATTTCTATTTGTATTTCAATTTGTATTTCTATTTCTATTGGTATTTCTATTTGTTTTTCTATTCCTATTGGTATTTCTATTTGTTTTTCTATTTCTATTGGTACTTCTATTTGTTTTTATATTTGTATTAATATTTCTATTTGTATTTCTATTTGTATTTCTCTTTGTATTTTTATTTCTATTTGTTTTTCTATTTCTATTTCTATTTCTATTTGTATTTCTATTTTTATTTCTATTTCTATTTGTATTTCTATTTGTTTTTTTATTTCTATTGGTACTTCTATTTGTTTTTCTATTAGTACTAATATTTCTATTTGTATATCTATTTGTTTTTCTATTTCTATTGGTATTTCTATTTGTATTTCTATTTCTATTGGTATTTCTATTTGTTTTTCTATTTCTATTGGTATTTCTATTTGTTTTTCTATTTCTATTGGTACTTCTATTTGTTTTTATATTTGTATTAATATTTCTATTTGTTTTTCTATTTCTATTTCTATTTCTATTTGTATTTCTATTTTTATTTCTATTTCTATTTGTATTTCTATTTGTTTTTTTATTTCTATTGGTACTTCTATTTGTTTTTCTATTAGTACTAATATTTCTATTTGTATTTCTAGTTGTATTTCTATTTCTATTTGTATTTCTATTTGTATTTCTATGTGTATTTTTATTTCTATTTGTATTTCTATTTGTTTTTCTATTTCTATTTGTATTTCTATTTCTATTGGTATTTTTATTTGTTTTTCTATTTCTATTGGTACTTCTATTTGTTTTTCTATTTGTATTAATATTTCTATTTGTATTTCTATTTGTTTTTCTATTTCTATTTGTATTTCTATTTGTATTTCTATTTCTATTGGTATTTTTATTTGTTTTTCTATTTCTATTGGTACTTCTATTTGTTTTTCTATTTGTATTAATATTTCTATTTGTATTTCTATTTGTATTTTTATTTCTATTTGTTTTTCTATTTCTATTTGTATTTCTATTTGTATTTCTATGTGTATTTTTATTTCTATTTGTATTTCTATTTGTATTTCTATTTCTATTGGTATTTCTATTTGTTTTTCTATTTCTATTGGTATTTCTATTTGTTTTTGTATTTGTATTTCTATTTCTATTGGTATATAAATTTGTATTTCTATTTCTATTTTTGTTTCTATTTTTTTTCTATTTCTATTTTAATTTCTATTTGTATTTCTGATTGTTTTTCTATTTCTATTTGTATTTCGTTTGTTATTTCTCTTTGTATTTTTATTTCTATTTGTTTTTATATTTATATTGGTATTTCTATTTGTATTTCTATTTGTTTTTCTATTTCTATTTGTATTTCTATTGGTATTTCTATTTGTATTTCTATTTCGATTTTTATTTCTATTTGTTTTTCTATTTGAATTTTAATTTCTATTTGTATTTCTATTTATTTTTCTATTTATATTTGCATTTCTATTTGTTTTTCTATATGTATTTCTGTTCCTATTGGTATTTCTCTTTATTTTCTATTTCTATTGGTATTTCTATTTGTATTTCTATTTCTATTGGTATTTCCATTTGTTTTTCTATTTCTATTGGTACTTCTATTTGTTTTTAAATTTGTATTAATATTTCTATTTGTATTTCTTGTTGTATTTTTATTTCTATTTGTTTTTCTATTTCTATTTGTATTTCTATTTGTATTTCTATTTGTATTTTTATTTCTATTTGTATTTTTATTTGTTTTTCTATTTCTATTTGTATTTCTATGTCTATTGGTATTTCTATTTGTTTTTCTATTTCTCTTGGTACTTCTATTTGTTTTTCTATTTGTATTTCTATTTCTATTGGTATTTCAATTTGTATTTATATTTCTAATTGTATTTCTATTTGTATTTTTATTTCTATTTGTATTTTTATTTGTTTTTCTATTTCTATTTGTATTTCTATGTCTATTGGTATTTCTATTTGTTTTTCTATTTCTCTTGGTACTTCTATTTGTTTTTCTATTTGTATTAACATTTCTATTTGTATTTCTATTTGTTTTTCTATTTTTATTTCTATTTCTATTGGTATTTCTATTTGTTTTTGTATTTGTATTTCTATTTCTATTTGTTTTTCTATTTGTATTTCTATTTGTATTTAGATTGATATTTCTCTTTGAATTTCTATATCTATGTGTTTTTCTATTTGTTTTTCTATTTCTATTTGTATTTCTATTGGTATTTCCATTTGTATTTTTATTTCTATTTTTTTTCTATTTCTATTTGCATTTCTATTTGTTTTTCTATATGTATTTCTGTTTCTATTGGTATTTCTCTTTATTTTCTATTTCTATTGGTATTTCTATTCGTTTTTCTATTTTTATTGGTATTTCTATTTGTTTTTCTATTTCTGTTGGTATTTCTATTTGTTTTTCTATTTCTATTGGTATTTCTATTTGTTTCTCTATTTGCATTTCTATTTCTATTGGTATTTCCATTTGTATTTTTATTTCTATTTGTTTTTCTATTTCTATTTGTATTTCTATTTGTATTTTTATTTCTATTTGTATTTCTATTTGTTTTTCTATTTCTATTTGTATTTCTATTTGCTTTCCTATTTCTATTGGTGTTTCCATTTGTATTTTTATTTCTATTTGTTTTTCTATTTCTATTTATATTTTTATTTCTATTTGTATTTCTATTGGTATTTCTATTTGTTTTTCTATTTCTATTTGAATTTCTATTTATTTTTCTATTTGTATTTCTGTTTCTATTCGTATTTTCATTTGTTTTTATTGGTATTTTTATTTCTATTTGTATTTGTATTTGTTTTTCTATTTCTAGTGGGATTCCTATTTGAATTTTTATTTCCATTTGTATTTCTATTTGGTTTTCTATTTCTATTTGTTTTTCTATTTCTATTTCTATTTCTATTTCTATTTCTATTTCTATTTCTATTTATATTTAGATTGGTATTTCTCTTTGTATCTCTATTTCTATTTGTTTTTGTACTTCTGGTTGTATTTCTATTTGTTTTCCTATATCTATTTGTATTTCTATCGTTATTTTGATTTCTACTGGTATTTCTATTTGTTTCTCTATTTCTATTTGTATTTCAATTTGTTTTTCTATTTCTATTTGTGTTTCTATTGGTATTTCTATTTCTGTTTGTATTTCTATTTGTTTTTCTATTTGCATTTCTATTTCTATTGGTATTTCTATTTGTATTTTTATTTCTATTTATATGTCAAGTCAATTTGTATTTCTATTTGAATTTCTATTTGTTTTTCTACTTCTATTTTTGTTTTTTTTTTTTTTTAAACGTCTATTTTGTGAACTACCACAACTTTTGTCCAAATATCTGGCAGTGGCCGTTAATAGCCTTTAATCAATTTCCTGCAAAGCAACAATTTGAAGTTTGAAACTTGTAGCACATTTATTTCTCTGGTTACGTTATACCTTCATGGCTCTATAGATGGGAAATTTAATCAACTATTTCGTGAACTATCACAACTTGAACCCAAATCTTTCACAATGGCCGTTATTGGGCCTTAATCAAATTCGTGCAAAACCGCAATTTGATACCTTCCTAGCTTTATGAATGGGGAATCTAATTAGCTATTTCGTGAACTATCACAAATTGAGTTCAAATCACTGACAATGGCCGTTAATGGCCCTTAATCAAATTCCTGTTAAACCGCAATTTGAAGTTTAAAATTCGAAGCACATTTATTTCTCTGGTTAGGGGATACCTTCATAGCTTAATGGATGGGGAATCTAATTTAGCAATTTCGTGAACTATTTCGCCATTGCCAGAGGTTTAGCCTCAAGTTGTGATAGTTCACGAAATAGCTAATTAAATTCCCCATCTATAGAGCTATGAAGGTATTCACTAACCAGAGAATTAATAAATGTGCTTCGAAGGTAGTGGCATTTTTGCCACAAATTTGAACTCAGTTTCTGATAGTGATGTGCTAAATCGGTTCTTTTTGTTCTGTTTTGCTTATTTTCTCTTACGTTTTTAACAAAAAGGAACCGATTTAGATCATCACTAAAAACGATATTTCACGGAATACCAGAACAAATTCGCGACCTTTTGACGTTTATTCACGGAAAAGTATTTTATAAACTAATTGTTTGCTTAACATTTTTTTGGAGCAATTTATTTTTCTTATTGTACAGAAAATCGGATTCTTATTGGAATAAATTTTTAATTTTTACTTAAACAGTTTGATGTTGATTTTAATGGTTCAGAACTTTATTTTTAAATATAGCACACTTATATTTGATCGAAATAGCTTGATAGGTACTAACAAAGTAAAATTAATTTAATAAATCTAATTAAATTAGTTTAATGTTCGGACTAAGCTATACAATATAATTGATTTGTTTTAATAAAACGCTTAATGTATTTGGTTTATTCTGCCGGTAATTCAGTAAAATAAGCCACGGTTATACCACAAATTAACATTATATTACGTTATGTATTCATTTGTGAACTGAATCATGGTATTTCAAAATAAATGAGCTTTGTGATTCGTATTTTACAAATTTTCTTAAATAAGTTTGAATAAAAATTATGTCCTTTCAGTCTATTGATTTTAATCGAAATTTAATTTAATAATAATACATTTATAGCTAAATTTTGAATTCTTAACAGTGTACAATAAGCACCAACACATGCCAAAATCAATGAGAATCCAATAGAATTTTGTTTATTCATATAAAAAAATGGCAAAACTTCAGACCCATGTTGCAGAGAATATGTACTTGTGTAACTATAATAGCTATATGTGGTAAATATTGCTATGTATACTTATAGTAGTGGTCCCAATTTTAGATGCACACACTCTTTCTGAAGGAGAGGAATCGATTTATTTTTAATTATTTTACGTTCAAAATAAAGAGAATCCTACAAGACAAAAGAAATTGTATCTTATTATGAATTATTCCTATAAGACATTGGATTTGTACAAATGACATTCCAATTACTTTTAGGCAATATTGCTATATGACATAGTAAATTAGCTCATATTATAGTAGCGATTCCTATATTGCATTTGAAACTATGCAGAGTGGAAAGTCAGCTACGTACATAATATGTGTTACGAGAACTATAGTACAGTGATAGGAAATAAATCGTTGCCTAGATTGAATCCTACACTCGTCCGTTAAACGGCGAGAGAATTTTACCTATTGGAGTGTAGTTGATTTTTATTTTTAAAGCTGTCGATAATTTGATTAAGTCTAATTACATCTTTCAAAGAGCGAACGATTTACATTACTATAATACGCGGTTTAATCAGAATTTTTATGTTTCAACTCTAAGAACAGTAATGGATTCTAAAGATATTTTCCATATGGGTTTAGATCTTTATAATAATTTACCAGATGAAGTAAACAATTTACGCCGTATTGGGCATTGAGTGCGGACAACACATTTCTTTTTGTGGAATGGCAAGTTTAAACTTTAATAGCAACTAAAATAAACAACTTTACAGCAACTAAAAAAAAATGCAAAATAGTTTTTTCATGACCTTATTTAATTCACGACTGAAATTGTTAAAACAACATTAGCCTTAATAAATTTTTCCATGGATGATGACAGCTCTAAAGGATTCCAAGAATTCCCGAACAATAACTGAGAAAGTCCAGAAGGGAGTAACTTCTGGACTTTCTCAGTTATTGTGAAATAACGGTAACATGGTAACACTGTACACAATTCAGATATTTCTTGGATAAGCCTTTCCTAAAATTAAACTATGCATTTTAAAACCATTTGCTTGCGCCACCCAAACTACTAAAAAAATCATGAAACAGCTGTTTAATTAGAACAAATAAAATTTAAGTCGCCGCTGTTTAAGTGCTCCTTATTATTAATTTTTGACAAAAAGTGTTAAATCATTGTTTCCATTCGGTTTCAAATCTCTTCCATTAATCTCAAAACGCTCCAATATTTTTTTAAAAAAAAAAATCCTTAATTCAACTTTTTATTTTATTTTTAATGAATGGCCACGACACTTCCTGTCTATATTAAAATATGTATGACAAACAATTTAGTTGCGAATACATTTTAGTCGCGTGTTATCTGATTTTCTAAAGATTATTTATGTGAAATTCTGCATCCATCATACATATTTATTATCCAAACTGATCTACATCGAATTTAACAGCAACAAAAACATTTTTTTTTTGTACATTTTCTTACAACCAATTCTTAATTTCTCTTCTTCAATTCTTCTTCTTTTTTATTATTATACACAGTATTTCTCTTTTATTTTATTTTAAACACAACAAATAAAAGATTAAAGAAACCGCTGGCGCCATAAAGGATAAATATATAATCTTTTGTCTCATTCTTAATTTTTTATTATTTTTTATAGCTCAATTCACAAATCTTACACGCACATACAACAAAAAAAAATATTATTGGACATTAATTTTAATGAAAGTACAAAAAATAAAACAAAAACTATTCTCGTAGCCGCGCGGCTGAACTTGTGATTTTGATGGACAGTTCTAATATATAGTACATATGTTTTTTATAATAGTTCGGATATGGGTGTGTAGTCGAGGTTATTGATTTCTGCGAGGTTTAATGTTATGAATGAAATAGGTTGTGACTATGGAAAAACCCTTATCTGTATTTTCCCATAGTCTGCTCGGTCACCTGTTACCCTAACTAATGTCTTTGCAAAGCCAAAATAATTAAATCATGCTTTTATAGGGCTAATAATTACAATAAAGTTTATAACCTGCCAATCATAATGAATGCGCTTTCTAAAAATTCAACCACATATCAATTTCATGTCATAACCGCACAAAGTAAAAAAGCCACACACGAATATCCTTCCTTAGCCTAATTTAACATTTATTGTCTACTGTCAATCGAAATTATATTTGGAAACGAATTGTGAAAAGACGTGATACTCAGGAATTTACCTTTAATTTCCTCAATAAAATATTAATAAACCGCAACATTTAACGGCCGGATCAATATTTTTGTTTAACCTGTGCTCTATATATACGGCAGGTAAAACACTAAACACAAAATATGAGATCGTTTATTATTACTTTAGGCAAAGGTTAGTCTATTTCCTTTTTATTATTTTGATGATTTATTTTATAATTTTAATTAAAGAGATTTGAAACCGTAAAACTGGGAAAGGGGTGGTAATATTGTATGATGTATTATTTTGTGGTTGCGTGGAGAAATTATTTTATGTTAGTGTACAATAATAAAAAATAGTCGGTTAACTTTTAGATTTGGATCGCCGTAGGTGGTTAGATTTGAATGTTCCGCTTAATCATATAAGGGATTTCACTTTCATGCAAGTGATTTACAGACATAGCTAATAAGTTTTTTATGGTATGGGTATTAAGATTTGGAATACAAACATTGTTTTGATTTTAGAACCTTTATTCCAAATTGCAACTTAAAATATAAATTGATTGTAGTTATTTAACGAATTATGAAACCTTTAACTTCTAATAATCTAGATAATTTAATTTATTTATTAATATCGATACATCAATCAAAAATAGCATACAAATATACAAATTAAAATATTTTAAAAAATACAAAATAAACATACGACTTTCTTTTACGGACGTATGTACTGTAAATATGATTTTTTGTATAAAAATACATATTTTGGAAGAGCTAGTTGCATGCAGCATTGGTCATTTCAAAAATGGAAAAATATTTCTAATAGTACACTCTTTTGGCATTGTGGAAACGCATTACTTCGTTATGGCATATGACAATATATTACGCTTCAGTACGGCATATTTCAAAATGACATATGATGGTACAATATGGCCAGAGGCGTCTTCATAATATTAAAGCTTACCAAAAGATTTCAGTCAAAAGTAAAAATATCAATAATGCTGATAGAGTCTTGGCTATCTCCGCCGAAAGTTACTAGCCGATATATTTCAGCCGAAACATATTTTAAATAAAATGAAAAATTAACAAAACAACGTATAAACTAGTATTTTCATGAAGTGATTTTACGGCTGAATATAGGCCCATTTTGGTTTGTCACTGCATACCTTAGGAATTATACTATAAATTTCATCAGAGAAGCCAAATACCAAATTTAAAAATTTGTATAAATTCAACCTTTATAATGGCATATGTCTGGTAAGTAGTTCAATTAGTGTGCATAGCCAACAGTTTTCTCCAGAAAAATTAGAAGGAGAAGTTTCATGTGGGGAGCCCGGGAAAATTCGTTTGAAGACCCATATACAATTTAAAAATTTGTATAAATTCAACCTCCAAAGTGTCATGTCGGGAAAGTATTTCAACAGGCACACTAGTTGCCTACTAGCCCAAAGTAACCTTATAGAGTAAATTCCCCCTCTTTTCCAAAATAATTTTAAAGAATTTCTCTCAATTTTTTTCCAGAATATGTCACGGCTCTTTTGTCACGGATCTATCGTGTCGCGTGTGTGTTGCGATTTTTTTTTTTTTTTTTTTTCGCTGGCGCTACATCCCATGGAGGGATTTGGCCGCTTCATATTGAAGTTTCGTAATCAGTATTTTAATGGATAATGAGTGATTAATTCATTGATCCTACATTAACCAGCCGTGATTTTTTCATCACCCGCCGGGAATCGAACCCGGAACCTCCGGGGCTTAAAGCAAGCATGCTAACAACTGTGCCACCGGGGCGGTGTGTTGCGATTACACGATATAATTAATCTGCGTCAATGAATAAGCGCAAAAGAAATCTTGTTTGGAATCCCGAAATTAAAACGCACTGACTTAAAAATGTTTACACCATATTTAGTTTTATTTTATTGAGCCAATGATTTAAAATTAAAACAAATTTTTGAAATATTGGTTTAGGGCTCTTTTTATTTTGAAAAACTTAATTACAGATAACGCTTTTGAGAATGATTCCGAATAGGAATCGAAAGCTAAAGCTGTAATTAAGTTTTTCAAAATAAAAAGAGCCTTAAACCAATATTTCAAAAATTTGTTTACACTATACCTATATTTGTGGTTACAAAATTTCCATTAATGATCGTATCGGTAATTACTTTTTATTTACATTAAATAAATTGAAAGGAAAATTATTAATATTGTCTTCACCGAACTTGTTACAAGAGAGATGACGAAATTCTATATGAATAAAAATGGTGGTGATCTTGTTCGTCAAAATCAACGCGCGCGCATGAAGCCGAGTTTATGTTCTTTTTTGTTTTTCTTATTTTCTTTCGTGGTGGTATGCCTGAATTTTGATGTTTGCTTTCCTTTGGTTCATTGAATTGTTTATGTGCAACTGATTGCAGCTATGAGTGAATGCAAATTGAATATATGAATAATTGAATTTGATGTTGCCTTAGACAATAGAATTAGAATGGACCGCTAATACAATGACAGTTCAATATAATTTTCAAATAAATGATGATGCCAACATACAACTAGCGGTCAAGAAGCAAATTGCGGCAAACACGAAAACTAAAGATTTGTCAAAGTTGTCAACATCAATAAATTTTTATTAAATTTTTGGCTCCTTTTCGTGTGTTTTCTATTTTGTCACCGTTTTATAGTTTTAAATTCAATTTAATTTGATTTGAGATATTTTAATTGTGATTTTTGCACAAAATGTTTCCTCGGTTTCTTTTATTTTTACTGAAAATGGGGAGAAAGTGTGTCGTAGTTGGTTGTGATACCAGTTTGCCATTGACAGATAAAGCCGCGTCCACACGGGGTGTGAAATGTACACTTATGCGCGCATTTAGCGAATGTAAACGTCGTGTGGATGGTTTTCACATGACGAATGTGATTGAATATTTTCATTAAAAATTGTATGATCAAGGTACTAAAAATATATACCAGAGTAGAAAATGTTCATTAACATTCGCCTACATGTGATCAATGAACATTTAACGAATCGTGTGTACCGAAATGTTATAAACGTACACATCCCGCATAACCGCCTACATTCGCTAAATAAGCGAATATACGCACGCATAAGTGTACATTTCACACCCCGTGTGGACGCGGCTTAAGACTGTTTCTTTGCATCTGTGAATACAAAAATAAATGTTTATTTTAATATTCAGTGCTTGCAACTGCTTATAATTTCAAATATTAATGATGTTTTCTTTTATAAAATTTAATCTTAATGTTGATTTTTCGATTATTCCTAATAAATTAAATAGTAACGAACTTTTTAGTTAGCGAATTCGCCACGATTTGCCTCTTGACCGCCACTGTATGTTGGATCGCATATGAAGTAAGCAACTAGCAGTCCATTTAAAAATATATAGTCAAAGGATGTTGCTGTAATAATTGTGTGATGTGTTTATGCAGGTGAAGTGCGGAGTGTGTGCGTGTACGTATTGCGCGTATTGTGGCGATGAACGAGTGATGAATAGTTTGCAAATATTTTAATTGCCAAAATGAGTGAGCCGCTACAGATCAGTAAATTCCCCTTTTCCAAAATATTTTTTTAAGAATTTACCTGTTTTTGTCCAGAATATATTATTAGAAAAAGCAGTAAAGTCAGTTCCCATTTGCCAAAATATTTTTAAAGAATTTTTTTCAATTTTTTTTCCAGAGTATGCCTTGGCTCTTTTCCAGAATATAATTTTTTTTTGTTGACGTAGGACTACGTCTTTGTTTTCATTATATATGAGGGGTAAACCAAAATTTCAATGTGATGACGCGCGTCACGGAATTGACGTATTTACGAAATTTATTTGATTAAAGCAATGTCCCTTGATAAATATAAATGTAATGTTTTAAAAACTGTAAAAATCAAACCAAGTTAAATACAAATGTTTGGATTGAAAAATAATTAAAACAACAAATTATTCATATGTATTTTAATTTCAACTTTAATTAAATAGTCATGAACTTGATCAAACATGCCGCACGCCATATTGATTTAAAGCTATAAAATTAAAATAAAACAGTTCAAAAAATTTTTGTTTTCATTATGTAAAAGATTAAGTACATTTTTTTAATTTATATGCTGTATAACCTATGCAATCCGAGAAAAATATATAGTCGTAAAGATCAGGCTGAAAAATGTTTAGGTTTGCAAGTTATGGGGCTTCAAAGTTTCCAAGTGACCGAAAACTAATTTGATTTAATACCATTGGGCAATTCTAAAAAGTACTCCTCAGTGTTAATACGTCATTTGAATCGTCAATATTTAAAAATAAATTATATCTAGTAAGCTTTTAATAATAGAGAGACATTTCCATTTCTGGGGTGACATGTTCTACCATCACTTTCGATTCGTTTGCGATAGTGTTTTGTCTCTTGTAACAAGAACAAAATTGCACTCTATTTCGCTTTTTCAATTATGCTATTTCTAAAGCTTTCTCAGCTTGCTCAAATAAAACAACATTCTATTTCTACTTTCATTCATCACTCTTTATCACAAAAAATGTTGATTCCGATATTTTTCGATGTGAAGTAAAGAAAAAGTATACAGAAGGCTGAGTTCGCATTAGAAAAATTGTAATGAAAGAAGAAAATAGTGTACAATTTTGTTCTTGTTACAAGAGACAAAACACAATCGAAAACGAATCGAAAGTGATGGTAGTACATGTCACCCCTGTGACGTTTTATTGACTTTTTGTGATATTCGAATGATTGAAATTTCAACGATATATTGATCGATACATTATTTGTGAATTGCTTTATCAAAATCGCGTTTAAAGGTATTATTCCTCAATAATAGATTCTTTTGGTGTAAGGTCGTATATAAACATTAACAGCAAATTATTATGGAACGCCATTAGGGTGGAGCAAGTTTTGGAGAAATGCGCTGGGAGATTTTATTTTATTTCTTGTAAATTTGGTGTAAAGGTACACACACTATTTTGAGCATAATGCTCATTACAATAGAGTGTGCAGCCACAGGTTGGAGATCAAATGCATAAAGATGGCAGCATTAAGCAATTAATGTTACTTTTAATTTGTGAGTTCTAAATTTTGGTTTCACTTAAACTGTACAAATAAAGTTTCCTCAATTGTATGTAGTCCTACGTTAATAGGTCGTGTCTCGGATACAAGCTCGTCGGTTTTTTTTAATTAGGGTGGATGTTTGTAGCCCAGAGCACTGCGACCATTGAGGCCTATTGTGCATCCCTAGAGATTCTTATGTGAAATGTAGGTATATGTCCTTGATAAACGCCGCTACCTGATGCCGCTACCTGGGTCGACGTTAGGATTATAGATAGCATCGCATGTGAAGAGTACGTGTTCCGATGTCTCCTTACCGCAGTCACAAAATCTGCACTGGTCGGTCCGTAAGGGACCTTCCCATGTTATGTAGATAGCCGTTTAAAGGGCCCTGTTAAAAACCAGGTAAGGGATCTTAGGGATTGGCGGTCCATTCTCGGTGCCTCTCCCAGACGTATAATATTATAACTGAGTAATTTCTTGGCCTGTGTCATCCCAATGGAGGCCTCCCAGAGTAATTTCCTATAGTTCTGCTCCCAGTCCCTTATACCATCTGCCAAATGAGTTTTTGAAAAAGCGTTACTAGGACTGGGACCCAGGAAATCTCGGCTTGCTCCCATTTTTGCATAACGCTCTGCTGCCTCATTTCCCTTAATGGTGGAGTGGGCAGGAGACCATAAAAGGGTGACTTTGTTTGCTTTACCCAGTTCTAATATATTACAGTAGCATCTCCAGATCAATTTCGAGTTGAACACTGAAGCTCCTAAGGCTAGCACAGCTGCCTGGCTGTCTGAAATTATATATGTAGATCTCGGTCTTCTGGCGTTTCTTTTTGAGACATTGAAGCACACATACGTCAATAACAAGGGTCTCTGCCTTAAAACTGTGGGGGTGTTACCCAGTGGAATGCATAGCTCTAGGTCGGGCCCGACTATCCCTCCACCGGTACCCCCGTCTGTCTTTGACCCATACGTATACCATACAGAAGCATGGCGGTGGAGGGAGGAGATAATATTCTCTACCAGTGCCCTATCCGATAAACTGATGTTAAAATTCCTCCGACAGTCGGTTGTCCTTAGTTGGATCAATTCTTCCTTAAGATTTAATTTATATAGGGTACTGTTGTGTCCTGGCCTTATAGTTTTAATTTTAGCAGAACTGCCGAGGTCTTCGACAGAGTTTATCGAGGTCTGTAGACCAGCTAAGTTATCCAAAAATCTATCGTTATAGACTGACCAGTTGCTGCGTTTTGGTATCCTTAACATCAACTCTTGTCTCGAAGGGATATTGATATCAAACCTGATGTACATATGATCTAAGAGGGATGCTTCCTTGGACACATGCCAGTCGAGAATTGCACTGGAGGTACCCATGTCAGACACGGTAAGATCCAGTACCCTTCTCCTAACCGCATTCACAAAGGTCGCATCTCTCCCTTTATTATGTACTGCTAAGTTGTTACTAAGACAGAATTCAAAAAGTTGCTCACCTCTTAAATTGGTGTTGCTGCTTCCCCAGACTACATGGTAGGTATGCAGAAGCGATATTTTCACCCTCCTGCCTCCTTTGGGTTAGGGTATTTCTATTGAAACAGCCGTGATGTCCCTAGAAATAAATTGGTTAATAGAGAAGATATTGTGTCTTGAGCGACAGAGAATTGCTGTCCTCGGCCTATCTGCAGCCGTGTCGTAGACTAGCTTACCTGTTTTGGCTGCAAACCCTTTAAACTTCCCATTGTTGGTCCAAGGCTCCTGTATGAGCGCTATATCCCAGTCATTAATCATAAAAAGACGGTTTAGGTTGTTTGTAGCCATCTTCGATCGATGCAGATTAATCTGCACGAATTTCAGTTTTGTTGTTGTTGTTGTTTTAGTGTATATCACCATGATGTATAAATCACAGCTCCACGCTATCCTTCTTCGGCTCCGAAGAGGTTGCCTTCTAGCTGATATCCTTCACTGCATTACTATAAGTTGTCGCCGTGTCGGAACCGTTCTCCGGGCAACTCTCCTTATTGTCGCCCTCAGTTACAGCTTTTGGGGCGGCTTCTAATACCTTCGATGAAGGACTGGAAACTTTCCCTTTTTTGCCGCAATCCCTTAGGAGGTAGAGTCGTCATCCGACTTACTTCTTTTATTTGCTGGGACAATTCTGTCCCTGATCTTCTCCTTACATTGCTGCAAGGCAGCGTCGCGGGGGACCCTTGACCGAGTTAGATGGGACAGACGTCTCCTCGCGGCCCCACTTTTGCGCCGTTGTCGACGTGGATTGGTTATCCATTTCAGGCAATAGAGTGCCATGTATAGAAGAGCCCTCCACTACGTCCGTGATAGAGTTTTCAATTAATTTTTTGACCTCAGAAGCAGGGCCTGAATGGTCCTTGACATTTTCTGAGATTGGTGCGCTTAACGTGCACCGCCTTTATTTTTTTCGTTATTAAATAAATCCATAAAATATTGATTTGTTTGAGGAATGAGAGGTCCACCACGGCAGCGCCTCTTACCGTGGTAAGGCTGATTGAAACCGGAGGTCGCCTGGTATCCGGAGTTGCGTGCTAACGACCAACTAACCCATGATCAGTCATCCTTCGGCGCACGTGTCTCACCTTAGATTTGTTTTTTTTTTCCAAGGTTTATCCCATCCTTTAGCGTCGTACTTTAGCCTGTTGTTCGGTAAACGAGCCAACAGTTTCCGGAGATCACCACGAGGAGGTAGTACGTACACTTGCGAATCGCGCTCAGGTTAGGACTGCCTAAAACATGATCAGAACAGCTTCTGGAGTTCACCCTAAAGGAAGGTTATGGAGCTGGTATTACTGCACAGTTTTATTCCCCCCTTCCTGAAGACGCCAAGCCTCCTCCAGAATATAAAACTAGAAAGAGCAAAAAATTCCCCATTTCCCGAATTTTTTTAAAGAATGTTTGTTTTTTTAGAATATGTCCCGGCTCTATTCCAGAATATATTACTACTAGGGGGTATAGCCCGTCCTAGGACGAATGCAATTTATACATAATGGGGATGGCCAGCGGCCGCTGCTACAATCACCATTTAACCATTTGCTATTTGATTAGCCGTTATTATTTAGCCGAGTAGGAGTAGCTCGAAATTAAAGGCTTTTAAGGAGTATTGTACCTTAAATATACATAAAACCAAATAGTAAGGTCTTTTATGAATGATTTTAAATGTTTTGGGGCATCACACAAAAAACCTTACAAACCGACAAACAGCGGTAGCTGTGGTTTTCTTCAAAAAACAAAATTCGGGGTGGGCTGTGTCGTCTGCACGGCCGTAGGTGTTTTGCGTGATAACGTTTATAAGGTGTTGAGAATTTGAGATTAATTATTTTAATTTAATATAAATTATCTGCTACAGTTTTTTACGCACAAATAAATCAGAGATTCTCTCCCTACTGTGTCCTCAATTATTGTAAATTGCTATTTGCAGATTTTAATTTCAATTAAAATATATGTGGAGGTTAATTATTTTAATTTAAAATAAATTAACCACCACTGTTATGCAAAAATTGACTTCAGAATTGCTCGGATTGGATGATGTTTGCGGCGTAGCTTGTCACACTGTTGCACAAATATAATGCGTGAGGCATGAAGCCTAAGGTCCAACCTAAGAAATCATACATTTTAGTTAAAGATAATGATTACAGTTAATGAGTAATTTCCCACAACCGAGGGCAAAAGTTCATGTTAGTTTGCTGAATAAGCGGTGTAAGACGTGATCACGTCCAAAAAATATAAATTGGAAAAACAAAACTGAAATACCGCGAGCACTATCGAAACCCAGACCTCAGCCGCTCTAACTTGAGAAAATGTATTTAATTTTATTGTTATATTGTTTCAAACATAGCATGTTATGAATTTATGACAGGAAACAAAAATTTTACAGAAAAATTCTCATGGCTTACTACAAAAAAGTTTTAAATAATTTATAGTAGTGTTCGCATACATTTAGGCGCATTATAAACGCGTACTTTGTATTTTCTTGTGTAATTACTGTAATAATTATAAAGCGGAAAAAAGTAAAATATTTGGCCATTACATGAATACAAAAAAAAAAAAAATAATAAAAATAAAATTGGTTTGGAATCGAACCAAAGACCTTTGCCGCTCTAGTCCAGTGTTTAACCACTACCCCACGAACTATGCTACATTTCCCTTTTAATTTGCATTGTTAAATTGTTTTATTTTGTCAAAGTGTTCTACAGCCTCGCTAGCTGAAATACTTGAAAGAGCAGTAAATTTCCATTTTCCTAAATATTTTTAAGGAAACCAAATATTTATTTAACCGAATTTTCCAGAAGATATCACCTTTTTGCAGAATATTTTCCACTTTTTCTTATTATGTATCTAGAAAAAAGCTGGTGAATAGCGGTTAAATATAAAATTGAACCGCTCCGCTCTTTTTGTACGTACATGTTTTTGATTACAATAGATTAAATATGCTTTGACTTTGACGTTAGTGGAAATGCTCGAGCCATCCAGATGTCATCCCAGAAAAAGATTCCGAGAAAAGGTGATGTCTGAACACAACGTTAAAAGTTTTTTTTCTGACGATTTTGGTGAAGTTTGCGGAGACATATTCTGGAGTAATTACTGCTTTTCTAGTAATATATGTATTCTGGAAAAGAGCCAGGACGTATTCTGGATAATACGGGAAAGTTATTTAAAAATATTTTGGAAAGAGGCTAATATATTCAGGAAAAGAGCCAGGCCGTATTCTGGAGAAAATTGAGAGAATTTCTATAAAAATATTTTGGAAGAGAGGGAATTTACGGCTCTTTCTAGTATTATATTCTGGAAAAGAGCCGTGACATATTCTTGAACAACGAGAGAAGTTCTTTAAAAATATTTGGGGAGAGGGAAATTTACTGCTCTTCTAGTAATATATTCTGGAAAAGAGCCAGGAAATATGTATTCTGGAAAAAAATGATAGAAGTTCTTTAAAGATATTCTGGAAAAGGGGAGATATACTTCTCTTTCTAGTATTATATTCTAGAAATGAGCCGAGACATATTCTGGAAAAAAAATTGAGAGAAATTCTTTAAAATAATTTTGGAAAAGAGGGAAATTTACTCTAGGCGTACCTATTGATTAGGCACACTAGCTGAAATACTTTCCAGATATGACACTTTAACGGTTGAATTTATACAAATTTTTAAACTTTATATGGGCCTTTCATTCAAACGAATTTCCCCGAGCTACCTACATGAAACTTGACCTGATAATTTTTCTAGAGTCCTGGCTAGACATTTTTATTGACCCACTTTTCAGACATGACACTTGAAGGGTTGAATTTATACAAATTTTTAAATTTTATATTATGCTCCTCTCATGAAACTTAACTTGTAATTGCCATCGCAAACAGTGACAATCAAATGAGCCTGTGTATTCACTATATGGAAATTCTAGTTTATAGGTTGTTTTGCCAATTTTTCATTTTATATGAAATATGTTTCGGCTGAAATATGTCGGCTAGTAACTTTCGGCTGAGATAGCCAAGAGCCCAAGACGCTATCTGCATTACCGACATTTTATTTTTCGGCTGAAAACTTTCGGCTAACTTTAACAAGGTTTACGTTTTGCACGAAAAGCATGGACTACTTTAACAAATTTGAAAAATAATCCAAAAATAAAAAAAGATATTCATGCAGTGTTCCTTGACCAAAATGTACACAATTGGTTACAGTCTCTATTAATGTTCTTCTACGAGTAGATTTTTATTGTCTACAGTTAAGAGTAGAGAAATATGTATACAACGGTTATTTGTTTAGACAATGTTGATGATGTCCACCATGATAAAGACATAATATCGACCATGGTGTCAACTTTATGAGAGCAGCGAAAATATTTTTTTATATTATTAATAGTACCGGCAACGCGAGGAGTTTTTCTGTGTTCTGTGATACAAATATTATTTTTATTAAAACTATAGGCGGTAAACCCGGTGTTACCCGGGAAAATATTATTGTATTAGCTATTACCAAATTATCAACTATCGCTATATGAAAGCGGGTGAAAGTTTATGAATGAAAAATATATTTCAGACCGTACTCTGCGATTTAAAAATGTGTTGTTATTTTTGATTTTTCAATGCAAATTCTAAAAGGAATCGGGAAAATAACAATAACATGGAATTATGATGCCATAATAAAGGGCATTGCCTCGTTTCCAGTACAATAAAATTCATTTTGTGGTATTTTATTTTCCCGCTTCCTGTTTGAATTTGTCTTGAAAAATAAAAATAACATAACATAACTTAAAATTTGAAATTCCGGAATATGGGCTAATATTTTCCGTTTGTTCAATGTTAAGCAAAGAAATTATCAGCTCTTAAATATGCACCATTTTCATCAAATTATTGCCAACGATACTTCCAACGGCTGCTCCTCTTGTCCTTCGATGGAAATTACAAACGCTTGGAACGCGAATTAACGTGAATCAATGAAATCTTCGTAGTAGAGATGTGTTCTCTTTCAGGTAACCATATACTTAAAAGACCCAATGAGAAAGATAGAGCACTGCCAATATGTTTAGAGTACCACGTAATGCTTCGTTGTCAGGGTTATTTGCTGATTTATTTGTTTGAGGTTGGGTCCCCAAGAGGTAAATATTGAATGTGAGCTTGTAAGAGAGAATTGCAAGAGATGAGACATAAGCTATACTCGAATTGGTTTACTCGGAACAACTGAAAAAAAACGTTTTTTTTTGGTTAATTTACTTATTTTATTTGATTAAAATTGTATCTCTTTATTATTGGTGGTTTGGCATCTATTAGGGGGGGGGGGGGGGGGCAAAGTTGAGTAGATTAATCTACCTGCTCCGTAACCTTTCAGTAGGGTGCGCATCACGTACGCTGTTCTGGTCATGTATTAGGCAGTTGCGTGATGGGTACAATCGTGAAGAGGTAACGTCATCACAATCCACAAGTATACGTGCTGCCTCCTCGTGGCAACCGCTGGTAGCTGAGCCATTTCGCATATTTTGGCCATTTGGCACAGGCTAAAGTACGGCGCTAAAGGAGAAAACCATCACAAAAAAACCTAATCTAACCTAATCTGGATACCAGGCACCCTCCAGTTTTATTTAGCCTTCCTCTAGTACAGCTATAGACTAAGCAGGGTAAGGAATATACGGGAGTGGGATTGCCCTCTCGAAGTCCTTGGGTACCAGTGCTACCGTTTTTCTAGCAGAAATAAATGCTATAGTAAACATCTAGGAGGGATAGCATTGAGCCCAGATAGTATGTATTAGAGCCCTGCGCGGATACATTTTTTCGTATCCGCATCCGATCCGCATCCGCTGAACAAACCAAAAATTTATCCGCATCCGCACTCGCTAAAAATTCTCATATCCGCATCCGCACTCATCCGCATCCGCAAAATGAAAACAAGTGTGGGAACTTTCAAAATTTACCTTTAAATTTTACAGACACCTAAGCGATCGATAGTCAGTAAAATTGTTAATAATTATGTATAGTAAAATAATTAGCACATGACAACAAAATTTCTAAACTACATCTTATTCATTACTTGTTGATCCTGGAGGGTTGAGTCCAGCTAAAATTTAATTCTCAAACTCTATGTTAAATTCTGAAGATTAAATTATTTATTAGTAAACTAAGGAGATCACTTTAAAATTCTTTCAACTAAATTAATAGACATTAATGGACAAAACAAATAAATTAAAACACAATATATTAAATATTACAAAAAAATTGACATTTTATGAAATCGAATATGTAGACTATCCCCGTTCTGGCTAATTACAAAGCTATAATTTAAATTCACCGCGCTTGTTTCAGTAATTACAGGTATCAAAAAAAACATCGTAATTTTTTCCCCTGCTTATTAATTCCTGAATACAAAAATAATTTAATTTAATTTAGTTTATTAAACTTTCTGTGAACAATCTAAATAAGTGTGCAAGTGTAAATAAAAATATGTCAAATGGTGATTTATGTACTAATTCGGCATCGACAATACTGCGACAGTTGGGCTAAATAGTATTGTGAGCCATAACGTAGCGGTACCGCTTCCTACGAATTCAGCTAATAACAATATTGTTACAACCAATGATGCAGTAGAAACTGTTCCGGTTTATTTCTAACACCGGATCTGAGATTGGAGACAAATCAAAAATCAAGCAATGAACGCGTATTACAGAGTGTGCTAAATCTTGCGGTCCCGGTGTCACACCCAATTGCATTTGCAACTACAGCCTCTTATTCCAAGCCCTAGTTCTTCGTCGACTAATCAATCCACAACAAATTCAGGATATGGAAAGAAAATGATTAATTCTCCTAAAAGTCTCAGTAGCAAATCTCAAATTCGAGACAATTTTACACACGACTACTCGTCTTTTAAAATAATGGTTTCGGATGCCGATTTTGAAAAGCTGCTGACTTCAAATTCATGGTCAGCTGGGGTTCTTGTGAAGTAGTTCCAGAATATAACCCGAAGTCATACTTTTTTAGGGATACGACAACCAAACCAACAAAAGCCAATGTAGATGTAATATCTTCAAATATCAACAGCTTGAAGAATAAATCAAACCTTTTTATAGTCCCTTAGGCAAAATTTCAATTTATTTGTAGCTACCATTGCTGCACTTGACATATTGCCGCAAATCATTCTCCTATCTGAGGTTTGGGTTGAACAATATGAACTTGAAAATTATAAAATCTCGGGATTTACCATTTACGGTAAATGTAATGCTATAAATAGGGTAGGTGGAGTTGTTCTTTATCTATGTGATGACATAATGAAACATCGATGCTATTAGTGCTGACATTTTTTTGTCATAGATTTCATTTTTTGAACACTTTTTTTGCTTTATGGTAGAGCTTAATAATATTTTATCAAGGATTAAAGCAAACAATTTATTAGTTTTGGGTGATATGAATATACAATAAATATTTTAGATCATCCCCCATCTTCAGACAGTTATATATTTATGATGACGTCTCATAGCCTACGTTCTATGTTATATGTATAGATCACATATGTATTTTTTAGGCATTCTTTGAAATTTGAATTTAGTATCGTTGCGGATATTTATGATCTGCATATTACTGATCACCGTATGACATCGATGAGTTTTGTACCGTCGAATATTTTTACCAATAATCATTTACTGCCAAAATTGAAACATTATGTCTCCTCTATAAATTATGCAAATTTATTTGCTGAGTTGAATGAGGAATACTGGCTCAATGTCTATTCCGAAACTAATATATCTGGAGCGTATGCTTGCAATTCTACTTAAAAAAATTCAATTGAAAAATGGTTAATCTAAAAAATTATTTCAAAGTTCCAGAGATTCTAACTTGTTATTGAAGTTCAAAGTTTTAAATAAAGCGCTTAAACATAAAACATATATATGTAGGGAGAGGCAAAGACTATAAACACAAATTCAACAATACAAATGGCAATATAAAAGATAGCTGGAGAGTGGTCAACGAGGTTTTAAATAAGGAGCATAAGAAAGATTTGATTAAGGAACTCGTAATTGATGATAATTCTTCAGAATCTGATAAACTATGATAGCTATATCCGAAATATTTAAAAAAAAGAAAAAGAATTCATTGGAAATTAGAAACATAATGTCTGGTCGAAAATTGACTGGGTTGACAGGAGGTAATACTCTATAGAATCACCACTTATGGTATTTGGTTGTGATGTTCTATTTTATTGTTATTCACTCGCGTATTGCGATTAACTCGAACCAAATCAAATACTAAAATTACAATGGTGGACACACAATAAGTGTGTGCCCCAAATTTATTCAATTCAAATATTTACACAGTTAATAATTCTTCTATTAACTTCCACCACCACTATAATTATACGAATTTATTATTAATTTAATAATGATATTATAATTGTCGCGCGAGCGCGATTCACAAAAGGATTTAATTTATTAATATTTTATTTAGACTGAACGGCACTAAAATCGTGTGTAGGGATCGAGTTGAAAATACGTAATGTTGTCAAAATTTTATTTTGAGATTTTTCTATTACCAAAAAAATGTAGAGTTGGCTTTTGTGTTTTTCACAAAACTAAATTTATTAGTTTTGGATGACGTCGACAGATGGTAGTAATTTCGGTGTTGTATTAAATTTATCCAAGATATTTATTTAATACAAAATAGCGAACTGTGCTCAAATACTGGGAAATTATATTTGTTGAGCACAGACACAAATCGCTATAATAGTTGCAAAGCAAGTTGCTATCCTATTATAGGTGTCACTATTGACCGAAAAGAGCTGTTCATCCACAATTATATTTTAAAGTTGAAATGCTTTACATTTCAAACAATTCTGTGGCAATTCAACAAAACCACTTATCTCATTCTCACTCACTTTTCAGGAGACAATAAATTAACAGTAAAACAGTAAAGTAATAAACACTTATCTCGAGATAAATGATTCCACAGTCTGGGCCACAGTCTGGGCCTTTCAACATAATCATTTATCTCGAGATACGTGTTTATTACTTTACTGTTTTACTGTTAATTTATTGTCTCCTGAAAAGTGAGTGAGAATGAGATAAGTGGTTTTGTTGAATTGCCACAGAATTGTGGCGATAAACGAATTAAATTGGCGAATTTGAATAAGTGAATCGCTACAACTCTGATTAGTAATTTCTTAGTGAGAAAAATGTCGCTGTATATAGTGGATGTGCTTACATATATTGTAAATTGTAGTTTTTCATCTCGAATCAGCAGTTTCTTGAATAAAACTAAATTTTTACATAATAACCAGTATAGATTTGAAAATCTAGAAGTACGGAAAATGCTTTATTGGAATTTACAAATTTTCTATATAAGAGTCTGGATCAAAGAAATTCGATTGGTGCTATTTTTGTATATTTAACGAAACCATTTGATATGGTACACCATGATGTTTTACTGGAAAAACTTTTCTTTGCTGATTTTCGTGGTGTTACGTTGCAGTGGGTTCAATCATATTTGTCTGGTCGGTCACAGGTTGTTAAAATTAATGGTGCTTTGAGTCAAGGCATCAACATTAATGATGGTGTACCGCAAGGGTCAGTGCTAGGTCCACTGGTATTTTTAATTTATTTAAATTCTATTTTCCAAATAAATTTTAATTCTAGGTTGATAGCTTACGCTGACGATCTTGGGTTTCTATATAATCACCCTAATCGCAGTATAAATATCCAAAATATGAAGTCGTTGTATGCGTTGGAAATGGAACTCTAAAATGATTTTTGGGAGAAGTTCCAGAAAATAGCTAATAGAGGTGAGATTTGGCTACTGCTTAACCGGTTTTAGTGAAATATGACATCAGCGGTGGAAAAAGATCCTAAAATAATTTTCGGGTAAAGTTCTGGAATATGGCCAAGTATAATGTAACTCCCTTATTTCTTAACCGATTTGGAGGAAAATCGACAAATGGGTTGGAACCTGCATTCTCAAATGATTTTAAAATTAAATTCTGGAATATGGGTAATTAGGATATACCTTAGCTATTTTTAACCGATTATAATGAATTTTGACATTTCCAACTAATAGACGGGTGTGAAGTTTGTCCTAAAAAATGAATTTCCTGTGAATGTATTAGTGAGAATAATATCTCTCGTTATTAAGAATTTTTAGTTAAACAAATTATTTTACTTACTATGTAATTGAATTTGCAAACAATCAACTAAATAAACTCAACTTTTAATTTAAAGTGTCCAAAGAAAAAATTTAGCAAAATAAAAGTTCATTCGAAATTTGATATATAAAAATTACACATTGAGCCCACAAGATGGTAACTAAGTGCACATATATTTTACAGACAGTGGAGGTCCCCTATAGCCAAAAGAATGACAAAAACTAGACTACGGATACAATACGGCAATCTTCACAATTTAAAAATAATAACCAACATTCGAAAATCTCGAACAACTGACATCAAACGTGATTCGTTCCTATATGTAAGTTTGAATTAAGTTGGATATTAAAAAATTTTTCATTTTGGCCAAAAGATCGTACTCAAGTGGACATATACTTTTAAGGGTAGTGGGTGACCCCCTCTTTCTAACAAATATTACAACTTGGCAAAATCTAGAAGATAGGTGACTTAGGACAGATGTGTTGCACCCCTATATGTAAGTTCGCGTAAATTTAACTATTAAAAAATTTCACAGTCTAAACCAAAGATCGTACCCATGTGGACATATATTTTTAAGGGTAGTGGGTAACTCCCTCTTTCTAAAAAATATTACAACTTGCCAAAATCTAGAAGATAGGTGACTTAGGACAGACGTGTTGCGTCCCTATATGTAAGTTCGCGTAAATTTAACTATTAAAAAATTTCACAGTCTAAACCAAAGATCGTACCCATGTGGACATATATTTTTAAGGATAGTGGGTAACCCCCTCTTCCTAAAAAATATTACAACTTGCCAAAATCTAGAAGATAAGTGACTTAGGACATACGTGTTGCGTCGCTATATGTAAGTTCGCGTAAAATTAAATATTAAAAAATTTCTCAGTCTGGCCCAAAGATCGTACCCAAGTGGACATATACTTTTAAGGGTAGTGGGTGATCCCCTCTTTCTAAAAAATATTACAACTTGCCAAAATCTAGAAGATAGGTGTCTTAGGACAGATGTGTTGCACCCCTATATGTAAGTTCGCATACAATTAAATTTTAAAAAATTTCTCAGTCTGGCCCAAAGGTCGTACCCAAGTGGACATATACTTTTGAGGGTAGTGGGTGATCCCCTCTTTCTAAAAAATATTACAACTTGCCAAAATCTAGAAGATAGGTGTCTTAGGACAGATGTGTTGCACCCCTATATGTAAGTTCGCATACAATTAAATTTTAAAAAATGTCTCAGTCTGGCCTAAAGATCGTACCCAAGTGGACATATACTTTTAAGGGTAGTGGGTGACCCCCTCTTTCTAAAAAATATTACAACTTGCCTAAATCTAGAAGATAGGTGTCTTAGGACAGATGTGTTGCACCCCTATATGTAAGTTCGCATACAATTAAATTTTAAAAAATTTCTCAGTCTGGCCCAAAGGTCGTACCCAAGTGGACATATACTTTTGAGGGTAGTGGGTGATCCCCTCTTTCTAAAAAATATTACAACTTGCCAAAATCTAGAAGATAGGTGACTTAGGACAGATGTGTTGCAACCCTATATGTAAGTTCGCGTAAAATTAAATATTAAAAAATTTCACAGTCTGACCCAAAGATCGTACCCAAGTGGGCATATAATTTTAAGGGTAGTGGGTAACTCCCTCTTTCTAAAAAATATTACAACTTGCCAAAATCTAGAAGATCAGTGACTTAGGGCAGACGTGACGCGTCCCTATATGCAGGTTTGCATAAAGTTGGATGTTTAAAAATTTCTCAGTCTGGCCCAAAGGTCGTACCCAAGTGGACATATACTTTTAAGGGTAGTGGGTGACCCCCTCTATCTAAAAAATATTACAACTTGCCAAAATCTAGAAGATAGGTGACTTAGGATCAACACGTCTGTCCTAAGTCACCTATCTTCTAGACTTTGGCAAGTTGTAATATTTTTTAGGAAGAGGGGGTCACCCACTACCCTTAAAAATATATGTCCACTGGGGTACGATCTTTGGGTCAGATTGTGAAATTTTTTAATACTTAAATTTACGCGAACTTACATATAGTGACGCAACACGCCTGTCCTAAGTTACCTATCTTCTAGACTTTGGCAAGCTGTAATATTTTTTAGGAAGAGGGGTCACCCACTACCCTTAAAAATATATGTACCCTTGGGTACGATCTTTGGGTCAGACTGTGAAATTTTTTAATATTTAAATTTACGCGAACTTACATATAGGGACGCAACACGTCTGTCCTAACTCACCTATCTTCTAGATTTTGGCAAGTTGTAATATTTTTTAGGAAGAGGGGGTCAGCCACTACCCTTAAAAATATATGTCCACTTGGGTACGATCTTTGGGTCAGACTGTGAAATTTTTTAATATTTAAATTTACGCGAACTTACATATAGGGTTGCAACACATCTGTCCTAAGTCACCTATCTTCTAGATTTTGGCAAGTTGTAATATTTTTTAGAAAGAGGGGATCACCCACTACCCTCAAAAGTATATGTCCACTTGGGTACGACCTTTGGGCCAGACTGAGAAATTTTTTAAAATTTAATTGTATGCGAACTTACATATAGGGGTGCAACACATCTGTCCTAAGACACCTATCTTCTAGATTTAGGCAAGTTGTAATATTTTTTAGAAAGAGGGGGTCACCCACTACCCTTAAAAGTATATGTCCACTTGGGTACGATCTTTAGGCCAGACTGAGACATTTTTTAAAATTTAATTGTATGCGAACTTACATATAGGGGTGCAACACATCTGTCCTAAGACACCTATCTTCTAGATTTTGGCAAGTTGTAATATTTTTTAGAAAGAGGGGATCACCCACTACCCTCAAAAGTATATGTCCACTTGGGTACGACCTTTGGGCCAGACTGAGAAATTTTTTAAAATTTAATTGTATGCGAACTTACATATAGGGGTGCAACACATCTGTCCTAAGACACCTATCTTCTAGATTTAGGCAAGTTGTAATATTTTTTAGAAAGAGGGGGTCACCCACTACCCTTAAAAGTATATGTCCACTTGGGTACGATCTTTAGGCCAGACTGAGACATTTTTTAAAATTTAATTGTATGCGAACTTACATATAGGGGTGCAACACATCTGTCCTAAGACACCTATCTTCTAGATTTTGGCAAGTTGTAATATTTTTTAGAAAGAGGGGATCACCCACTACCCTCAAAAGTATATGTCCACTTGGGTACGACCTTTGGGCCAGACTGAGAAATTTTTTAAAATTTAATTGTATGCGAACTTACATATAGGGGTGCAACACATCTGTCCTAAGACACCTATCTTCTAGATTTTGGCAAGTTGTAATATTTTTTAGAAAGAGGGGATCACCCACTACCCTTAAAAGTATATGTCCACTTGGGTACGATCTTTGGGCCAGACTGAGAAATTTTTTAATATTTAATTTTACGCGAACTTACATATAGCGACGCAACACGTATGTCCTAAGTCACTTATCTTCTAGATTTTGGCAAGTTGTAATATTTTTTAGGAAGAGGGGGTTACCCACTATCCTTAAAAATATATGTCCACATGGGTACGATCTTTGGTTTAGACTGTGAAATTTTTTAATAGTTAAATTTACGCGAACTTACATATAGGGACGCAACACGTCTGTCCTAAGTCACCTATCTTCTAGATTTTGGCAAGTTGTAATATTTTTTAGAAAGAGGGAGTTACCCACTACCCTTAAAAATATATGTCCACATGGGTACGATCTTTGGTTTAGACTGTGAAATTTTTTAATATTTAATTTTACGCGAACTTACATATAGGGACGCAACACGTCTGTCCTAAGTCACTTATCTTCTAGATTTTGGCAAGTTGTAATATTTTTTAGAAAGAGGGAGTTACCCACTACCCTTAAAAATATATGTCCACTTGGGTACGATCTTTGGGTCAGACTGTGAAATTTTTTAATATTTAATTTTACGCGAACTTACATATAGGGACGCAACATGTCTGTCCTAAGTCACCCATCTTCTAGATTTTGGCAAGTTGTAATATTTTTTAGGAAGAGGGGGTCAGCCACTACCCTTAAAAATATATGTCCACTTGGGTACGATCTTTGGGTCAGACTGTGAAATTTTTTAATATTTAAATTTACGCGAACTTACATATAGGGACGCAACACGTCTGTCCTAAGTCACCTTTCTTCTAGACTTTGGCAAGTTGTAATATTTTTTAGAAAGAGGGGATTACCCACTACCCTTAAAAATATATGTCCACTTGGGTACGATCTTTGGGTCAGACTGTGAAATTTTTTAATATTTAATTTTACGCGAACTTACATATAGGGACGCAACACGTCTGTCCTAAGTCACTTATCTTCTAGATTTTGGCAAGTTGTAATATTTTTTAGGAAGAGGGGGTCACCCACTACCCTTAAAAATATATGTCCACTTGGGTACGATCTTTGGGTCAGATTGTGAAATTTTCTAATATTTAATTTTACGCGAACTTACATATAGGGACGCAACATGTCTGTCCTAAGTCACCCATCTTCTAGATTTTGGCAAGTTGTAATATTTTGTAGGAAGAGGGGGTCAGCCACTACCCTTAAAAATATATGTCCACTTGGGTACGATCTTTGGGTCAGACTGTGAAATTTTTTAATATTTAAATTTACGCGAACTTACATATAGGGACGCAACACGTCTGTCCTAAGTCACCTATCTTCTAGATTTTGGCAAGTTGTAATATTTTTTAGAAAGAGGGAGTTACCCACTACCCTTAAAAATATATGTCCACTTGGGTACGATCTTTGGGTCAGACTGTGAAATTTTTTAATATTTAATTTTACGCGAACTTACATATAGGGACGCAACACGTCTGTCCTAAGTCACTTATCTTCTAGATTTTGGCAAGTTGTAATATTTTTTAGAAAGAGGGAGTTACCCACTACCCTTAAAAATATATGTCCACTTGGGTACGATCTTTGGGTCAGACTGTGAAATTTTTTAATATTTAATTTTACGCGAACTTACATATAGGGACGCAACACGTCTGTCCTAAGTCACTTATCTTCTAGATTTTGGCAAGTTGTAATATTTTTTAGAAAGAGGGAGTTACCCACTACCCTTAAAAATATATGTCCACTTGGGTACGATCTTTGGGTCAGACTGTGAAATTTTTTAATATTTAATTTTACGCGAACGCACATAAATGGACGCAACACGTCTGTCCTAAGCCACTTATCTTCTAGATTTTGGCAAGTTGTAATATTTTTTAGAAAGAGGGAGTTACCCACTACCCTTAAAAATATATGTCCACTTGGGTACGATCTTTGGGTCAGACTGTGAAATTTTTTAATATTTAATTTTACGCGAACTTACATATAGGGACGCAACACGTCTGTCCTAAGTCACCTATCTTCTAGATTTTGGCAAGTTGTAATATTTTTTAGAAAGAGGGAGTTACCCACTACCCTTAAAAATATATGTCCACTTGGGTACGATCTTTGGGTCAGACTGTGAAATTTTTTAATATTTAATTTTACGCGAACGCACATAAATGGACGCAACACGTCTGTCCTAAGCCACTTATCTTCTAGATTTTGGCAAGTTGTAATATTTTTTAGAAAGAGGGAGTTACCCACTACCCTTAAAAATATATGTCCACTTGGGTACGATCTTTGGGTCAGACTGTGAAATTTTTTAATATTTAATTTTACGCGAACGCACATAAATGGACGCAACACGTCTGTCCTAAGCCACTTATCTTCTAGATTTTGGCAAGTTGTAATATTTTTTAGGAAGAGGGGATCACCCACTACCCTTAAAAATATATGTCCACTTGGGTACGATCTTTGGGTCAGACTGTGAAATTTTTTAATATTTAAATTTACGCGAACTTACATATAGGGACGCAACACGTCTGTCCTAAGTCACCCATCTTCTAGATTTTGGCAAGTTGTAATATTTTTTAGGAAGAGGGGGTCACCCACTACCCTTAAAAATATATGTCCACTGGGGTACGATCTTTGGGTCAGATTGTGAAATTTTTTAATACTTAAATTTACGCGAACTTACATATAGTGACGCAACACGCCTGTCCTAAGTTACCTATCTTCTAGACTTTGGCAAGCTGTAATATTTTTTAGGAAGAGGGGTCACCCACTACCCTTAAAAATATATGTACCCTTGGGTACGATCTTTGGGTCAGACTGTGAAATTTTTTAATATTTAAATTTACGCGAACTTACATATAGGGACGCAACACGTCTGTCCTAACTCACCTATCTTCTAGATTTTGGCAAGTTGTAATATTTTTTAGGAAGAGGGGGTCACCCACTACCCTTAAAAATATATGTCCACTTGGGTACGACCTTTGGGTCAGATTGTGAAATTTTCTAATATTTAATTTTACGCGAACTTACATATAGGGACGCAACATGTCTGTCCTAAGTCACCCATCTTCTAGATTTTGGCAAGTTGTAATATTTTTTAGGAAGAGGGGGTCAGCCACTACCCTTAAAAATATATGTCCACTTGGGTACGATCTTTGGGTCAGACTGTGAAATTTTTTAATATTTAAATTTACGCGAACTTACATATAGGGACGCAACACGTCTGTCCTAAGTCACCTTTCTTCTAGACTTTGGCAAGTTGTAATATTTTTTAGAAAGAGGGGATTACCCACTACCCTTAAAAATATATGTCCACTTGGGTACGATCTTTGGGTCAGACTGTGAAATTTTTTAATATTTAATTTTACGCGAACTTACATATAGGGACGCAACATGTCTGTCCTAAGTCACCCATCTTCTAGATTTTGGCAAGTTGTAATATTTTGTAGGAAGAGGGGGTCAGCCACTACCCTTAAAAATATATGTCCACTTGGGTACGATCTTTGGGTCAGACTGTGAAATTTTTTAATATTTAAATTTACGCGAACTTACATATAGGGACGCAACACGTCTGTCCTAAGTCACCTATCTTCTAGATTTTGGCAAGTTGTAATATTTTTTAGAAAGAGGGAGTTACCCACTACCCTTAAAAATATATGTCCACTTGGGTACGATCTTTGGGTCAGACTGTGAAATTTTTTAATATTTAATTTTACGCGAACTTACATATAGGGACGCAACACGTCTGTCCTAAGTCACTTATCTTCTAGATTTTGGCAAGTTGTAATATTTTTTAGAAAGAGGGAGTTACCCACTACCCTTAAAAATATATGTCCACTTGGGTACGATCTTTGGGTCAGACTGTGAAATTTTTTAATATTTAAATTTACGCGAACTTACATATAGGGACGCAACACGTCTGTCCTAAGTCACCTATCTTCTAGATTTTGGCAAGTTGTAATATTTTTTAGAAAGAGGGAGTTACCCACTACCCTTAAAAATATATGTCCACTTGGGTACGATCTTTGGGTCAGACTGTGAAATTTTTTAATATTTAATTTTACGCGAACTTACATATAGGGACGCAACACGTCTGTCCTAAGTCACTTATCTTCTAGATTTTGGCAAGTTGTAATATTTTTTAGAAAGAGGGAGTTACCCACTACCCTTAAAAATATATGTCCACTTGGGTACGATCTTTGGGTCAGACTGTGAAATTTTTTAATATTTAATTTTACGCGAACTTACATATAGGGACGCAACACGTCTGTCCTAAGTCACTTATCTTCTAGATTTTGGCAAGTTGTAATATTTTTTAGAAAGAGGGAGTTACCCACTACCCTTAAAAATATATGTCCACTTGGGTACGATCTTTGGGTCAGACTGTGAAATTTTTTAATATTTAATTTTACGCGATCGCACATAAAGGGACGCAACACGTCTATCCTAAGTCACTTATCTTCTAGATTTTGGCAAGTTGTAATATTTTTTAGAAAGAGGGAGTTACCCACTACCCTTAAAAATATATGTCCACTTGGGTACGATCTTTGGGTCAGACTGTGAAATTTTTTAATATTTAATTTTACGCGAACTTACATATAGGGACGCAACACGTCTGTCCTAAGTCACTTATCTTCTAGATTTTGGCAAGTTGTAATATTTTTTAGAAAGAGGGAGTTACCCACTACCCTTAAAAATATATGTCCACTTGGGTACGATCTTTGGGTCAGACTGTGAAATTTTTTAATATTTAATTTTACGCGAACTTACATATAGGGACGCAACACGTCTGTCCTAAGTCACCTATCTTCTAGATTTTGGCAAGTTGTAATATTTTTTAGAAAGACGGAGTTACCCACTACCCTTAAAAATATATGTCCACTTGGGTACGATCTTTGGGTCAGACTGTGAAATTTTTTAATATTTAATTTTACGCGAACTTACATATAGGGACGCAACACGTCTGTCCTAAGTCACCTATCTTCTAGATTTAGGCAAGTTGTAATATTTTTTAGAAAGAGGGAGTTACCCACTACCCTTAAAAATATATGTCCACTTGGGTACGATCTTTGGGTCAGACTGTGAAATTTTTTAATATTTAATTTTACGCGAACTTACATATAGGGACGCAACACGTCTGTCCTAAGTCACTTATCTTCTAGATTTTGGCAAGTTGTAATATTTTTTAGAAAGAGGGAGTTACCCACTACCCTTAAAAATATATGTCCACTTGGGTACGATCTTTGGGTCAGACTGTGAAATTTTTTAATATTTAATTTTACGCGAACTTACATATAGGGACGCAACACGTCTGTCCTAAGTCACTTATCTTCTAGACTTTGGCAAGTTGTAATATTTTTTAGAAAGAGGGAGTTACCCACTACCCTTAAAAATATATGTCCACTTGGGTACGATCTTTGGGTCAGACTGTGAAATTTTTTAATATTTAAATTTACGCGAACTTACATATAGGGACGCAACACGTCTGTCCTAAGTCACTTATCTTTTAGATTTTGGCAAGTTGTAATATTTTTTAGAAAGAGGGAGTTACCCACTACCCTTAAAAATATATAAAATATAAGGGAACTCAATTTTTAGGAAAAACTTCACGCGTTTTGCAGTCGCGTGAAGTTTGTCCTAAATTTTTGTTGTTGTAATTTTAGGACAAATTTAGGACAAACTTCACGCGAATACTAATAGTAGGAAATGTGACTCAACCGTTATTTTTGGATGAAGTTGTCAGGAATATGTTAATATGGCTTTTAAATTGTTGTTTCTACTGAGGTTTCTGTAAATCATGCAGCTATTCAAGTTTTTTGAGGCAGCGTAAACGTCGATTTCAATTGCTTAACTATCGAGATTATCCTCGAAATAATATTCAAGTTCGCCTAGAAACTTTTCTCGCCAATCCTTTGCTTTAAACGTTGGAGTATGATTACTGAGAATTTACTGTCAAAGCTGTAAGTTTGGCCATGCTTAAATAAATGAAGTAGAGTCTCGGAATTAGCGGTATCATTTTAGAATCACCTTTCCAGCCAAATCTTGAATTTCATCATAATGATTAAGGATTAGCCAAGTTCTGTCGCTATTGGCCATATTCCAGAATTTCATATCGAATTTGATCATAATCGGATAAGAAATGGGCAAATTCAATCATACTTGGCCATATTCCAGAACTTCATCCAAAACCCATTTTAGAATTCCATTTCCAACGCACATGCCAAATTTCATAATAATCGATTGGGAATAGGCAAGTTGCACCCCACTTGGCGATATTAAGTTTATCCAAAAATCATTTTAGGATCCCATTTCTATCGTGGATGTCAAATTTCACTAAAATCCGCTATGAAATAGACAAGTTTTATCCTAATTGGCCATTGTAAAATTTTTTTATTTGCAAGATATTTAAACAAATCCACACGCCTTGACAAATTTGAACCACACTTTACACAAATATTGTGTATGGAGGTTGAGTTGAAGACTGACTTAAGAGATTCAGTTTGGGATTGATTTGGGAGTAGACTTAATTTTGAAGACCGAAGTTCTGACGACCTAATGAGATTTCAGCCCTTTATATTTTAGGATTCCATTTCCATCGCGCATGGCAAATTTCACTAAAATCGGTTAAGGAATATCCAAGTTTCACCATAGTTATCCATATTTCAGATCTTTGTCCAAAAATCATTTTAGAATCCCATTTCCACCGCACATGTTAAATTTTTTCGTAATTGATTGGGGATAGCCAAGTTCCATCCAAATTGGCCATATTCCAGAAATTCACTTAAAAGTCATTGCAGGAACCCTTTTCCAAGACGTATGTCAAATTTCATGTCCGGTTTGTTCGAAACCCGGTTTATCTCCATGCCCTACTTCACATGTTCTCTTATAGAGGCCTTTCGTTTTCGATGTCATAAGTGTTTTGTCCTCTCAGCGAGACCTTTCGTTCGTTAAGGGTTAATTATTTCCGTTCATAAACACGTCTTGCACAACACAACAACAATAAGATACATTTATTTGTCACAAATACTATTAAGTATTTTATTCTCTCTCTTCCATATAGTATTTTGAAATTTACTCTTTCTCTCTTTCTCACTCTTTTTCACTCTCACACACTCTTTAGGAGTGCTTGTGGCAATGAAACGTATAATTAATCATCTTCTTCTTCCTCCGCTGGCGCTACATCCCATGAAGGGATTTGGCCGCCTCAACGATGCTCCTCCAAATAATTCGATCCGCCACAAGAGAACGCCAGACACGGTGACCGAGTGTGTATAGATCCCTTTCAACGTCGTCCATCCATCGGGTAGGTGGTCTCCCACGACCTCGTATACTTTCGTTGGTACCGACTCCAAGGCCTGTTTGGTGGTCCGATTTTGTGAACGAAATACGTACCCAAGCGATCTTAGCCTTGACGATTTTATTAATCATCGACCTATCTAAAAATATGTCATGGTAAAAAAATAAACAACATAATTCTATTATGTAAAAACTTTAAGTGTGACCGAAACACGGATTTTTTACGAATTTTTTTATTTATTTTTTTAACATTTTCTACTTAATAGTTGATTCAGTAAATTATATATTTTTTTGAGATAATTGCAAAATAAATTGTCTGTTTTACCGAAGCTGGCTCTTTCGGTTGAACAATTTTCACTAAAATTCACTGGAACCTTCCAAATTATGATATGAAGTTTTGTATCTGGTCTATAGAGAGAACAAAGCCAGACAAAAAGCGCACAAACGCCCAAAAATATCAAAGATGAAAATTTTCATGATTATTAAATTTTATTTTACTATCGTAAAAGAAAGTAATATACTGTAAGTCTCTTTTTGCGGTAGATACGTCCTCAATCGTACAAAAGAATCGTACCAGTCTTCGTTTTCGTTGGGCTACTCTATTTATGCAACGATCTAACAAAATGAAATACTTTTTACCATTCTATCAAGGGAGGGGGATAAACGTAATTTTATTTTCATGCATAGAAATTCCGGCCAGCAGCCGCTACTGACTTGGCATCTGTCAACTAGAGGTTAATTTTGTAATATTGATATATGTATGTACATATTAGATCAAATCAAAAAACACGACAACTGCTACATAACCATTAGTTTGGTATTTGTATTTAACATCATAAAGTGTTAAATTTAACATCCCATAACATTTCGAGCTACCATATTTATTGTTTGAATAAAGATATTTCTTTTCAAGCGGTTTTAATTAAAATAAAAACTACAACAAAAGAGAAACCATTCATAAAAATAGTTGTTCTAAACCAAAACGACTTAGAACTTAGTAAATTAAATTAAAACAAAAAAAAAAATTAATAGTCATAGACACCACTAACACACCACCAAAAGCACTAAACTAATTAAAATAAAGAATTTTCTCACAACCATTTATATTCTTTGTGCTCTTCTGAAGCACGATGATCTTCTATATTATCATCAATGTACCAAACAATAAAGTGTATAACTAACCTTTTACAATGTGTTAAATAGAAATATAACCTATAACTTTTCTTTAAGATGTTTAACCGAAAACCAAACCATATCCATCCATATTTTATTTTATTATTTCAATAAAGTCATCTTCCTATCTATATCTTCAGTACTTACATGATCTTGAACATCTTCATTTTATTCAGCCGCAGCGCGACTCTAACATTTTATGTAAATACATATACATAATATGTAGATAGCATAATAAAAATACCAACTCACATTTGACTTGTAAACTAGACTTTACGTTTTTTTTTTTTAAATTATAACTTCTGGTATTAGATGAACACAAGAACTGTGTGTTCAAAGGTAAAAAAAAAAATATGGCTGCAAAAGTAAAAGAAAACGATAAAAATTCTTATGCTAATTTATTCTTTTAAACAATTTGTCATTGAATCAAAATATGTAGTATAGCAGCAGTAATTAATTATGTTAATATTATCTTGTTTACTTATACTGAAAGTTGTTTACATTCCGTTAATCGGTTAAATTAATGATTTTTTTTTTCCTGTTTTAAGAATTTCGATTGGTTTTACTACGGAGCAAGTGCACAAGAAATTAATGGATTTCTTGGAAATATAGTGAAAATTTTAATTTTTAATTATTGATTTGCGGTTTAGCAGAATATTGTATTTAAAAAAAAAATTACTATATTATGCATACAATTAACCTTAGTGACATAAATTGAGGGTTGTATAAAATTATTTTGATATTGAACTTAGTTTTTTGTTTTTTGTCTGAAATGTGTTTTTTAGAAGAAACTTCAATTCTCCGAATTACGATTGAATCAGAGGAGAGGAAATTATACCGTGCATCGTGATTGTTATAAAGTGGAGAGGTGATTAGATAGCGTGCTTAAATGGATGTTTTATTTGGTTGATGGAAACGAGTGATCGTATTTTTAAATTCAGTATGCAAACCAACAACTTATGTTACTTGTTAGTTCTCGGTTGCAGAAAAATTGTTTAACGTTACACATGCCAATGAATTTCACTTCACTCACAATCGCTCTTACTGTAAATTGATAATCGTGCAGCAAATTTCTTCTTTTTACGCTCATAATATAAATAATTACTTAATTTAAAATTATCGGCTAAAAGTAAAATTTATACCTGATCCACGCCAAGCAGACAAAACAAAGTCACTTTATTTTAAGAGAAACTGAAGACAATTCTGCGACTTGTTTTCGATTTTACAGACTTTTTACTGGTCCGTTTCAAATTGATAAAATGAAAATGTCAATCAATGTTGTTTTGTCTTCATACATGTTATTCATATATGTTTACGCAACCTGCATATTTATAAAGTGCTTAAAGAGTTCTTTCTCAGGAGTGGCAATCGACAATTCAAAAAGATCAAATATGATTTGCGGGATAACCGATGCGTTTTTCCCAGTTCTAGGAAAGAGCACTTTAGAAGGTATTTCTTGGCACTAGCACCATATATATATCATCAACTACCAGCAGACATAAAGTCCATCACATGCACCAATCTTTTTTTAAAATCTTTGAAACAATGGATCCTTTCAAAAACAGATGTGGAAGAATTTTTGAACGTAATGAAGTGATTAAAAAACTTAATTTTTTTCTGTAATAGTTTTAGCTATGTTTTTTGTAGATTATATTTTTTGTATACTTGTTTGTTAATAGGAAAGATTTAAATTATAATTAATAAAAAAAAAAAAAAAAAAAAAAATATATATTTTTCAACATTTCGACAGCATTGCCTGTAAAATAAAACAATACGTAGTTTGGATGTAAAACAACACAATACCTCGTCCTTTATTCTCATTGCCTTTGACCTGGGCACCCATATGCTTATTTATAATTGATTTCGTTTTATAAAACAACTGTCAAAATTTATTTCGAGTTTGTCTGTATTGTGTGGGCGGAAGTTAACCCGATTAAGCCGATTGATTAACCCGAGTCGTAGCTGACTGACGTGTATTTACTATTGCTAAAAACTATTAAATCAAAAAATTTAAAATACGTAGCATATTTATCATAAATAATTAATAAAAATAACGTCTTTCTTGTAAATGTGTGTTAAAAATAAAATAAATAAAATATCCAACATAGTTAATTAAATTTCCGTGTGTAAAACTCTTTTGGTTATATATTTGTGTACACCGCCATATTGTGAAAAAGTGGAAATATCGCTTAACTTTTTAATAATAAAATTTATAATTGTTGAGATAGTTTCCTGATCTGAATATATAAAACATTAGTGAAAATGCCCTTTTTTGAGTGTGCTGAAAAAAATCCAAATTATAGTGCGACATTAACATGCTCTGTTCAAAGTTTGAATGCAGCAATTGTAGAAAGGACTTTCATATATCTTGTAAAGCAATTATTGATCAACATATCGCCAGGAAAGCTGGAAAAGAATGGTTTTGCTCCGAAGCTTGTGAGAATGCATCACCATCAAAATCTGATCGTAGTACTAACAATATGGAAACTAGTGTAGAGCAAATCCTAAACAAGCTGAACAAATATGGAGGAGAGTTTGCTGAAATAAAATCAATGATTGAAAAAGTCCAATCATCTCAAGAATTCATATCCCAAGAGTTTGATGCCCTTCGTGCTGATTTTAAAAAATTATCCGAAGTAAACAATGAGCTTATGGTGAAAGTAGCCAGATCAGAGGACATCCAAGAGAGACAATCGGAGCAAATAAATGAGTTAGAGTCGAAGCTTGATCGTGTTAATCAGTTGCAAATATCAAATGATTTAATCATGGCTGGGATCCCAAATGATGGAATTCAAAATGACATCCTAGTTGAAAATGTTTTTAAGGTCCTTGGTTGTACAGAGTCATTGGCTGGTATTTCTTCAATAAAATATATGCCAGCCTATAAACATTTTAAGCAGCCATCAATTACAAACGGTTTGAGAAACATTATAGTAACGTTTAAAACTTCAGAGGCAAAGTATAATGTCACTGATAAAAAAAAAGGAAAGTTAATTCATCTCAGTCAAATTGGCTTTAACTTGCCTGAAGACAACCAAATATATTTTCGTGATCATCTCACCCCTTACCAGTTGGGCTTGTACCGTGAAGCCCGAAAATTAAATAAACTTATTAAATACAAGTTCCTGTGGATCAGCAAATCCAGTATTTTTTTTCGCAAGGAGGAAAAGGCTAAGGTGGTCAAAATCAGGTCGGCAAATGATCTTAAAAGGCTTATGGGAATTAACCACATCGCATTGGGTCAACTTAATAGTGAGATATAAGCATATCTATTTTTATTATATAATATTTTCTTTTTATAATTTCATTTTAAATTCACACTATAATTTTTCACTTAATTCATTATATTTGTTTCCCACAGTGTTAATTTTTTGTTATTGTATTCGAAGCATGAACAGTTTACCTATAATTAGAATAATTAATGTTAAAAATGTCGACTATACACGGTTGTAATAGGTATTCATAACACTACTTTATTATTGTTATATTCACTGTTTAGAAACAATAGCATTGCTTCGCCACAACTTTGCTGGACGCGGATAGTTTTAATTTTGATGTTTGTTTACGTTCTGTCAATACCGTGGCCGGGGTAGATCTAGAGTTTCTGCTTTCCCGAGGTTTTCCAGTTCTCGAGATTCGAGAATCTCGAATTCGTCTCAAATTTTTACTCTCGAGAACATAAGAATTCTAGTAAATTTTCTCGAGAATCTCGAGATTCCCGAAATTTTTTCAAGATGTATTTTGACATCATATTATTTATGAATATCAAATTTAAAATACGTAAAAACCTTTATCTGATAGTAGAAAATTTACAACATTAAGATTCATACAACCAAACATTTCTAAAAATTCCATTTATTTGTGTGTACTTACACACAATTTGAATCAATTATTTATTTATTTATTCACATGACTTATTATAAAAAAACTCACTTACACAATCCACTTTGAGCTAAAGCTCATTCATAGCAGATTGTACTAGAAGAGGATGTAGTTATAGGTGTAACAGCCCCGTCCGTATAATTCAGCCAGTAAAGGGCCTGATTTCTTGAAATATTTTATTTTTGGGTTGATGGACATTTACGGCATTATTTCCTGCAAATCATCGTCACCTTCCGAGTTTTAATTCTCTCCAAACGACACAACAGTGATCCACGGTTGACGCATGTTCCCATTTTGAGCGGCAGTACCTCGTGGTTATATCTTCAAGATGAAATTTTGAAAAAATTGAATAAATTACAAACAGAAAAAGAAACTTATAAAAATATACGTCTGGCTGACTTGAAACTAAAGCCTACTTTTTTCACTTATTTGTAGTATTGCTTTGGTAAACGTAATTCCTGTTCGAGTAACATCTAAGAATATTTTTTCGCGTTATTTTTTTCAGTTGGTATCGTAAAATAAAAAAGGTGTTTTGAGTTAAGTTTATTGTTTGATCAATTGATAAATAGCGAGAAATCTATCTACTACAATTATAATACATAATCAAAATAATATTAAAATAAATTATTTAAATAATTAAAGAAAATAATTTAATTTATATTATAATACCAATTCATAAAACTAAATTTTTCATCACGATTGCTCACGTGGTAAACATTGCAACTACTCGTACAAGTGGAATGAAATTATTCTATACCACTAAAAAGTAGGTGCGCAATTATTCAAAATCGGAATAACAATGGAATTGTGGTTGTAAAATTCCCAAAGTAAGACCTCAATTTCTCGAGAATCTCGATCAAATTTTCTCGAGAAATGAGAATCTCGAAAATTACAAAATAAATTTTCTCGAGATTTCGAGAGCGTAAAATTATGACGATTTCTCGAGATTCTCGAGACGAGATTTCTCGAGCAGAAACTCTAGGTAGATCACAATAATGTTATAGTCGATAATGCAGATTTTAGAATATTATACTTGAATGCGCGTAGCCTAAGGAACAAATTACACGACATTGAAGTTTTTGTTAATAATTTTACATGTTGTATTGATGTTTTGGTAATAACTGAACTGTGGTTAGTGGAAGAAGAAAATAAATTCTTTAATATTAAAGGCTTTAATTCTTTTTTCTCAAATCGATTAGGAGGGTATGGTGGTACCGCTATCTATGTAAAAGACTATATTGAAGCACTTAAATTATTTGCTGTAGATATTGATTACTGTCAGGTACTTGGAGTCAAGCAAATTGATAAAGATATAAATTTTTATTCAATTCTTGAAGAATATTTAAGAAAATATTCGCGTTGCTTAATTTTTGGTGATTTCAATATTAATTTGCTTGATCCTGATGATACTGATGTTAGTAATTATATAGAAACAGTGCATTCATTAGGATTTCTTTTCATAAACAAATTGGAAAATGAATATGCAACTCGATCTAAAAACTCGGTTAACACAATTATAGATCACATTTTAACTGACATATTTGTTTACAAGTACGATTTAAATATCTCTGATACGGCATTATCAGCTCATAAATTACTATTTTTGCAAGTTAGCAAAAGAGAAATATCAAAACAGCTAAAAAGTATAACTTATCAAGTTCTTAACTACAATAAAGTGTTTTTAGATTCGGGTTTGGCTTATCTATTAAGTAGTTTAAATATTGACGATTTCTTACACCATCTATCCGGGGTCATATCACGGAATTTAGAGATATTGGAAAAATGTTCACCAAGCGGGCATAAAACATGGTTAACCAGAGAAATCAAAAGCCTAATATACGAACGAAATAAGTTATTTAAATTAAAGAAAAGATATCCCAGTGATAATTACATAGCTCGTAAACACAAATCTATTAGTACTGTTATAGCAAGGAAAATTAAGGCCCGATTGTATGAACCATGATAAATGATTAATCCTCTGATTTAGCGTAGTCTGCATTGTATGAACGATGCTAAATCAGAAAATTAATCGATGATTTTTTTGAAGTAAAACTTCTTTACGCACGCTTGACTTGGGGACTAAGCTGATGAATGCATTATGAAAATACATCATAATGGTAGTTGCTTACATTTCGCCCAATAACACAGTTAATAATATTATAAGGTTTTTATATAAAAAACTTATGATTTACGGTCGAGTAGGCTCTGCAGAATTAGGAGAAAACTATCATACATTCCCACTAATTTTAGCAGGAGATTTCAATGTTAATTTCGCGTCCAACGATGGACAACTCTTGGTAAACTTTCTACAAGATAAATTAGAACTACAAATGAATAATAACCGCAATGGTATGCACAAGACATGGAACAACAATCGATGCAGTTTTCTCTAGATATCTTTCAAATTTTCATTCGAAAACATATGTATCTTATTTCTCATACCATAAGCCTATTGTCTCGGTCTTACAATCAACCACAGTAATTACTGATGTATCTGAAAATAATGAATAAAAATAAAAAAATAATATGAAAACCCATAATAAATATGAAAACCCATAATAAATATCTATGAAAACCCATTATCTATGAAAACCCATAATAAATTTAAATATTTGTAGAAAATTAATATACATTCCTCGCCACAATTGCTTGTACCTCACATAAATTTCATATTGATCTAATTAAAAACTAAAAATTTTGTTGGAGAGTACTATTTAATCCATAAACTTTATTTGCCATTTTTCTTGTTATTTAATGATAATTTATATAAAAAAATAAAAATTTATAAAACGAGTTCAGTTAATTAGTTAAAAACGAAAATTAAAATGCCAAAATTGTTTGTACCTACTGTTTTTGCTCCACAATTGTTTGTACCTGACAAAAAAATGAACGAAAAATAAGAGGGATCTCATTTTAATTTAAAAGTCGCTCTACTCAGTATGAAGTATTCCCTCCTTTATTGGAAATAACTTCTTGAAGGCGGCTCGGAATTGAATTCACTAGATTTATGAGGATTTCTTTTGGAATTTGATCCCAAATAGTTTTTATTTCGTCAAAAGTTTCACTGGGTTGTCTCCCAATAGCAATTGTCAGTTTTTGCTTTATGTAATGCCATAGATTCTCCAACGGATTTAAATCTGGGCTTTGAGGCGGCCAATCTATGGTTTCTTGATCCAAATCTCGTAAAAATTTCATGATCATTCTGCTCTTATGAATTGGTGCATTATCTTGCTGCAAAATAAAGTGGGGCCCAATCCCTTTACACCCGGAAACAAGAGCATTATCATTTAGTACGTGTAAATAAGTACTGGATGTTACTTTTCCAGGCAACGAAATCAGATCAGCGACGCCGTTATATGAAAAGCAGCCCCATACCATCACTTTTCCTCCTCCACTATGGCGAGTTCGCATGATAACGGTGCGTGCATCCTTTTCTTTTGCAGTAGAATAGTAAAATTTTTTGCCGTAGGTTCCGTCTAAACTGAAGCAGGACTCATCGGTCCATAATACGTTCCGCCAAAACTCCACGGGCTTAGTTAAATAACTACGTGCAAACTTCAGTCGCTTTTCTTTATTACGGGCGCTTATAAAAGGCTTCTTTTTGATTACGTACGATTTCACATTAGCTTCACGAAGCCGTCTCCGAACAGTCGTTAGGCTGATTTTGAATTTTCGGAGGTTATTTATGTTACTTTGAACAGACTTGAGGCTTTCCTGAGGATTTCGCTTTAATATTGTAACTATTCTATTATCCTCTTTAGTAGTTGTGGCTCGTTTTCTACCCCTTCCTTTAACATTTTTCAAACTATGTTGGCACTTTGATTTTTTTATTTGGTAGAGTATCGAATTCTTATGGCAGTTGTTCATTTTGGCCAGTTCTTTAATTGGTACTCCAGCGGAATACCCAGCAACAATCGCTGCACGCACTTCCAATGAAATTTCTGGTTTTTTTACCATTGTCTAAAATATGGACTGCACTATTGTAGATGAAAATTATTACTAAAGCAGCACATGCAATATTCAAGAAAAAACAAGTGAACAAATCTAGTATTCCCGTTGCTATAGCCGTTGTTTCGCGTAGGTACAAACAATTGTGGAGCAAAAACAGTAGGTACAAACAATTTTGGCATTTTAATTTTCGTTTTTAACTAATTAACTGAACTCGTTTTATAAATTTTTATTTTTTTATATAAATTATCATTAAATAATAAGAAAAATGGCAAATAAAGTTTATGGATTAAATAGTACTCTTCAACAAAATTTTTAGTTTTTAATTAGATCAATATGAAATTTATGTGAGGTACAAACAATTGTGGCGAGGACTGTACAAACGAGACATTTTTATAAAATAACGTAATTATTAAAAATGGACTCAACAAGGATGAAAATATCAAATTCGAAAATTGAAATTTTATTCTCCTCTAAATGACCAAAACAAATTTTTGATAAACATCAGCAAAGTAAACGTCATAGAAAAATTATTGCCAGTCATACAAAAAACTGCTATAAAACTGCAATAAAAGAGAGGCTAAATTTTTATTTAGCAACGTTCATACAATCGACGAAAAGTAAAATCCTTGAGTAGTGATTAATCATTACTCTTGGATTTTTTTTCATTTAGCGGTGTTCATACAATCGGCCCTAAGTGGATGAAAAGAAAACAATGTAATGACTATATTGCTAGAAATATTGATAAACCAAAGGAACTGTGGAATTATTTCAAACAAATCATCTATAATAAAAGTCAGAATACTTCATCAAACTTGTATCTTCAAATAGGTAGTGAAGTAATAACAAGTCAACAGGAGGTCGCAGAGCGATTTAATACTTACTTTATTAATGCCACAGTTGACATTGGAAGAAATTTTCCAACTCCAACAATTGATGATTTTGGATATCTTCAGTATCAAATAACAGTACCTTTTTCACTAAACCCGACTTGCGACTCTGAAGTTAAAAATATATTACTTGAGCTGAAAGAAAACACTGCAACTGGAGAAGATAAAATTTCGGTGAAGTTTCTAAAATACACCTCAAATTATGTGATACCAGTAATTACAAAGTTTATTAACCAATCTTTCATTTCTGGCCAATTTCCCAGCTCCCTAAAACAAGCGAGGGTCACGCCAATATATAAATCTGGCAATGAAATGGAGTTGGCTAACTATCGTCCAATTTCCATATTATCAAGCGTTTGAAAGATCTTTGGAAAAGTTATGTTTCAAAGGCTCAGTGAATTTTTGTTTAGTAACAATGTTGTTGCGGATAACCAATTTGGATTTACTCCGAATTCTAGTCCAGCAGCTGCTTGTCTTAATTTGACAGATTTGTTAAGTAGAGCTTTTGAAAAGAAACAATTTTGTGGTTGCGTATTTCTGGATATTCGAAAGGCATTTGACTCTGTCCATCCAGGAATACTGATGATTAAGTTGAAAAAACTAGGTCTTACTGAAGTTGAATTGAATTGGTTCCAATCCTATCTTTCAAACAGAGAGCAAATAGTCAAAATAGGAAACTGCAGAAGTAAATCTGGTAAATTGAATAGGGGTGTTCCCCAAGAATCTGTTCTTGGACCTACTCTGTTTAATATATATATAAATGGCAAAACCTCTATTAATCTGCATGGACAAATTCAATTATTTGCAGATGATGGGGTTATTATATATAAATCAGAGAACCTAGCAGATTTACTCAGAGAAATTAATTCAGATATGATTCTTCTAAGAAACTGGCTTAATCTAAATCATTTAATGCTAAACCACGACAAAACAAAATTTATGGTCTTTGAAAATAGGACTTTGGATGAGGAAGTTTTACAGGCAAACCCAATTACTTATAACTCTTTCATAATTGAAAGAGTTATTAAGTATAACTATCTGGGTTTGATGATTGGTAGTAAGCTTAGTTGGAGTTTCCATACAGCGAAAATAAAAAAGGCGATCATGCCATATATTTTTGCTATCAATCGGATAAAACATATACTACCTCAGAAGTCCCTATTGCTATTATACTATGCCTTCATTCAGTCGCGCTTAACATATTTAAGCCCGATTTGGAGTGGTTGTGCATCGTACAAGTTAGATGAATTGGAAATATTACAGAAGAGGGCATTGAAATATATTTTACATGTTCCAATAAGATATCCAACGGAATTACTATTTGACGAGTTTTTATCGGTTAGATTACTGTTTCAGCGAGAATTGCTTGGCTTGGTCTATAAAATAGTAAATCGATTAATCAAACACAATATGAAGATAACAAAATTATCGAACATGCATAATTATGAAACGAGACGTCAGTCGCATTTTCAAATAGATTTTTTTTTCCAGTTCTGCATCAAGAAATAATGTTGTTTATCGCGGACTGATTGAATTTAATGAGTTACCAGTAGTGTAAAAGCGTATGTCCTGGAACAGCCGAAATCGATTCCAGCCGAAAAAATTTTTACATGTAAATTACAACAACATAAACGATTACGTATGTTTTTACTATGGGCATACTACAGTGTAACCCCGGTAACTAAATCTCTATATAAAATGTAAACGTAAGTATATAATTTTATTAAAAATCCGTTGTTCAACTGTACATTAACTGTACAATATTTTTTTAAGACATTTTGTTAGATGGCAGCACAGTCATAAACTTTAAGCTTTGAACTTTTTAATATTAATTAATTTTTCGATAGATGGTGCACATTTCTTACAGTTTAATTATCAACCACGATAACTAAAACTCTATATAAATGTATCTAAAATCAGGTATTCAACTGTAAATTATTATTATTTTCCAACTTTATCTGTAGGTGTCACTTTAAAAGCTTATTTTATGTACATGGTTTGTAACTTGGTTCAATATACAGTTTTATTATCAACCACGATAACTAAAACTCTATATGAATTTATCCAAACTATATAAAATGTAAACGTAAGTATATAATTTTATTAAAAATCCGTTGTTCAACTGTACATTAACTGTACAATACTTTTTTAAGACATTTTGTTAGATGGCAGCACAGTCATAAACTTTAAGCTTTGAACTTTTTAATATTAATTAATTTTTCGATAGATGGTGCACATTTCTTACAGTTTAATTATCAACCACGATAACTAAAACTCTATATAAATGTATCTAAAATCAGGTATTCAACTGTAAATTATTATTATTTTCCAACTTTATCTGTAGGTGTCACTTTAAAAGCTTATTTTATGTACATGGTTTGTAACTTGGTTCAATATACAGTTTTATTATCAACCACGATAACTAAAACTCTATATGAATTTATCCAAAATCATGTATTCAACTGTATATTGTTATTTTTTAAAACATTATCTGTAGATGTCACATTTCAAAGTTTATGTATATTCTGTAAACATGGTTTGTAACTTAAACGAATAATATTTATTTTTTAATTGAAATTGGATACTACAAAGTTATAATAATATTTTATAATTTAACCTTGGCATTGAAAAAAAAAAAAAAACTAGTTCATCGTACAATAAATAAAAATTGTAAAATGTAATCAGCATAAAGTAAGAAAAGAAGATAAGAAAAAAATTGCATAATTGAAATTGGATAGTACGTTATATGTATTAATATTTTATAATTTAACCTTGGCATTGAAATCTTGATCATAATTTTTTTATTTTACCAACTTTATCTGTATATCATCTTTTTAAACTATACATTTAACGAAAATAGCACAGTCATAAACTTTAAGCTTTGAACTTTTTAATATTAATTAACTTTTCGATAGATGGTGCACATTTCTTACAGTTTTATTATCAACCACGATAACTAAAACTCTATATAAATGTATCTAAAATCAGGTATTCAACTGTAAATGATTATTATTTTCCAACTTTATCTGTAGATGTCACTTTAAAAGCTTATTTTATGTACATGGTTTGTAACTTAGTTCAATATACAGTTTTATTATCAACCACGATAACTAAAATTCTATATGAATTTATCCAAAATCATGTATTCAACTGTATATTGTTATTTTTTAAAACTTTATCTGTAGATGTCACATTTCAAAGTTTATGTATATTCTGTAAATATGGTTTGTAACTTAAACGAATAATATTTATTTTTTAATTGAAATTGGATACTATAAAGTTATAATAATATTTTATAATTTAACCTTGGCATTGAAAAAAAACTAGTTCAACGTACAATAAATAAAAACTGTAAAATGTAATCAGCATAAAGTAAGAAAAGAAGATAAGAAAAAAAATTGCATCAAAATCATGTATTCAACTGTCTTTGAAAGTTTATTTTTTAGGCACTCAACTGTAATAAAGTAAAAAATATTGATTATGATTAATTTCTGTCTATGTAAGAGAAAAATATTCGAATTGAAGTGTATGCTACCTTTCAAAATTTGTATTATGTATATGGTTTATAACTTGGACGAATAATTTTTATCACATAATTGAAATCGGATAGTACAAAGTTATAATAATATTTTATAATTTAACCTTGGCATTTAAAAAGAAAACTAGTTCAATATACGTATATATAAAAACCGTAATATGTAATCAGCATAAAGTAAGAAAAGAAGATAAGAAAAAAAATTACATAATTGAAATCGGATAGGACGTTATATGTATTAATATTTTATAATTTATCCTTGGCATTGAAATCTTGATCATAATTTTTTTTTTTATTTTACCAACTTTATCTGTATATCATCTTTTAAACTACATTTGGCGAAAATAAAATGCTTCAATTAGAAATTTTTAAAGCTGCGAAAATAAACTTTGAATTGTTTGCACTTCATACAAAATTTAATTTAGAAGATGATTCCAACGTTAGTAAATTAACATCGTTTAATACTACGAATTATATAATAACTGAAGCTAGCGATTTTAATGCAATATTTTCCGAAATTGTTAATAATTTAAACATTAAAAGTGAAGATTTTCAAGAAAAAGAATCTGGCTGGGCTCTCGAAAAGATCATGTTTCTTGAACTTAATATCAACAAATATACCCCATTGCGAGGTTCTTCATATATTGATCTACCAGAAACTATTAAAAGAAAAAGAGCTATAATTAATATTCAAAATTCTGATCAGGCATGCTTTGCCTGGTCAATTATGGCATCTAGATATCCTAACGTAAAAAAACCTTATAGACATACATCATATCCACACTATTCTTCGGAATTGACTTTAGATGATATTAATTTGCCTATGCATCTAAAAGATATTTCAAAGTTTGAACAATTAAATAATATTAGTGTAAATGTATATGGTTTAGATGGTAATGAAATTGTGGGGCCATTATATTACACAAAATCTAAAAAACAGGAACATGTTAATTTGCTATTTTTAGAAGATGATGTAAATACTCACTATTGTTTGATCAAAAATTTTAGTGCGCTAGTGGGAAACCAGTTATCCAAAAGAGCAAATAAAAAATGGATTTGTGATGGATGTTTAACTATTTTTAGAAATGAGGAAGGTTTAAATAATCATTTGCAATATGGTTGTAATAAAATTAAATGTATTCTTCCTAATGAAGAAAATTGTATACTAAAGTTTAAAAACATCCAAAACAAAGAGCGAGTACCATTTATTATCTATTGCGATTTTGAAGCTGTACTAGCACCAATTTTTACATGTTTACCAAACGATAAAACCTCATTTACAGAAAACATTACAAAACATGAACCATGCAGCTTCGCATATTACATTAAGTGTTCATACGACGATAAACTTTCTAAGTTTGAATTGTATAGGGGTAAAGATTGTTGTCAAATTTTTATTGAAAAATTAAAAATCGATTTACAAGTAATTTATGATAAATTACATGAAAATGATAACACTAACAAACGAAGAAAAAGAACAATATGACAATTCATCTACTTGTTATATATGTAAAGAAAGTTTTATTGACTGTTTGAATTATAAAGTAAGAGACCATTGCCATCTTACTGGAAAGTTCCGCGGAGCCGCTCATAACAATTGTAATTTAAATTATGGTTTACCTGACTTTGTACCAATTGTTTGTCATAATTTGAGTGGATATGATTCTCACTTTATTATCAAAGAACTTGGATTTGATACAGAAACAATTAATTTAATCGCTCAAAATAAGGAGAGATATGTATCTTTTACAAAACATTTTAAACTTTTAGATAATAAAACAATTAAATTAAGATTCATAGATTCATTCAAATTTATGTCTTCAAGTATTGATAATTTAAGTAAAAATCTTGAAGAAAATCAATTTAATGAAATACATAAATATTTTCCAAAGCAAAATGAATTTAATTTGGTTAGGAAGAAAGGTGTATTTCCATATGATTTTATTGATAATCATGAAAAGTTTAATCATACATGTTTACCCCCTCAATCTAGTTTCTATAATAAATTGAATGATTCCAATATTACCGAAGATCAGTATAATCATGCAACTAAAGTGTGGAATGAGTTTAAATGTAAGAATTTGGGGGGATTATTCCGATTTATATTTAAAAACGGACGTTCTTCTCTTAGCTGACATTTTTGAAAATTTTAGAAATGTCTGTTTAGCCACTTACGATTTAGATCCAGCACACTATTACACTTCCCCAGGTTTAAGTTGGGATGCCATGTTGAAATTTACAAAAATCGAAATGGAATTGCTCACAGATATTAACATGATCAATTTCATTAACAAAGGGGTTCGTGGTGGATTAGCACAATGTTCGAAAAGATATAGTAAGGCGAATAATAAGTATATGAAAAATTATAAAGAAGATAAGGATTCTTCATATCTTATTTATTTAGACGCTAATAATTTATACTGATATGCTATGAGTCAATATCTTCCATATGCGAACTTTAAATGGCTAAATGAAAGCGAAATTGATAAGTTTAATATACATTCAACAAGTGATGAGGCGGACCTTGGATATATTTTAGAAGTTGATTTGGAGTACCCAGAAAATCTTCACAAAACACATAATGATTTACCATTTTGTGTGGAAAATGCTAAACCTGGTTATGCATCATCCAAACAAAATAAGCTGTTGGCTAACCTTAATCATAAGTTTAATTATGTCATTCATCAAAAAAATTTAAAACAATGTCTAAGCGAAGGTTTGATTTTAAAGAAAATACACAGAGTATTAGAATTCAGTCAAAAACCTTGGCTTAAGACATATATTGATCTGAATACGAGGCTTCGGACCTTAGCTAAAAATTGTTTGATTCATAATTTAAAGGAGTTAGAAATAGTTAAAATGTTAAAGTTTATTAAAATTTAAAGTTAAGACAAAAATAAATTTCTGATCACGATAACATTGATAAACCAACTAACAATCTTAATGATTCATAATTTAAAGGAGTTAGAAATAGTTAAAATGTTAAAGTTCAAAAGTTTATTAAAATTTAAAGTTAAGACAAAAAATAAATTTCTGTTCATGACAACATTGATAAACCAACTAACAATCTTAATGATTCATAATTTAAAGGAGTTAGAGATTTCGCCCGCGAAGGAAATTACAACAGCATAAACGTTTATGTATGGCAAAATTTCTAGTTTTAATGAAAATGAGTCGCATTCAAATTTTAATTTTTGTTTTTGCGTTCTTCTAAAAAGGCCTACAATTGTTTAAATTTTAATTGTTTATTGTATATTGAACCAAGTTACAAACCATGTACATAAAATAAGCTTTTAAAAGTGACATCTACAGAAGCCCGCGAAAGGCCCGCAATTTTTTAAATTTTAATTGTTCATTGTTTATTTGTTCCGCATTATCTTTTAATAAACCTTTAACTTTGCGCAAATAAATGGTAGCGAAATGGTAACAAAATGGTAACAAAATTCGTGTGTGAATTTTAATTTGTTTTTGCATTCTAATTTTTTTTTTTTTTTTTTTTTTTTTTTTTACGTTTTGTTTTTACAAATGGAAAAATGTTTTTTATTATCTTCATCCATAATTAATTTAGTATTTAATCATTCTTTTGATTCGCGGGCGTCACCCGCGAGCCCGCATTGGCGGGCTCAGGCCCACAATTTTTTTTAAATTTTAATTGTTGATTGTATATTCAACCAAGTTACAAACCGTGCGCATAAAATCAGCTTTTAAAAGTGACATTACATTTAATTTTGACAACACCAAACTATATTTTTATTCATTAAACTTTTTTGAAAGTACCAAGATAATCATAGGAAGGGAAACACCTTTTGTCTTTATAAGGTTAAATTCATTATAATTAGAAAACTATTTCTAACTCCTTTAAATTATGAATCATTAAGATTGTTAGTTGGTTTATCAATGTTGTCATGAACAGAAATTTATTTTTTGTCTTAACTTTAAATTTTAATAAACTTTTGAACTTTAACATTTTAACTATCTCTAACTCCTTTAAATTATGAATCATTAAGATTGTTAGTTGGTTTATCAATGTTGTCATGAACAGAAATTTATTTTTTGTCTTAACTTTAAATTTTAATAAACTTTTGAACTTTAACATTTTAACTATTTCTAACTCCTTTAAATTATGAATCATTAAGATTGTTAGTTGGTTTATCAATGTTATCGTGATCAGAAATTTATTTTTGTCTTAACTTTAAATTTTAATAAACTTTAACATTTTAACTATTTCTAACTCCTTTAAATTATGAATCATTAAGATTGTTAGTTGATAACAAATTTTGTTAGAAATTATTTTATTTATAACGTCTACTATTTCTTGGGGAGCCAATACGTCTGTCACAATCGCCTCAGCTTTAGTTTGGCCACAATCCACTTTATTTTCAATTTTGGTGTCGAAATGTTTAGCTTTAATTAATTTTAGGCAGCGATGTTTGATAGAATGCTCTAAATATGGACAAATTCTTCTACTGTAGTTCTTCATCAATTTTATCTTTCATACTTTAGAATGTAATACCTATTCCCTTAGTCGTATAGTTTATCACGTCAAGTAACATTCAAATTTTAATATTACTTCTAGGCTTGGTTTTGATTCATCACACAACTCATGGATAAATAAAAACGATATTCTTTAAAATACTATTATACTATTATACATTTATTTAAAATAAAATCTGATACAATATTATTATTTAGTATTATTTAGTAAATAATATTATTAAAATTAACATACATATTATTTTATTCTAAATTATATAAACTTATACTTTAATTAAATTTGTAAACTATTGAATATCAAAATTTTCGAGTTCTTTGTTACCCCATGCCAAAGTATTAAAAGAATTTGGTATAACGAATCTTTTATCATCATCATTTGTCAATGCTAATTTATTAACTAATTGGGTGTACAAATCATGTTTTATACTTTTAAAATTTAATTGAGACCTAATTATTTTTTCATCATTATTCAAACAATTTGTATAGTCATTAAATGATATTTTATTTGAAACAACACTTTTTTTAATACCCTTAATTTTTTTACTTAACTCATTATCATCTTCTAGAAGTATACAATATGTTTTTGCTTTCAGTCCTATAAATTCTGTTTATAATTTTTTCCATTACATTCATCTTTAAACATACCTAACACTTTTTTATTTTTTAATGGTATTCCAAAAATGTTTTGTGGAGAAAAGTCTGATGTATCAAATCTACTGTCAATATCCTGTTCAATGTCTTTATAGAAGTCGTCAGTTTGAATTTCGTAAATTAGAGAGTCAGTGTCAGTGTATAGCAACGAAGCTCGTTCTATATATTTAGGTATAAAATATTTGTAATGGAAATCATACATAAGGGTTTTTGATAATTCTAATACTGTAAATCCTACATAAATAGGTTTGTTTAATGTTATTTTTAGTCTATTCATTTGAACAGCCACAAGATTTTCGGTAAATACGGATGATGAATGAAAATTTGGCTTACTTATTAAACGGCTAGCACCCGATTTATTTGCGATATTTTCCCAATGTGTGAGTAACCTTATATCTTTCCGTTTAAAAACATCTTCGAGAGTTTTACCGAAAACGCTGTTATTCATCAGTTTAAAGAAATCCCTTTCAAAACAATTTTTAGCTAAGGTCCGAAGCCTCGTATTCAGATCAATATATGTCTTAAGCCAAGGTTTTTGACTGAATTCTAATACTCTGTGTATTTTCTTTAAAATCAAACCTTCGCTTAGACATTGTTTTAAATTTTTTTGATGAATGACATAATTAAACTTATGATTAAGGTTAGCCAACAGCTTATTTTGTTTGGATGATGCATAACCAGGTTTAGCATTTTCCACACAAAATGGTAAATCATTATGTGTTTTGTGAAGATTTTCTGGGTACTCCAAATCAACTTCTAAAATATATCCAAGGTCCGCCTCATCACTTGTTGAATGTATATTAAACTTATCAATTTCGCTTTCATTTAGCCATTTAAAGTTCGCATATGGAAGATATTGACTCATAGCATATCCGTATAATTTATTAGCGTCTAAATAAATAAGATATGAAGAATCCTTATCTTCTTTATAATTTTTCATATACTTATTATTCGCCTTACTATATCTTTTCGAACATTGTGCTAATCCACCACGAACCCCTTTGTTAATGAAATTGATCATGTTAATATCTGTGAGCAATTCCATTTCGATTTTTGTAAATTTCAACATGGCATCCCAACTTAAACCTGGGGAAGTGTAATAGTGTGCTGGATCTAAATCGTAAGTGGCTAAACAGACATTTCTAAAATTTTCAAAAATGTCAGCTAAGAGAAGAACGTCCGTTTTTAAATATAAATCGGAATAATCCCCCAAATTCTTACATTTAAACTCATTCCACACTTTAGTTGCATGATTATACTGATCTTCGGTAATATTGGAATCATTCAATTTATTATAGAAACTAGATTGAGGGGGTAAACATGTATGATTAAACTTTTCATGATTATCAATAAAATCATATGGAAATACACCTTTCTTCCTAACCAAATTAAATTCATTTTGCTTTGGAAAATATTTATGTATTTCATTAAATTGATTTTCTTCAAGATTTTTACTTAAATTATCAATACTTGAAGACATAAATTTGAATGAATCTATGAATCTTAATTTAATTGTTTTATTATCTAAAAGTTTAAAATGTTTTGTAAAAGATACATATCTCTCCTTATTTTGAGCGATTAAATTAATTGTTTCTGTATCAAATCCAAGTTCTTTGATAATAAAGTGAGAATCATATCCACTCAAATTATGACAAACAATTGGTACAAAGTCAGGTAAACCATAATTTAAATTACAATTGTTATGAGCGGCTCCGCGGAACTTTCCAGTAAGATGGCAATGGTCTCTTACTTTATAATTCAAACAGTCAATAAAACTTTCTTTACATATATAACAAGTAGATGAATTGTCATATTGTTCTTTTTCTTCGTTTGTTAGTGTTATCATTTTCATGTAATTTATCATAAATTACTTGTAAATCGATTTTTAATTTTTCAATAAAAATTTGACAACAATCTTTACCCCTATACAATTCAAACTTAGAAAGTTTATCGTCGTATGAACACTTAATGTAATATGCGAAGCTGCATGGTTCATGTTTTGTAATGTTTTCTGTAAATGAGGTTTTATCGTTTGGTAAACATGTAAAAATTGGTGCTAGTACAGCTTCAAAATCGCAATAGATAATAAATGGTACTCGCTCTTTGTTTTGGATGTTTTTAAACTTTAGTATACAATTTTCTTCATTAGGAAGAATACATTTAATTTTATTACAACCATATTGCAAATGATTATTTAAACCTTCCTCATTTCTAAAAAAAGTTAAACATCCATCACAAATCCATTTTTTATTTGCTCTTTTGGATAACTGGTTTCCCACTAGCGCACTAAAATTTTTGATCAAACAATAGTGAGTATTTACATCATCTTCTAAAAATAGCAAATTAACATGTTCCTGTTTTTTAGATTTTGTGTAATATAATGGCCCCACAATTTCATTACCATCTAAACCATATACATTTACACTAATATTATTTAATTGTTCAAACTTTGAAATATCTTTTAGATGCATAGGCAAATTAATATCATCTAAAGTCAATTCCGAAGAATAGTGTGGATATGATGTATGTCTATAAGGTTTTTTTACGTTAGGATATCTAGATGCCATAATTGACCAGGCAAAGCATGCCTGATCAGAATTTTGAATATTAATTATAGCTCTTTTTCTTTTAATAGTTTCTGGTAGATCAATATATGAAGAACCTCGCAATGGGGTATATTTGTTGATATTAAGTTCAAGAAACATGATCTTTTCGAGAGCCCAGCCAGATTCTTTTTCTTGAAAATCTTCACTTTTAATGTTTAAATTATTAACAATTTCGGAAAATATTGCATTAAAATCGCTAGCTTCAGTTATTATATAATTCGTAGTATTAAACGATGTTAATTTACTAACGTTGGAATCATCTTCTAAATTAAATTTTGTATGAAGTGCAAACAATTCAAAGTTTATTTTCGCAGCTTTAAAAATTTCTAATTGAAGCATTTTATTTTCGCCAAATGTAGTTTAAAAGATGATATACAGATAAAGTTGGTAAAATAAAAAAAAAAATTATGATCAAGATTTCAATGCCAAGGATAAATTATAAAATATTAATACATATAACGTCCTATCCGATTTCAATTATGTAATTTTTTTTCTTATCTTCTTTTCTTACTTTATGCTGATTACATATTACGGTTTTTATATATACGTATATTGAACTAGTTTTCTTTTTAAATGCCAAGGTTAAATTATAAAATATTATTATAACTTTGTACTATCCGATTTCAATTATGTGATAAAAATTATTCGTCCAAGTTATAAACCATATACATAATACAAATTTTGAAAGGTAGCATACACTTCAATTCGAATATTTTTCTCTTACATAGACAGAAATTAATCATAATCAATATTTTTTACTTTATTACAGTTGAGTGCCTAAAAAATAAACTTTCAAAGACAGTTGAATACATGATTTTGATGCAATTTTTTTTCTTATCTTCTTTTCTTACTTTATGCTGATTACATTTTACAGTTTTTATTTATTGTACGTTGAACTAGTTTTTTTTCAATGCCAAGGTTAAATTATAAAATATTATTATAACTTTATAGTATCCAATTTCAATTAAAAAATAAATATTATTCGTTTAAGTTACAAACCATATTTACAGAATATACATAAACTTTGAAATGTGACATCTACAGATAAAGTTTTAAAAAATAACAATATACAGTTGAATACATGATTTTGGATAAATTCATATAGAATTTTAGTTATCGTGGTTGATAATAAAACTGTATATTGAACTAAGTTACAAACCATGTACATAAAATAAGCTTTTAAAGTGACATCTACAGATAAAGTTGGAAAATAATAATCATTTACAGTTGAATACCTGATTTTAGATACATTTATATAGAGTTTTAGTTATCGTGGTTGATAATAAAACTGTAAGAAATGTGCACCATCTATCGAAAAGTTAATTAATATTAAAAAGTTCAAAGCTTAAAGTTTATGACTGTGCTATTTTCGTTAAATGTATAGTTTAAAAAGATGATATACAGATAAAGTTGGTAAAATAAAAAAATTATGATCAAGATTTCAATGCCAAGGTTAAATTATAAAATATTAATACATATAACGTACTATCCAATTTCAATTATGCAATTTTTTTCTTATCTTCTTTTCTTACTTTATGCTGATTACATTTTACAATTTTTATTTATTGTACGATGAACTAGTTTTTTTTTTTTCAATGCCAAGGTTAAATTATAAAATATTATTATAACTTTGTAGTATCCAATTTCAATTAAAAAATAAATATTATTCGTTTAAGTTACAAACCATGTTTACAGAATATACATAAACTTTGAAATGTGACATCTACAGATAATGTTTTAAAAAATAACAATATACAGTTGAATACATGATTTTGGATAAATTCATATAGAGTTTTAGTTATCGTGGTTGATAATAAAACTGTATATTGAACCAAGTTACAAACCATGTACATAAAATAAGCTTTTAAAGTGACACCTACAGATAAAGTTGGAAAATAATAATAATTTACAGTTGAATACCTGATTTTAGATACATTTATATAGAGTTTTAGTTATCGTGGTTGATAATTAAACTGTAAGAAATGTGCACCATCTATCGAAAAATTAATTAATATTAAAAAGTTCAAAGCTTAAAGTTTATGACTGTGCTGCCATCTAACAAAATGTCTTAAAAAAATATTGTACAGTTAATGTACAGTTGAACAACGGATTTTTAATAAAATTATATACTTACGTTTACATTTTATATAGAGATTTAGTTACCGGGGTTACACTGTAGTATGCCCATAGTAAAAACATACGTAATCGTTTATGTTGTTGTAATTTACATGTAAAAATTTTTTCGGCTGGAATCGATTTCGGCTGTTCCAGGACATACGCTTTTACACTACTGTTACCGGCGGAAATAAGAAATTCAGCTACCCAAAATAATTTTAAGTCGAAAATCATTGATTATCTAAAAAATGGAACTACGTAATGCTTCTTAAATTAAATTCTAACACTGTGTGATTGTTCAATTATATTATTAACGATAGTATTATTATTAAAATTATTTTTTTTTTCTCTTTATTTATTATTTTGTATGAATATGTAATATTTATATATGTATTATATTTAGTATTATTATTACTTTTCATTATATATTTAGTATGTGATTTAAAAGCAAACTATTAAAAGTTTTTATTACGGTAGTCAGCTGTTTAAGCGATATATGTAGTTGCGCTATAACCCTCGATGGTTCGAGCAACTAAAAAAAAAAAAAAAAACTGTTGATATAGCTTTATATACAATCTGTTTACTAAACTCTATGTAAAATAACAAAAATGTATTATTTAATATAAAGCGAATTAATTTAAATTGTCTTATAAAAAATAAAGAAAAAAAAAAAGTTTTAGTTTTGTTTTGTCTTCAAAACAAGTTTTTATTTTGTTTGTGTCTTATCTCCACATGAAGTCTCTGTTTTATAATAGTAGGCTTTGAAATCACAATTAATTTTTATTCAACGCATGTAATATTATACAAGTAGGCTCTGAAATAATTGAAAACAAGTCGATTTTCTTATTGGCATCTAACGCATTTAAAAGGTTCAACGTGCAACTAAAAATGTTTAATTTTGTTTAAATATGAGTTGTTAGAGTAATAGTGAAAAAAGAAGGGTAATGATATTTCTACTTTTTTTCAAATAATATTTCTACTAATTGCCAAATCGAAAGTACTGTGAATGCCATTACTACTAATATATTGTCTATAATAAAGCCAAAAAATCAATAAAGAAAGTTGTTAATATTCATGTTGAAAAAAACTGGCTGGGAATACGACTAAAACGTACCCTTGTTACAAAATGTGGCTCGCTTTCCACCATATTCGACTAGGTGTAAAGAATCTGAAATTTACACCCTTAAAAACAGCCGTCTACTTCTGGATGCTGCATTTATCGGAAAGGTCCTACTTGGCCATATCGATTCGGCATTTTTATTGGAAAACATATCCATAAATGTTCCAAGCAGGACATTGTGTAATCACCGATTTTTGGCGCTAGAATATCATTCCAGCAATTTTGCCGATAACAACCCAATCAATAGGAAAAAAATCCAATGGTTTACTATAAAAACTAAACCACTTGTTGAATGTTTCGTGTTTCTTATGTTTTGTTCAATGCGAGTATGAATTCGGTTTTAATCTATCGAAAAACAATTTCAAAAAAAATTTGAAAACTTATTTTTTAAATGTAGGATTAATTTTTTAATAACACCATTTTAATTTTATTATTTTTTAAATTTCTTGTTTTAGTTTTATGTTAATTTTAAATTTTGACAATTGGTGATTATTTTTTTTTTTAATATGAAATCATAAATGTTAAGGACAAAATCGATTTTTTACTTTATTAAATAAATAAATAAAAAAACACCAATGCATGCTGTACGCTGAACATTATTACTACTATTATCACCATAATACCGACGCGTACGTGATCATTTATTATTAGAAATGACCAGTAGATCATTATGGGTTCGAATTCTCAAGTACGTCCATAGAGTCTCTGATAGGTCTAAAAAGGATTATTTTCTCTATTTTGAAATGTCAATAAATCGATATTTCGGTATTTTCAGTTTAGTTTTGAAGCAAGCTTTTTCCTCCTCGTGAAAGGAACAATGACAGTTGTATTTAGATTCACACTTCTTCCTGTTCACACCACTGTCATATTATATTGAGTGCATTTTGCATGAGATCAGAGATGATCCGATCAAATATGATTATGATAGGCACATCATCCGCATAGCCCTGAACATCATACCTGTGGCGGTTCACGCATTTTTATCTTGCACCGGAGTTACGCGTTCTCCACCACATATTCAATTCCAACGCGTACCGAATGGAATACACCCAATACAAAAAACAATAGAACTTTGTCTCTTCCATACGAAGTGACAAAAGAAAAAGAAAATTACAAATAGTTAAAAAATCAATAAATCAGTCTGCCCTCGAATATCATTACGGCAATATGCCGGGAGTGGTGGTGGTGGTAAAAATAAAATAAGGAAACAAAATATAATGTGAAACCATTTTGTATTAACATAAATATTTAATCGAATATAAACATAATAAATAAATATACATCAATAAATAAATAAACAAATACATTTTATACAATTTAAATATAAATATAAATGGCGCATATTCCAAGACAAACCATAACACGCCATATACCCATGGCTATCCAGAAAGATCAGTAGTCTGCCGATAACAACTGACCATAGAGGAGATAGTACGCCTCTGTGAGGACAATCGTTACTGTCTCGCCAAACAATTTGGCTGTAATCTTGCTGAATACAATTGAAACAGTTGTAGAATACGACACTACTTTATTCGAAAATAATTATACGAACACGACTAATTTACTTCACCAAAATATGTATTGTACATAATGTAAATGTTCTTAATTTTATTTATTCCTAATTTGGTCAAAATTAACTTTGTCAAAGAAGGAAGTTTCCGAATCGTTTAAGGTTGTGATGCCGACTGATTTTGTACTTGCATATTAATTTTCAAAACGATATAGTACATATGACTGATAATAGATGGCCATTGAGTGCAAGTTAGATGCAGCTACATGTAAAACTAATGTTTTTGTCATAAATGTAAGTAAATTAATGAATATAAACGTTCTAAATAAATAAAAGATACTCTGGATTTAAAGCCTATATTTATTTAAAAGTATTTAGTGTACACAAATAAATAAATTTAATTTATTTCAATATATATCTATTATATTTAATTAATAATTTTAATTTAATTTATAATTTTACAAAAGTGCATTTTTATTATTAACCACCATTTTATTAATTTATTATTATTAAAATGCCGGCATCGCGCTGCGATGTAATTCGAGAGCCGACTGGGGGCCTATTCCCGGACACATAAATGCTGTCACAATATTGTAAAATTTGACAATATTGTGAATTTTATATTCTGTAACACCAAAGTGGTGTATAATTTTACTCAATTTTTTGAATCCGGCAATACCAATATAGTTACTGTCGAAACCACAATATTGCATTTATATCGCTTTTTCGTTTATTATGCACTCATAACCTAACTTTTGTTTAGAATTTGCCAGTTTTCGAAATTCACACAAATTAATCACTACCAATAGTACTCCAATTATTTGGATCATCTCTTTCAATGCCTCCATTCAAATTTGAATTCGAATATATTTCTATTAGCTGTATTTCCATGAGAAAAATGAATTCAAAGTATTTTTGAATTATTTTTTCTCATGGAAACAAGTCGCGAATTATTTGTTTGAATTGAAATAAAACAACAAGTAGAAAGAACAAGTTGGTGTCTGGTGTCGGGTGGTATAACTAAAATTAGGAATGATTAAATAATTCAAACTTTTGGTTTGAATTATTTAATTCGTATCGCGGGCAATTGTTGTTGTAAAATTCTCGCTCGTAAAACAACTAGTGCTCAATTATTATCGATGATTTTTTACAAAAAACCGCGCTGAAAATTCAACGAGTGCGCAGCACGAGTTGAATTATCTGCGTCGGTTTTAACGAGTAAAAAATTATCGATCATTAATTGCAGCACGAGTTGTATTTAGTAAGAGAATACAACTTTCCCGTCAGCGATTGAATCACAATTCATCCATTTGTGTCGTGTTGTATGCAAATTATTTGACAAGCTTTTATTTGCATGGCTTTTCCTTTAGTGTGTGTATAAAACATTCAGTCATAGTGAAAGAAAATTGAAATAAAATTACAAAGGCCCCTATGTGATATGTAGTGAAAATTGGGCCCCTCGTTTTTGTACTTTCGCATGAAGATAGAGCCTTGAAATTGAAATATATGTTTAATCACATCTTTCGAAACCTGTCTGCAAAATATGAGCGGCAGCCTTTTCTTCGTTTTCCAGAAACTGAATTTTTACTAGACCAATTTTTACATGTGTAAGCATAGGAAAGCATAGAACAATGGCATTTTACATATGTTCGCATTGAGATACAATTTTGATTTTTCACATATATGTTATATAAGAATCGTAGAACAACATACTAAAAATTCTCTAGCAGCCCCTTCTTTGTTCGCATACAATTGGACTAAAAAAATTATTTTTATGCAAGAGATGTCAGATACACATTACACATTACTCTCAATCTCAATCAGTACAATTTGGTTCATAACTTTTATGTTTATATAACAATCACATATATAACAGACTATACAACTCATTGGAAAATGGACCAATCAGATAGTTCAATTTTACACAACTAGTGGTGTTTCGGCCACAAACAAGTAAATCATATTATGTTATAATCATATCATCCATGAATATAAACAAACAATTAATATTTTTGACATTTCGCAAAAATGAGTTTATTTGGTGCAGTTTTTATTTGGTTGTGTAATATATTTGGTTGATTCGTTGTATAGTCTTAACGTATACAACACTAGCTTCGAAAATCATCTGAATATACAGTTGCGGGCTCGATGTGTTACCTAGGAAACACATCTCGTCTCTTAACTGTATATTAGATTATTTTCGAACCTCTTGTTGTATAACTACTGTTGTATAAATCGTATTTCAAGTCTTGTTTTGAGTAATATAACTTGTGTGTAACATAATCTTTAATACTTTTACAATTCGTTAACTTGTGCGTTCATCATCATTAGAACTGTTTGACTTAACACTAATGGGTCCAGAAGGTAAAATGTACTTTTTATATTTATTTTGCATGTAATCTCATAAAATTGTTTATTGTAGTTGAACGATCTCATATTCTCTGTCGCATATGTAAGTCACGCATATTGAAATGGCGAGGAGTTTGCACTTTAGGAGCACCTTCTTTATGGATAAATGTTACTACATACTCAAAAAGCGTAGGAAAGTCATATAATCCAAATAGTTATGCCTGTTTGAAGTGTCATTCAAGATTAAAGTTCAAAAGATATCACTTACTGCCTGGTAATACAGCTGAGGGTAATACTGTGGACAATAATTTGCATAATTATGAAATGGATATAACTCCTGATAGTTCTTGTTGCACTACATCTTCAGAGATTGATTTCCAGGCTTCAACCATGAATAGTACAACTTCATTTTCGACATTAGAAAACACAAGTACTGAATCTCAATCTGAATTTACATCTGAATTTCTCAGTAGTCAAGCTTCTGTAACGTCAAGCAAAGTTTCTTCTGTTCCAAGAAATGGAATTATAGTCAATCTTCCTAGCTGCTCTGGTACACAGAGAATCGATATGTGGAAAAGAAAGAAAATTGTTATTCCAATGAGCAATAGATGCTGTCGCTCACATTTTGACAAAAATGGCTTGTTTAATAAGAAGACTTTAGAATCATTAGTTGCAACTAAAGAAACAATAGTATTGTCCGCTGAACATATTACAGCCACATTAGGTGGCGAGTCAGTAACCATCAGGGCCGTAAAGGGCTGTCCCCAAGGAGGTGTACTATCTCCTCTTTTATGGTCATTGGTTAATGATAGACTGCTGATCCTCCTGAATAGCCATGGGTTTGATGTCCAGGGCTATGCGGATGACGTGGCTATCGTGATTAGAGGCAGGTTTGATGAGATCATCTCTGATCTCATGCAAAATGCACTCAACTTGATATGGCAGTGGTGTGACAAGGAAGGACTTAGTGTCAATCCAAACAAAACTGTCATTGTCCCTTTTACGAGGAGGAGAAAGCTCTCGCTTGTAGCTCCCTCGTTAAACGGTACTATTGTTGCCTTTTCCAAAGAGGTTAAATATCTAGGGGTTATCCTGGATCATAAACTGAACTGGGAACAACATATACAAAAAATTCAAAATAGAGCCACAAAGGCTTTTTGGGCCTGTCAGAGACTCTATGGACGTATTTGGGGACTACAACCAAAAATGATCTACTGGTCATTTCTAACAATTATTAGGCCTATGATCACTTACGCATCGCTAGTGTGGTGGCCTAAAACTCAACAAAGGACAGCGCAAACTTTATTGAATAAGGTTCAGCGTATGGCCTGCATTGGGGTTACGGGCTCAATGAAAACATGTCCGACCGCAGCAATGGAGACACTCCTAGGACTAACTCCATTGCATCTGCATGTAAAAAAGGATACTGCTACTATGGCCCTTAAGATGCAAGCGGAGGGTAACATCAAACCAGGCAATATGGTGGGCCATCTGGAGATCCTTAAGGAGTTTCAGACAGACCCCACTATAGGAATGCCTTCCGACTGTATGCCAGCCAAACTGGATTTCCACAAACCATTTTGTGTTAGATTACCTAACCGGGAGGAGTGAAGTACAGGGGGACCATCCTTTGAGCGAGGGTCATTGGTGTGGTTTACAGATGGATCAAAAACGGAAGATGGGGCGGGGGTAGGAATACATGGGAGTGGAGTATTACTCTCGAAGTCCTTGGGTACCAATGCAACCGTCTTTCAAGCAGGAGTGCATGCTATAGAACTTTGTGCTAGGATAGGCATTTCTAAAGGCCTAAACGACGCAAAGGTTTATATAGTATCAGACAGCCAATCGGCCTTAAAGGCTCTTAGGTCTTTTACCATTGAGTCAAGGCTGGTATGGGATTGTCTGAAGGTTATTAAATTGCTGGCAAGCTCAAATAAGGTAACACTTGTTTGGGTGCCAGGCCACACTGGAATTGTGGGAAACGAGGCAGCTGATGTCCTCGCCCGCGAGGGATCTGCCTTTCCATTAATTGGACCAGAGCCCTTCTGCGGCGTCTCTAAGGGGCACCATAGGGCAGCAGTTAAACGCTGGGAGGATGTGCAAAAGTTCTCTTACTGGCGCGGAATTCCAGGTTTGCGACAGGCGAAGGAATTTATTTCACCTTCGTCGGCCAGGGCCAAGGAATGTCTCGTACTTAGGAAACCTGAGTTGAGGCTGCTTACCGGCTTCCTCACAGGTCACATCCCCTTAAGGTATCACCTAAAGAAAATGGGCCTAAGTTCGACGGATAGATGTCGCTTCTGTGACATGGAAGCGGAATCAGCGGAACATGTTCTGTGCCATTGCCCAGCCATTTTCTGCAAAAGGTTACAACACCTAGGAGGGAGAGTAATGAGCCCGGATGGTATGCACCATATACCGGCCGGCAGTATTGTCAGGTTCATTAAGAGCCTGAATATTGACTGGACGGCTCATTAAGTAGGGTCCATGCACAAAAGATCTTTTAGGTCGCAGTGCGGGGTGGCTTGAACGCCCACATGGCCCTCAACTAATAATAATAATAATAATAATTGTCCGCTGAAGATATTGAAGAATTTTTCAATGCCGTTTACTTTAGTAAGGCCAACTCATACTCTAAAATCGATTTCGACAACGGCTCTCCAATAACTCCATATAATTATCAGAAATTCACTGGGATTTCACAAAAAAATTTCGATTGCCTTCATGCTTTTGTAAAGCCACACATCAGAAATAGTTGCAACAGATTTACGAGAAATGCGTTAGGAATATTCCTAGTAAACTTGTCACAGGAATTTTTGGCATATTTATTCAATGTATGTAGATGGTCAAGCAAGAGTGTCTGCAATCTTTGAATCTGTTCGAAAAGCTTTGGATGAGCATTTTGTCCATCTTCATTTAGGTTATAATCATCTATCACGAGAAGATGCAATGAAACATCAAACTAAAATGGCTCATAAACTTCTGGGTGCAGATGAAAATTCTATTGTAGTTATCATTGATGGTACTTATCTATATGTTCAAAAGTCATGTGATCAGGAGTTACAATTATTGACGTATTCCAATCATACATACAGAAACTTATTGAAGCCCATGATTTTGGTTTTCCCTGACGGATACATTCTTGAGGTTGAAGGTTTGTTTTTGCAAACAACGACAATAGCGATTCAAAAATTTTAGAATACTTGATTTCTACCCCTTATGGATTTAAAAAATATTTCTTAGAGAATGATGTTTTACTTCTCGATCGTGGGTTCAGAGATGTCATAGAAAAGTTGAAATTGCTAAAACTTAATCCAATAATGCCTCATTTACTAACCAAGGGACAAAAGCAGTTTTGCACAAAAGATGCTAATGAGTCCAGAGCTGTGACTATGAATCGATGGATAGTGGAAAGTGTGAACAGCAGAATCAAAAAATACAAGTTCTTTGCTTCAACTATTGAAGTCACTTATTTCCCCAAGCTGTCATCTTTAACTAAAATTCCTTGTGCCTTACTGAATGCATACAGTCCTCCTATGTTTATAGAAAACGAAAATCATGCACGTTATGCATAGAAGGCAATGAGCAAAATGAATGATGACAATTCTCTTCAAAAGAAGATTGAAGAGCTAGGCCTTGAAAACAAACGAATTTGTTGGGAGGAGGCTACTAATCAGATTCAAGACTTTCCATGTTTATCAGAAGAAGAAATTAAAAATATCACTTTAGGTATGTATCAGTTAGACCAAGGAAAATGATATACTTATGAACACATGAAGGCAGATTCTAGTTACAAGATCTTTATACATAACGAAATGAAGAATTTGATAAGACGCAAAATTGAATTCGTTTTTCGTCAACTCGGATTCATCAGTTATGGTTAGAATTCATTCCTAATGGTAGTGGAGCCGAATCAATATTAGGATATTATTGTAAGTGCAAAACTGGGAGCAGAGTTGTCGGTACATGCAGTCATATAACTTCAGTGATATGGTATTTGGGCTACGCAAGACACAACCCAAATGTATTATCAAAGCACCGCAAAGGTCTAGCAGATAATATTATAAATGCTATGAATTCTGGCTGTCAAATCTCAGACTCCGATTCAGATTGAGTCTCTACATAACTTGTTCTAAAGTTACAATAGTTTAGTAAGGAATGTTTCTATGGATAAGTTTGTTTTGCTCCTTCCAAAATAATGTGATTTGTTTTATGCTGCTTAATTTGGAATAACGTTATTTCTGCGCTTATCCAAAAATTTTCCGGTTAAATAAAAACGATAATAAATGAAATACCAGTTGAATACAATTTTTAGATTTTTTATTAATAATGATCGCACTTCTGTTTCGCTTGCTAGTGTGCAAATTAATTATACAGTCCCGTACTAAATGATAGCCGCACTCCTAATTTAAGATTTATTTCATTTCAAATAAATTCTTTTAAAATTCTTCCTTTGCAAAAATAATACTTTTCACTTTACCAATGCGTGCTACAAATAGAAGTCATTATTCTCTGCGGCGTCATGGAAAATTTATGGGTAACCCTTATTTAGTATGGTAATAAAAGATGGCCGCACACAATATTTTATTGTTTTTAATAGGAAATAAATATAAAAAGCACAGTTATAAAAATGATTTTTTATTCCAATTAATATTTTGTATTTCGGCCATTGTTTTTAATTATTTCGAAAATTCGATTGTACAAGTTTTGGCATATTAATTTGAAATATTAGCCCATTCGCGTTGTACTGATGACTTTAGTTCATGAACGCTGCTGTATTGTGTTCCTTCAGCATATACAACTCTGCTGAGTACACCCCATATGTTTTCGATGCTCTTAATGTCGAGTGACCTTGCTGGCTGTTTCAAAACTGGTATCTGAGCCTCCAGAAACCAATAATTTACTATCCCGGCGGTGTGTACGGCGGCATTATCCTGCTGGAAAATAAAGTTTGGGCCGCCATTTTGTGCATTAACAACTGGTAATGTTTCGGGATAGCATGGATTTATACCGGTTGTTGTTAAGACGACCGGACATAAACTTCATATCCATTCTTCCTCCATAGCCAATTGCACCCCAAACAATCAGAGAACCTCCACCTCGTTGACGCCTCGATAGCACAAGAAGTTCTTTTCAAAGGTCGTGAAAATAGTATTGCCATTAATCAGGGCTATCAATATTCAATTTTTTTCGTCACTAAAAATAACGCGCTGCCACTTTTTCTTCCACGACATATGTATGTTCCTTCGCGAAACTCAATCTGGCATCTTTATGATTTGATAACAGTTGTGGTTTTCTTTGTAATTTTTTGATTTATATATTATCTGACTCTCTTAATACTTTCCTCACATTACAAATCTTTGTATTATCACAAGCTTTTAACGCAATTTGTTGCACGGTGCCAATAAAATTAGAGACGTTTCGTAAAATAAACCGTTTTTCTCTATCAATAAGTTAATTTAGCACTACCTTCTCACTCCAACTAATATTTTCTGCTATTAAACGGTTATTCATATTACTTTTCTTAATAACGTCAATTTATCCTTTTTCAAACTCGTTCAAACTACCTTTTCCACCCATATTTAAAAAAATAACAAAAATCGGAATAATATTTAACACAATAATATTTTAAGACACAAGAATATATTTGTACGCTATCAAGCTCGGGTAAATCCTGACACAGTGTTCAAAAGAATTTGAAAGTATACATGCGGCTATCTTTTATTACCATACTAAATGACGATTCTCCAATTGTCCATGATCCCGCAGAAAATAATGATTTGTATTTGTAGCACGCATTGGTAAAGTGAAGAGTATTATTTTTGAATATAGCAACAATTTTAAATGAATTTATTTGAAATGAAATAAATCTTAAATTAGAGGTGCGGCTATCATTTAGTACAGTACTGTACGTCACTTTAATGTGCAAATTAATTATAATTCGCATAATTAGGCTAACATACACCATAATTACTGTTTGGAATATTTTTTTATTCAAAACAAAGCAATTTATTGAATTTAGAAAAATATAAAAATTATAAAAATGACAATAGCATAAAACTGCTGTAACACCCTGTAAACAAGTGGGAGGGAGTTGCGAAATATTTTTGCAATTATAAAACAATATACTAAAGAACCACCAATCCTAAAAAGTCGCAAAAAATATTTAGAAATATCGAAAAATGATGTATATTCAATTATGTAATATTTGCATTCAAAACCGGAAGTGCGTCACTGTAGTGTGCAAATTAATTATAATTCGCATAATTAGGCTAACATACACCATAATTACTGTTTGGAATATTTTTTTATTCAAAACAAAGCAATTTATTGAATTTAGAAAAATATAAAAATTATAAAAATGACAATAGCATAAAACTGCTGTAACACCCTGTAAACAAGTGGGAGGGAGTTGCGAAATATTTTTGCAATTATAAAACAATATACTAAAGAACCACCAATCCTAAAAAGTCGCAAAAAATATTTAGAAATATCGAAAAATGATGTATATTCAATTATGTAATATTTGCATTCAAAACCGGAAGTGCGTCACTGTAGTGTGCAAATTAATTATAATTCGCATAATTAGGCTAACATACACCATAATTACTGTTTGGAATATTTTTTTATTCAAAACAAAGCAATTTATTGAATTTAGAAAAATATAAAAATTATAAAAATGACAATAGCATAAAACTGCTGTAACACCCTGTAAACAAGTGGGAGGGAGTTGCGAAATATTTTTGCAATTATAAAACAATATACTAAAGAACCACCAATCCTAAAAAGTCGCAAAAAATATTTAGAAATATCGAAAAATGATGTATATTCAATTATGTAATATTTGCATTCAAAACCGGAAGTGCGTCACTGTAGTGTGCAAATTAATTATAATTCGCATAATTAGGCTAACATACACCATAATTACTGTTTGGAATATTTTTTTATTCAAAACAAAGCAATTTATTGAATTTAGAAAAATATAAAAATTATAAAAATGACAAATGCATAAAACTGCTGTAACACCCTGTAAACAAGTGGGAGGGAGTTGCGAAATATTTTTGCAATTATAAAACAATATACTAAAGAACCACCAATCCTAAAAAGTCGCAAAAAATATTTAGAAATATCGAAAAATGATGTATATTCAATTATGTAATATTTGCATTCAAAACCGGAAGTGCGTCACTGTAGTGTGCAAATTAATTATAATTCGCATAATTAGGCTAACATACACCATAATTACTGTTTGGAATATTTTTTTATTCAAAACAAAGCAATTTATTGAATTTAGAAAAATATAAAAATTATAAAAATGACAATAGCATAAAACTGCTGTAACACCCTGTAAACAAGTGGGAGGGAGTTGCGAAATATTTTTGCAATTATAAAACAATATACTAAAGAACCACCAATCCTAAAAAGTCGCAAAAAATATTTAGAAATATCGAAAAATGATGTATATTCAATTATGTAATATTTGCATTCAAAACCGGAAGTGCGTCACTGTAGTGTGCAAATTAATTATAATTCGCATAATTAGGCTAACATACACCATAATTACTGTTTGGAATATTTTTTTATTCAAAACAAAGCAATTTATTGAATTTAGAAAAATATAAAAATTATAAAAATGACAATAGCATAAAACTGCTGTAACACCCTGTAAACAAGTGGGAGGGAGTTGCGAAATATTTTTGCAATTATAAAACAATATACTAAAGAACCACCAATCCTAAAAAGTCGCAAAAAATATTTAGAAATATCGAAAAATGATGTATTCCATTTCATGCAACTGGGCCCAAGCTTATCTATGGGGAAAATAGAAAATACGTTGTTTTGGGCCCAATTTACTATGCTTATCCTATAGGGTCCTTTAGAGATAATTGTTTAGGATTTTCTTTTTGCTACGGTAAAATTCGTAATATTATCGTGTTGCTATGGTGAAATTCGTAATATTACCGCTGTAGTAGCGTGTTGTTGTATACGTATTTTGCATGGCAACCTAAAGGCACGGCTCCATGCAAGCTAATACGAACGATTTCGTCAGAACGTGTAACAAAATCCCCCAAAAGGGATTTTGTTAAACAGAACATAGCAATAGAGGTCTGGTTGCGGTATTGCACTGGCTGAAGCTCGCCGCTAGGCGTGGGGGTTACCAGACATATTACTATGCTTGAAAACCGCATAGAGATAAAACGAAGGGGACAAGAAAATTATCCTACCGTGCCACGACCACAGTGGTAGATAATCATAAATGTGGGTTGCGTTCGACAAGGACGCCGGTGCCACTCCGGCGTCCCTGCTCAAGGCCTAGGTCAGCATAAGGCCGCCCATCCTCACGTGATCACAATGAACTATTTACACACACATCACTTTTAAATCAAATGTAACCATAAACTCATAAAAAAAATCTGTAATTACCGGATGAAGATCAAATCCGACAAAAGGAAAAAAAATGAAATGAAAAGAAATTTAAGAGGAAATGAACCGTTATCAAAAATTACAACAAAAAACGTGGTGCGAATCGATTCGGGGATGACGTGGAAGGGCACGCCACCCGAAATCTGAAAAAACCGCAAAAATTTATGAAATTTAATCAAAAAAATATAGTAAATAAAACATCCCCAAAAGTCCACTTTGGAGTACAAAAATAAATAAGAGAAAAAAAAAAAATCACACGGTGTTTGAGTTTCTTGTATATTTTTACTCAAACACCTTACCTGAATATTACTAAACAAATTTTGGCCTGTCCGACCACAAAAATTCAGCGCCGTCGCAGGAACCGTCGCAGCTGCCCCCTCAAGCTCGAACCCCACCTTGTTAGGTTGCTGCCACAAACACGATCAATACAGGACAGAATAAAACTGTTCTCTTACCAAGCGTTTGATAAATTACTTTTATCAGAGAGCTTAACTAGGTAGTATGAAGCATCTTAGTTTGACAAAACTGGAACTTTTATCACATGCATACACGGTATTTAATTCACAAATACCCTGACACGAGAATGGAATGGTTGATAATTCGAATGAATAACTTCTTCCAACACACTGTAACTGGTAGCTTTACTTTTATCAACCCGCATAAATAATACAACCAGTCAAACCAAAATAATCACAATATAGAACTTTATTGCAGCTTGCCTCAGTATATCCAACACATTAATGTTACTATCGCACTAACTATCCCACAGATTAACGTTATTTTATTGCTATTAAGTATTTTTTTTTTTCCTTTTATAATTTTCTTTTCTCAAAATCACTTATCATGAACCAAAACGCAAAAAAAAATTTCAGAAAAAAAATTTTATTTAATGACAGCACCGATAATTTTACATTATGAATCTTATTATAATAGTCGTATAACATAGTTTATAAACATATTTTTTTTTCTCTTATTGTTTATTGAATTATTAAACTCACAGACAAAAACTTAAACCAAAAAAAATAATAGTAACACAATGTATCAAGCAATAGAAAAAAAATTTTTTTTTTTTTAAATTTTATGTTCAAAAAAAATTATGTGTTTTTGTTTTTTTTTTTCATCGTCAAAAAAAAAAACATGCTCTATTTATTCACATTCCAAAATCGACCTTTTTCTTTTTAATTTCAAAACTAGACTATCCCAAAAACATTCGACGCGACCGTACAAAAAAAATTTTTCCCCCACCCAAAAATTAACAATCAAAAAAAATAAAATATAACCCGACCGATAGATTTCGGATGACGTACACATACGACATCACCCAAAATCGATTCGCACACACCAACACTATTTAATTTAATCACTGGAACATTCCATTTACATGGAAAATCCACGCGCTAACCAAAACAAAACAGATGAAGCAACACACCAACCACTACACGTCATTACATACCATCAAACAAAAAATGATAAAACGAATCGAGTAACCGACCAAAATACGGAGAAGTATAAAATGCTAAATGGTACACTCTACCAAAAAAAAAAAATATATTTCCTATTACAAATTAAGCCAAAGAAAGAATGACGTGTAGTGGAAGAGATTTTATGCAGCGCAGTGGATAAACATGCAACCTTGTTGGGATTTCCAACCGTAATTACAGATTTAGATTAAATAGAACATAACAACCACAAGCGGTTGTTACAGCGTGGGGACGACTCACACCCGAGAAAAGATCTCAAAGCCAGGCATGAAAGTAAGAGGGAAGGAGAAAAAAAAATTTCACTAATAATTTGTCACAATCGTATATCCTTGGCATGATAAACTCCCAAAGGTTTTCCATCAAGATTTCTGATATTATAAGAGACTGTTCCGATTTTATCAGTGATAAAAGCAGGAATAAACTTAGCAGCTAACTTTGCAGAAAATCTATCAGGAGCACTACTTTGTGCGAAGGATCGGACAAACACAGGTTGATCAGGCAGGAAATTCCTAGTTTTACTACGCAAATTATATCGAACCGCTGATTTCTCATGTGCAACTTTCAGGTAATGAGTTATTTGATCACGAATAAGATTCAATCTATTAGATTTGGACAACACATGTATTTCGTTATCATCCTGAGGAGATAAAAGTTTACGTAAAGCATAATCTGAACCGTTTAATGACATGTGTTGACCGAAGACCAAATAGTGAGGAGAAAAATTCGTGACGTCGTGTTTAACATTTCGCAATGCTGCAGTGATTTCAGAAAGATGGCAATCCCATTCATTATGTGCATGATCATCAAGATAAGACCGAATACTAGACAGTAACGTCCGATTAACTCTCTCAGAAGCGTTGCTTTGAGGAGAGTAAATAGGAGTACGTATATGATCAACATTATATTTTTTCAAGAGATCTTTAAATAAGTTAGATATGAATTGTTTACCATTATCAGAAGTAATCACTGCAGGCACAGAGAAAAGTAAAAACACCTCATTTTCCAAAAAGCTACACAGAGAAGAGGCGGAAGCTTCACGCAATGGTTTGACTAGAACAAACTTTGAATAATGATCCAACACTATAGCGATACAGGTATTACCTCGTTTGGAGCGAGGATAAGGTCCAAGGAAATCAACGAACAATTTTTCAAAAGGTCTAGTAGACTCAGTTTGAGAACCCATCAAAGGTTGAGTGCTAAAATTTACAGGCTTATTCATCTTGCATTGTACACAATTAGAGATGAAAAGTTTGATTTGTTTAGTCATACCAAACCAGAAAAATTGCCGTTGAAGTCGTTCTACAGTTTTTTTAATACCCATATGAGCAGAAGTAGGAGAAGAATGAGCCAGTTCAATTAAGTTTGCAGTCAAGGACAACGGAACTACTAACTTCCATTCAGACAAATCAGTGGACGTATAACGAGAAGCGTAGGAAGGTAAGATCAAGAGTTTATTATCACGAATTTTGAAGTTGTGATCGCAATCTTTTAATAGTTGTACTCGATTGATCTGTTGTACATATTCATCGTCCTGAAAAGCTGAAGAGTTAAGATCAATATGTAGAACCGAATTGTCACTTGAAGAATTTAAACTAGACACATTTTCTTGTATAACAGGAGAATCACAAAGTAAGGAGGAATCATCATTCAAAGTAGTTTCAACAGGAGGAAAAGGTTGATCGTTACTTACATCGTCTGTGGGCTCACTATAAAAAGCTCTAGAAAGGGCATCAGGTACAACATTCACCGTTCCTTTACGATATCCGATATCAAATTTGTACGCTTGCAGCTTTAAACTCCAGCGGGCGAGTCTACCAGATAGATCTTTTTGGGACATCAACCAGCGGAGACTAGCGTGATCGGTATAAATCGTGAACGAGTATCCCTCGATATAGGGCCGAAATTTTTGGACGCTAAGTACTGCTGCGTAGCACTCCAACTCAGTTACAGAATAATTCCTCTGAGCGGCATTAAGTTTGTGCGAAAAGAATTCAATGGGGTGTTCAGCGCCATCAGGATCAAGCTGAAAAAGTACACTACCCACGCCAACAGCACTGGCGTCGCATTGGATAAAGAAAGGGCGCCCATAGTCAGGGTTAGCTAAAACAGGAGCAGACGATAAAGATAATTTAAGAGCTTGGAAGGATTCCTCAGCGTGAAGATTCCATTTAGACTTAGATTTTTTCCCTGTCAGATCAGTTAGTGGAGCAGCTAAAGACGCGAAGTTTTTAATAAAACGCCTATACCACCCACATAAACCCAAGAAACTACGTATTTGTTTAGTTGTTTTTGGTCGAGGAAATTCTCTAATTGCCTTACATTTTTCTGGGTTGGTGCGAAGGCAACCATCACCCACTAAATAACCCAGGTATTTAACCTCCTTCAAAACAAACTGACTCTTTTCTAAATTTATGGTTAAACCAGCCTTTACTAGCAACGAAGCCACAACTTCCAAAAGTTCCAAGTGTTCATCAAAAGTGGACGAAGTAACCAATAAATCATCAAGGTAGACGAATACTTTGTCGTGCAGTTGATAAAGAATCACCCGATGCATAAGGCGACACAGTGTTTGGGGAGCGTTGCACAACCCAAAGGGCATGACCTTGAAGTGGTACAAGGGACGACCAGGGACAGTAAACGCCGTCTTATCTCGGGATTGCGGGTCAAGAGGGATCTGCCAAAAGGCATCTTTTAGATCAATAGTTGATATATAGCGAGTTTGATCCAAACGACCCAACAATCCGTTGATAAGTGGAAGCGGATACGCATCCCTGACCGTCACCTTGTTCACCTCACGGGCATCCAAACACAAGCGTACTTGGCCATTAGCCTTATGCACCATGGTGACAGGAGAACACCATGAACTGTGGCTTTCTTCAATCACATCCAGTGATAACATCCTATCTAGCTCATCGTACATTAGTTTTTGCTTAGCAGGAGAAACAGAGTAAAAACGTTGCTTAACAGGCTTGGATTCACCAACATCAATCTCATGAGAGATTAATGTAGTTCGTCCAAGACCCATTTTAGCACTTGACGGAAATTTTTTAACTATTGTAGAGAGCTTTAAGTTATCATCTGGAGAGAGAGAATGGAATTTAGGAGAACAAGATATTTCTGCGGAGTCCGATAATTCACTCAACGCAGGTAGTTGCAAAGTAATGCCGAATTTATTCCAAAAGTCAATCCCTAAATAAAGAGATTGCTTTAGAGAAGGTACTAAAAAGAATCGCATGTAATGAGATTGGGAATTAAAGCTAACCTGAACATTTATGTAACCAATGACGTTCTGAGATTGACCACTCGCAGTCTGAATAGAAGTAGGAAAATTATGAATATGAAGATTATTGTCCGCCAACAACTTTTCAGAACCACAACCCAACACACTCACACTCGCTCCACTATCTAATAGACCTCGGTATGGAACATCATTGACAAGAATATCGGCATAAGGCCGTTTATCGCTTGTCTCAGAACCGAGTACTGAAGAAACAACAAAGGATCGCAAAATCCGACGTTGCTCCCAGTATTTTTTTGAGCGAAGTAACTGAGCTGAGATGAGTTTCCCAAAAGTGTTGGGGATAGGTGGAACGGAATCAGAAAAATTGGAACTATTGTTAAATGAAGAAATTGGAGGAATGGAGTGTTCCAATTTGGAAAAGGAATTTACTCGACATTCAGGTGGAGAAACAGGCAAGCAAGAGTCCGATACCATTAAGTCGGAACCAGCTGAACCAGATCCAGAAGAGATTGCGGAGTCAAAGGACTCAACGCGAACTTTCACTGGTTCGACTGATTCTTTCCATCTGGCATCAGTCTCTTCCGAAACTCTGGGTCGGTATTGCTGACTGCATCTACTTTGGTAATTATGGTTGGGGTTGAGATGGTCTGTGGTTCCTGGTTCCCCGATCTCCATGAACCACTGGTCTGGTTTCCCGCACAACGAACACAATTTGTTGAGATGGTGCCTTTGAGACCACAACGATAGCAAAAGGCACCCAAGTGAGGACGAGGACAGTCTTGAAAACCATGCCCTATATCAGAACAATTATAGCAAATGTAATTGCGGCCAGATCTAGAGGTATTGGTTACATTAGGTGAAGGAGAAGTAGAGGTGTGTTTAAAAGACTTAGAATTTGTAATAGTCGTTCCCATTGGAGCACGATAAGAATGGCTAGGGCTGATAGCAGAAATATGTTGCACAGATTCGGACGTCGGAACAAAAACACCAGATGGAATGCGATATGCGGTTCCTGACGTATCTGCGGATAAAACTGACGGATTAGAAATTGGAACGACTGGTTCTGAATCATACATTCTCTCAACACCGAGTTCATTGATACTACGACGAGGGTGCATCGAGTAATCAGGTAGAGAACGAAAACGTTTTAGAGAATCTTCCCATGAAGTACAGCTTTTGATGAGCTCATTGATATGTGAGAAGTGTCGATCAGTAAGTTGATACTGAAGGACAGGCTTCATATTGTTCATCAGTAGTTGTATGAACTCATCGTCGCTGTAAGGGGTGTGACACTGCAGGGCCAAATTCCACATGTGATGATAAAACTCCAAGAATGATTCGTTAGGTAACTGTTTGCGAGACTCAACCATACGACGAATTTCGTAGGGAGTACGCCTATCTTTAAATCTTTCTTGGAAGGCTAATCGGAGGCTATCCCAAGGTGCTGAAGGATTATACCTGCGGTAGGTCCAGTACCACTGCAGTGCCACATCTTTCAGGACAAGATGCAGATCCAGAAGTACAGAGGAAGGTGATAGATTGTTGGATTTCACTACAGAGTCCAGCTGAAAAAGGAACATGTCCACAGTTATGCCAGAAGGTGAACCTGTGTAGGAAATCCCACAACGAGATAAAGAACGTCTATTGAAATCAGGATTATATTGAGTAGATGGATTATGAATTGCTGAAGGCACGGGATTCAAAGTACTATTATGAAGATCTCTAGCGTCTGGTGCTGACTGAAAATTAGGACGTTGGGTGGCCTGCTCCGGAGATGAACGCTCTTTAGAGACAGGTTCCAAATGCGAAGACGTTAAACCAAGGAAATCATTTAACTGTTCGAGTCCTCCCTGAGAGGTATGTGCTGGTGGAAAGTGAACTTGGGCTGATTTTTGAAGATTTTGATTCGCTGCTACGACAGCCGGGTCCATTGGCAAAGAACGACTGCCAGGATATTCGTCAACAGAACTTTTAACCCCGGATACTACAGGAATGCTATCACCCGAAAGAATTGGAGCAGTCTGTCTGACTAAAAGCTGATTGGTGAGAAATTGCACTTGTTGCATTAATGATTTTAAAAGTTCTGCTTGGTCACTAGAGTTAACTGCCTTATCTGCCGTGGTAATGGTGTTAGAGGTTGAAGGATGCAGTACCGAATTGCTAATCTTACCCGCAGGACTAGGTTGAGATTTACTCACTACTTCTGGAGGAGTCAGTTTTGATTCTACCGGATATACCTCCTGAAATACCAACGCTTGACCTCCATCAATACCTTTAGCAGACTCAACAGATTGATCCAGTAAAGTAGGGTCAGTTATATACTGATCTAACGCCGTGTATAATTTAATACAAATATCTAAAATAATTTGAGCCTGCTGTCCATATGTAGGAGACTGAGTAGCTCTCTCCAACCGATCATGTACGTGAAGTAACCGCGACCGCAGACGCTGAGCTGTTCGAACCTGATCTTCTACGTCTAGATTTTCAATACCAATAAAGGTTTGTTGGAGACTCTGCACCTTGCTTTGACAAGTGAGAATTTCTTCATTGGGTTTCTTTTTAGCTCGATTGTGCATCTCGATCGGTTTGTCCTGAGTACCATCCCGCTCTGCGGCCAACGCCTTCCTTAATTCATTCACCGCTTCCTCAGTATTGGGTTGGATAGATCGAAGCAAAAATTCTACTTCAATCTCATCAGCCTTAAGATGTGAAATATCCATTTTAACACGCAACAACGGATTTAACGAGAAAGAAAAAATGACTTAATCAAAATTGAATTTAAACGTGATTTTAAAAGTAATGAGAATTAATTTTTAATAAATGTAAACTAAAAAAAAAAAAAAAAAAATTCCAACTTATATTTACTGAATAGATTATAGTTATAATTAAAATTACCTAAATCAAAAGTTATTAAAATTTAACGTAAATAATAAATGAAAACCAGCGATACTGGCAATTTCAACCAAAAAAAAAAAAATCAAACAAATTATTTAATTGTAGAGATTACTAAAAAAAATAAATTTTCCCAACCAAAAAAAATTAAATATAACAATATTTGGATATATATATATATATGAAAAACAAAATAGAATTAATTAATTTAAAGCAGAAAAAAAAAATTTTAAATTATTAATTAATTATTTAAAGAAATTTATTGAAAACATACATTGAAGCACCAATCTCAAATTAGACTCACTATGACCAAGTAGATATCCACAAGCCGGGCTGTTTGAGGAGCTGCGAGAAACAAATTACTATCCAATGGACCACTCGCGTCAATACTGAACTAGCGCTCAACTCAAAACCTTATTTCTCATCCGTACTCGACAGTCTATCCCAAGGTAATGTATTGGAATCCAAAGTGCTGATTAATACTTCAAATATAATTTAAAGGACAAAAATTTATGTTTATTGAATTTACTAATGAAATGAATATGAATAAAAAGAATTATAAAAGAAAATAGAGTGAATTTATATATATATAATATATATGTATATATATATATATATACACCAAAAATTACGGTAAAATTAATTTAAATAAAATGAAACCGATTCCCGATCAAAAAAAAAATTATCGAATAATAAAAATTTTTTTTTTTAACTATATTGAATGAGTAATTTAATAATTTCAAAAAAAAAACTTAACCAAAACCGGAAAAAAAATTAAAGTAAATAATTTAATAAAATAATGAAATTACGGAATTCATTCGCAAGCAAATATAAACCCAAAACAAAAACAAAAAAAAAATCAAAATACCGAAATAGAATTACTACAATATAAAAAATGAACTAACCAAAATTATTAACAGTATTTTAGCTGCTCCATTAACCAACTGAAAAACAACCAATAATCAAAAAACAAAATTTCACAAAAATGAAAAAGCAAAAGGAAAAATAAGTAAAATGTATTACTTGTATCAAAAAATAACAAAAAATGTGATCACGTGAGAGATGATCACGACCCCATGCTGAGCTAGGCGTGAACGCTATAATAATAAAAAAAATAAAAATTACCACTGTGGTCCCAGTAGTTTAATTTGGATTGAAAAAAAAATTGAAAAATAAAATTTTACCTGCAAGTAGAAGTTGACTAAAGATGTGCCAATGAGTACTGCGATCACGAACTGTCCAATCAACACCACATTGGTGGAAACAACAAGTTCGCGATCCCAACACCCATGACACATGGAACCAACATGACGAGCGATCCAGCAAGATCAAATAACCAAAGGTTAGAACATGCTGTGATCCCTCCCCATGTAGGTAGTCGGACTGAAATAGAAAAAATTAAGTTAATTAAAAGGTACGAAGACTCTAAAAAATTTAATAAGACTAAACCCAGAACGAAAGAAGAATGAGCTCAACCACAATCAATGCCACATGGCAGAAATGGTAAGCCCACTCATCAGACGAGCTGAGAATAGGGATCAACATTCTCATCTGCATGCAATCAAACAGCTTACGCTGGTTGCAATGCAGATTTGAATGTTGATCGGGCAGAAAACGTTGATGTGAGCACCCGTGCAAGCTCAAACAACGCAAGCGTTGGACCTTGCACGTGGCACTCACAACAAGTAAGCTGAAACAAAATTGTGAAATCTGAAAAGACGAAAAATGCAAAAAAAAATTAGCCGAAATATTTGGGCGCCACTGTAACAAAATCCCCCAAAAGGGATTTTGTTAAACAGAACATAGCAATAGAGGTCTGGTTGCGGTATTGCACTGGCTGAAGCTCGCCGCTAGGCGTGGGGGTTACCAGACATATTACTATGCTTGAAAACCGCATAGAGATAAAACGAAGGGGACAAGAAAATTATCCTACCGTGCCACGACCACAGTGGTAGATAATCATAAATGTGGGTTGCGTTCGACAAGGACGCCGGTGCCACTCCGGCGTCCCTGCTCAAGGCCTAGGTCAGCATAAGGCCGCCCATCCTCACGTGATCACAATGAACTATTTACACACACATCACTTTTAAATCAAATGTAACCATAAACTCATAAAAAAAATCTGTAATTACCGGATGAAGATCAAATCCGACAAAAGGAAAAAAAATGAAATGAAAAGAAATTTAAGAGGAAATGAACCGTTATCAAAAATTACAACAAAAAACGTGGTGCGAATCGATTCGGGGATGACGTGGAAGGGCACGCCACCCGAAATCTGAAAAACCGCAAAAATTTATGAAATTTAATCAAAAAAATATAGTAAATAAAACATCCCCAAAAGTCCACTTTGGAGTACAAAAATAAATAAGAGAAAAAAAAAAAATCACACGGTGTTTGAGTTTCTTGTATATTTTTACTCAAACACCTTACCTGAATATTACTAAACAAATTTTGGCCTGTCCGACCACAAAAATTCAGCGCCGTCGCAGGAACCGTCGCAGCTGCCCCCTCAAGCTCGAACCCCACCTTGTTAGGTTGCTGCCACAAACACGATCAATACAGGACAGAATAAAACTGTTCTCTTACCAAGCGTTTGATAAATTACTTTTATCAGAGAGCTTAACTAGGTAGTATGAAGCATCTTAGTTTGACAAAACTGGAACTTTTATCACATGCATACACGGTATTTAATTCACAAATACCCTGACACGAGAATGGAATGGTTGATAATTCGAATGAATAACTTCTTCCAACACACTGTAACTGGTAGCTTTACTTTTATCAACCCGCATAAATAATACAACCAGTCAAACCAAAATAATCACAATATAGAACTTTATTGCAGCTTGCCTCAGTATATCCAACACATTAATGTTACTATCGCACTAACTATCCCACAGATTAACGTTATTTTATTGCTATTAAGTATTTTTTTTTTTCCTTTTATAATTTTCTTTTCTCAAAATCACTTATCATGAACCAAAACGCAAAAAAAAAATTTCAGAAAAAAAATTTTATTTAATGACAGCACCGATAATTTTACATTATGAATCTTATTATAATAGTCGTATAACATAGTTTATAAACATATTTTTTTTTCTCTTATTGTTTATTGAATTATTAAACTCACAGACAAAAACTTAAACCAAAAAAAATAATAGTAACACAATGTATCAAGCAATAGAAAAAAAATTTTTTTTTTTTTAAATTTTATGTTCAAAAAAAATTATGTGTTTTTGTTTTTTTTTTTCATCGTCAAAAAAAAAAACATGCTCTATTTATTCACATTCCAAAATCGACCTTTTTCTTTTTAATTTCAAAACTAGACTATCCCAAAAACATTCGACGCGACCGTACAAAAAAAATTTTTCCCCCACCCAAAAATTAACAATCAAAAAAAATAAAATATAACCCGACCGATAGATTTCGGATGACGTACACATACGACATCACCCAAAATCGATTCGCACACACCAACACTATTTAATTTAATCACTGGAACATTCCATTTACATGGAAAATCCACGCGCTAACCAAAACAAAACAGATGAAGCAACACACCAACCACTACACGTCATTACATACCATCAAACAAAAAATGATAAAACGAATCGAGTAACCGACCAAAATACGGAGAAGTATAAAATGCTAAATGGTACACTCTACCAAAAAAAAAAAATATATTTCCTATTACAAATTAAGCCAAAGAAAGAATGACGTGTAGTGGAAGAGATTTTATGCAGCGCAGTGGATAAACATGCAACCTTGTTGGGATTTCCAACCGTAATTACAGATTTAGATTAAATAGAACATAACAACCACAAGCGGTTGTTACAAACGTTTTTACAATTTTTACTTCTATTGTTATATTTTTTAAGTTGTGGTTAATTAAAAATTTTAAAGGAACATGTAAATTTTAATTTTTGAACTACAGTTCGTAGTAAATTATTTTATTTTAATTGAAACAAGCAATTTTTCCTTTTCGTCGTACGATATGAGGAAGAAGAGATGATTTTAACAGTTCAAAACGAACCACCAAAAAAAAAGCGGCTTCAAAAATCTGTGGATGTTGGTGATAAAATTATCAATGCTATATGCAACTTAACCCGGACACCATCACCACCACCACTTCATAAGTTGTTTGCTTCCATTGCTGTGCCTTTCGCGGAAAAAACAGCTAAAACTACTATAGATATGTTTAGATACCCTTTCGCAAGTGGAATTGAATGATTCTGATTCAAGAAGCCAACTGTGATAATAGAGTATATGCTGTATACCCACATATCCATTTATGTATACCTAAAATTAAGTATTTTAGTAATTGTGATGAAGTGTTCTAAACAAAATATAAATTGAATTACGCCTATTTTATTTTAAGAGAGAAAAATAACTAGTTAATTAACTAATAAGTTAATTAACAAATTTAATGTATTTTTAAATAAATTTTTTATTAATTAATGTAATTTTTTAAAAATTATTTGTTTTTAAATCATATTATATTGGAAGTCAATGTTGCCTTCTTCATTCACATACCAGGGGGAAAATTTCTCCCCCATGTCAAATCCAATTGAAGCGCAGGATTTATATTTTGAACCAAAATTTCTTGGCTAAAGACTGGCGCTTCTTATGGAACAATCATACTGCGATTTTGAATTATTTGAACATTTGTTCTCAATAAATTATGCAGAATGACGTACGTTAGAACTATATGATTCGCAGTTGCATGACTACAAACTTCAATCCTCTTTAATAAAATTCACCAAGTATGAGAGAGTATTCCAAACCCATTTTCCACAATTCTTCTTGCTCGGGATAGTCTATGGAGAAAAGACATTAAGACAACCAATTTACCAAAAAAGTTTCTATATTGATTTACCTGCAGTTGAAAATTGTTCTTGTTTGCGGTAAATTTCGGCCAGAATATGGTGTTAGTAAATTTTATTTTAAAGCGAACGCTTCATCTCCAATTAACGCAAATGACATTTTTACCGAACTTCGGGGTAAACAACGAACCGCAGGAATATTTAAAATTTGGGGATTTTTCAATGCTTGTCGGAAGTTGGATTTTTTAAGTATAGTTGAATCTGCGTTGGACCCATAAGCGCCGATATTAACATATACAAATTTGAAGGTTGCATCTACAACAGCCATTAAAACCTTTGAAAATCTTTTTTTATAGTTAAAATTAGGGCTCCCTGAATTACTTGGAGCAAAAATATCAACATGCCATCGACGGCCCCCAAGCAATTGGGAAAATTCCACCTTTCATGGAATTCTTTGGCTATATTCATCCAATCGTTGGTGTTAAATGTTGGTAACGCAAGGCTTTTAAATATTTGTTAATGGCATCTACCACTTGGTAAATACACCTACGAATCGTCTGCCTACCCATTAAAAACCTTAAGCTTAAATCAGCAAAACTGCAACCAGTGACAAGAAAAGATATCTGAAAATAATTTAGAAATCGAATTATGTAATTTAAATAAATGTGTATACGTATAATAGTTCATGTTTATACCTTTAATTAAAAAAAATTCATTTGGGAAATTTGTCAAAACAAAATTGGTCGCCACCTGCACAATGCAAACATGCCTAAATTAATTACTCTAAGGAATACATTTAACTATATTAAACTGTATATCAGGGTATTATTCGAAAATGTCTCACATATTAAATTAATAGAAAAATTATTGGATTATTGGATTAAATTAAAATGTTTACCTTAACACAATAACCAATTTTTCTTTTCCAGTGATGGTATCCTGTCTAAATGTGTTTTTAGATGGGCTTATGTATCTCACGATCTTTTTGTATATAAAATTAAAATGATCCTCCGACATCCTAAAATAATTGAAATATTTGTCGGGATATTTCTTTATCAATTTTACAATCCTGTAGGATTCACCATTTTCATTTCTTTTAATATTTACTGGATGAACATAATATCGATATCTTCGTGTATTTTTATATTTTAGATATAATCCAGCAAATAAAAATAACTTTAGTTTTAAATTATCAATGCGCCCATGGTAGACAGTTACAATTTACAATTGTTCTATATCTAAAAACGTAAAACTATTTTTGCTTTTATCGTAAACGATTTTTTCGTGCATGTAGCCAGGATCACGAATAACCGATTCGAATCGTACGTTTCGTCGTATCATGGTCATGGAGCCCTGCCTTAAATACTATTGCTGTAATAATCACTTTTTCGTAAAATTTTCCATGTCATATTTTGTGAAAGTTGTATTCCCACGGAAATACGACTATTGTTGTTTTGAATTTGCAAAGCATGCTAGATTGTTTTGATTTTTTGTTTTCTTCGTGCTCATTGTATTGATTTAATTATTTTCTGTTTGGTTCTTTCTGATTTAATTTAATTTCGATTGTTGAGTGGAGACAAGTTGTCTTTTTTCTTACCATTGGTTTTAGGTGCGGACTGCGGATGATGATGTCATTAAATTGAATTTTCTCTTTTTAATTTTTTTTTTTTTCATTTATTTTATTACGACTGAGACTGCTGCGCTCATCTAGCAATTTTTCTTTAAAATATTGTACAAATTTGTACATAAATATCTAGTAAAATTCGCGTTTGTTGGGGTGTAACCCACTGGTTTGTCCCATAATAAATTAAACCTATTTACTAAGTTTAGTTTGGTAAGTTCACTAGGTCAAGTGGGCTCGATTTTTGGAGTCTTCTTTCAACGACAGAGTTATCTATCATATGGCGAATATAGAGGTTTCCATGTTTCTGGACCGTTATTTCGTGTTTTGCGGCATGCATTTCTATTTCATCTTTGATGTATACCATCCGTAGGTCCCTGTGAAGGTCTTCATTTCTTGCGTACCACGGAGCATTGACGATGCTACGAAGAACCTTGTTTTGAAACGTCTGTATCATTTTGGCGTTTGTTTGCTTGGTACATCCCCAGAGTTGTATACCGTAGGTCCATATCGGCTTCAAAATTTGCCGATATAGCAGCAGCTTATTGTGAATTGTAAGCTCAGAGCCTCTACCTATGAGCCAATACATTTTTCTGAACTTTATGTTAAGTTCTTCTTTTTTCTTTTTGACATGCTCTCTCCACTTAAGCTTGGCATCGAGGGTCATGCCAAGGTATTTAGCTGTATTTGCATATGGCACGGGTCGCGAGTTAATTTCTATAGGTAGGTGGTAAGCCTTTTGATAAGTAAAGTTAATATGCGTGGATTTTGTCTCATTAAGTTTGATTCGCCAACGCTTTGTCCAGTTACAAACCTCATTGGTCATCCTCTGGAGTTTGCTCGTTGCGAGTCGAGCTGTTAGTATTGCTTTATGACTCCGACAGTGCATTCACTGTAAAATCACGACCAATGGTATCCGTTATCGACGTGTCTTCTTCTTCCGAACTAGATATAAAACAAAGTTGAGCTGAAAAAAATTGAGGTGGAATATCAAATGCAATATTTTTACGCCTCCGATTGTAAATATTTTAATAAATTGAATCTTATACGTACCATTTTCAGAATTTGTTGAACACTGCTTTTATTTTCTTTGCATGTCCTTTTTTCTTGATTAGGTCTTCTTTTTTCGATTCCAGCGAAGTCGTTTAAATCTTCCTCAAACTTTTGCCTTGGTTCCTTACAGACGACACTATTTCTATTTTTACTTTTTTCTAGCAATCGTAAATTGCCTTATAGTTTTTTTAATTTCTTTACACAATGACATCGGGCTCGAATAGGAATTTGAGCTTTTTTCCAGAGTATTATCATATATATTCATCAATGTATACAAATAGACAAATGCTATCATGCAAATTTAAGTGTACCATTTGCATATTATAAAACAACACACTTAAAACGCCTCCTTGTGACGGTAATTTACTATCGAGTAATTGATTTTTCATAAAACCTACTAAAAATATTTGTTGTAAGGACATTTTACACTTATAATACTAGCAATCACTTTTAATAAATTTAGATAACATTAATGTACAATATAATGATCTAATCACTGATTAGATTATATCGTACATCCAGTCGCAAGTGAGCAACTTTAATATGAAAAAATAAATGATTTACGACTTACGTTTAATATTTAGTATTAATTGTCTTGACTTACTTGATTTGATATTTGCATCGTCCAAAAGTCACAATTTAAAATAACTAAAAATATGTTTTCGGTGGGGTACAGATATATTGATTAGCTGCACAATATGTGTGTAGAAAATATTTTAAATATTACAAGTGTACGAAATAGAGAACATAATAAAATATGCACCAATTTCATCCTTGCGCGCATAACATTTCTTCATTTTGAATACTGTAAGCTTAATGCGGCACATGTTAACATTGTCCTATAGAGCTTAGAAATTTTAGCCTTTAAAGTTTTTCATACAGGGGAACAAATTTATGGGGTGTCCCGAGATAAAAAACAGGGTTGAAAAATAAGGACCACCCTATGTAGTGTAAACATAAATTAGAAAACAAAATTAAAATTTATACAGTGAACCAGTGCCGTGGTATTTACAATAAACTAGGTGTATTTTTATTTAGTTTTCAAAATAAAATTAATCAGTTTAAATAGTTTAACGTTATATGTTAAACAAGTTGAAATATTTTGGTGGTAAATAGTTGGTTGCGGCGAAGTTAACTGCACAATAAACCAGTTATATTTAGCGGCACTTGGTGTAGTGCACCGTATAACAAAAATAAAAATTACCAAGTCTCAATTGTCGCGGAAAAGGTAAAATCTTTGTTTTCTCGCTATTAAATTTGTTTTGTTGGAGATGAGACCCGTTTGTTTATTTTTGTTTATTATATATAAAAGAATATATAAAAGAAAAAGAAAAACAAACGGAATCCTACAAGAGCATATGCAGGAGAAATACCACTAAGGCTATGACAACACCATCTTATCTGTATAAACAGATAAGTGAAAAATGTTAAAGCATTACTATTGTCCATATTTATTGATTATTACTATTATGATTATTATTTCCATTATTTATAAACAACTATTTATTTATTCGTTGATTACTAATTACTAATTAATTCTTAACGATTATACGATTAGTCTATTTATATCATATTTAAGCTATATACTACTATATTTATTCTATATGTTGTATTTACTTTGCTAATTCTACATTTAATATTTTTGAACTTTCATTAAGGACCGCAGATCCCATTTAAGTAAATTATTTGTATCTATTTTACTTATGTGAAATTAGTAATACTAATAACTAACTAATTTATGCTATATCGTTAGTCTTAGTGTTTTTTTTATTACGTTATCCTTCCCAATATTGTTCATTCAGCTTTCATGATGTTCCATATCTTTTAATCGGTTTCGTTGAATATACAGCCGGTTCCCGAGCCGTGTGATGAGTGAGTAATTGGAACAAACTAAAGGTGATTACTGATTAGGTAGGTATGAGCTAACGCTCTGTTATACCAGAAGGGAAGGTGGCGAGCATGTGGTTCAATATCTTCACCACAATAGAGGACGGCTGTGGCAATAGAAACAAGTTTTTTTTGTTTGTTTGTTTTCCTTTGTGTTAAAACAACATGTCAATGCTAAAAAGTTTATGAGAAGAAAATCGTTTTAAAAATCGTTTCATATCAGGATACCGCCTCGGGACGACAATATGGGAACAGCAGCACTTCAAGATTTCTATGGTAGGTGATAAGAACCATCCCACCTTCTGCATCTAGCCGGCAAATGTGCTGCAGTCACCTATAGAGAACCATAGAAATATTCTGTCAACGGAACAAAAATTCAACCACAAATAATTCCGTTACAGCCCTTGGAATCGATGAATCGATCTAACGATGATATGTGAGCTAATAATATTGATCCAAACAAGATTTTTGATTATTGCGGAGTATTATAATTTCGGCTTCGTTCAGTTCAGCTGGCCAAATCTTAACACGTGTTATTATTATTAATGTGGGCGTTCAAGCCACTTCGCACTGCGATCTAAAATATCTTTTATGTTTAATACTACCGGCCGGTACGAGATACACACTATCTGGGCTTATTGTTCTCCCTCAATTGTTTCGCTGATTCCACTTCAATGTCGTAGAATTGGCATCCGTCCGTCGTACTTAGGCCAATTTTGTTAAGAGAGCGTGACCGGAAGCCGGTAAGTAGCCTCAACTTAAGTTTAATCTATTAAGTTTATCTCCTAAGTTCAAGACACTCCTTTACTCTTACTGATGAAGGTGATATAAATCTCTTCACCTGTCGTACACCTTGAATTCTGTGCCAGTATGAGGACTTTTGCACGTCTTCCCAACGTTTTAGGGGCTCTGGTCTAATGAATGGAGAGGCAGAACCCTCGCAAATAAGTGTTACCTTATTTGAGCTTTTTAGTTGTTTAATAGCCTTCAGATAGTCCCATACCAGCATTGACTCAACGAAATAAGACCTAAGACCTTTACGGCTGATTGGCTGCCTGATACAATAGTTTTTTTGCTTTAGGCCTTTTGCTATGCCTATCCTATTATTATTATTATTATTATTATTATTACTTGAGGGCTATGTGGGGGCTCAAGCCACCCCGCACTGCGACCTAAAAGACCTTTTGTGCATAAGCCCTACTTAATTATCCGTCCAGTCAATATTCAGGCTCTTAACGAACCTGATAATACTGCCTAACGGTACGTGATACATACTATCTGGGCTCATTGCTCTCCCTCCTAGATGTTTTAATTATCCGTCCAGCCAATATTCAGGCTCTTAATGAACCTGATAATACTGCCGACCGGTACGTGATACATACTATCTGGGCTCATTGCTCTCCCTCCTAGATGTAATAACATTTACTTCTGCTAGAAGAGCGGTAGCATTGGGACTCAAGGACTTCGAGAGGGTAGACCCACTCCCGTATATTCCTATCCGTGCCTCGTCTACCGTTTTGATTTTACTCTTGCGAGTTGCTGGGACATACTATCTGGGCTCTCCCTCCTAGATGTTTACTGTTGGAAGTACTATCTGAGCTCATTGCTGTCCCTCCTAGATGTCTACTGTAGGAAATACTTCTACATGCGTTACATACTATCTGGGCTCATTTCTCTCCCTCCTAGATGTAATAACATTTACTTCTGCTAGAAAAGCGGTAGCATTGGCACTCAAGGACTTTGAGAGGGCAGACCCACTCCCGTGTATTCCTTCCCGTGCCTCGTTTACCGTTTGATTTGACTCTTGCGAGTTGCTGGGAATAAAAAAAATCGCCTGTAGGTCACCCAGGTTTACTACAGGAAGGTTAAATAAAACTGGAGGATGCCTGGTATCCAGAGTCCGCATATATAGACTGATTAACCTGTCAGCCATTCATCCATCGGCATATGCTGTTCCACCTTAGATTAGGAATTTTTTGTCAAGGTTTTCTCCTTTAGCGCCGTACTTTAGCCTGTCACAAAAGTCTATATTCAGCCTAATGGCTACAGTTACCGGTAGTTGCCACGAAGAGGCATTACGTACACTTGCGCCTACTGGAAGCTTACGGAGCCCCTTCCAATAGGCGCCAAACCACCTGCCTATCCTAACACAAAATTATATAACATATATGTTAGGTTGATAATTAGTTTATTGAATACAAACTAAATATTACCCACGCACTGTGAGCAAAGTTCATGCTGGTGCTGGCATCGCGCAAATATCATGTCGAATGGTCCAATTGCACAAGATGACGGGAGAAATTTCGTCCACTTGGCGAGGCACATTAACAAAAGAAAATAATCAGGGTTAATAGTATAGTTAGAAAGAGATAGGTAAGGAATAGGTAGAATATTTCACTAACACATATACAAATAACAGTCAGTCGATAGTTAGACTTTGATCGGAAGTGTAGCTTGGTGTTTTCGTGAAAAAAGGGTATACAACTGGATCAGGTAGTTATCGGCAAGAATTGATAATTGTATATCAAACAAAATATGACTCCGATTTACATATTACTGCATGTACTTCTGCTTCAAAAACGGTAGCATTGGTACCCAAGGACCTCGAGAGGGCAATTCCACTCCCGTATATTTCTACCGCTGCGGCGTCTTCAGATTTAGATTCATCTGTAAACTATACCGTTGACCGTCGCTCGAAGGAAGGTTCCCCTGTACTCCACATATCCCGGCCAGGTAACCTAACACAGAATGGTTTGTGGAAGTCAAGTTTAGTTGGCATGTAGTCGGAAGGCATTCTCGTGGTACGATCTGTCTGAAATTCCTTAAGGATTTCCAGATGACCCATCATATTTCCTGGTTTGATGTTTCCTTTTGCCTGCATCTTCAGCGCCATAATTGCAGCATCCTTTTTAACATGCAGGTACAACGGAGTCAGTCCTACAAGGGCCTTGATATCAGCAATTGGGCATATACTCATTAAGCCGGTGATACCTGCATGTTTCATCTGCTTGTGTATTTGGAAGCAGTGAATTGGGATGAGAGTTTAAATGCAAGGGGTGTGAATGAAAATGTCGCTAAATTTTTTGAGATATTCCAGCTAGGCTTTAAACTTCATAAACCTGTATAATCAAAACCAACAAAAATGTTTATAAAAGCCATGCGGAACAAACATTTAAGCTATAAATATATATGCTAAGGCTTAGTATTAGTAAGTAGGTATATATACACAAATGTCTATAATATTGTTTAGAATATTTTAAGTGTATGTATGTTTTCTGTTAAAATTGCAACAATAATTGAGAGGACATTTTTTTGATTGAATCTGTGTAAAGAACGAACGTCACGACTTGTATAAACATTTTTGTTGTATGTTTGTATTGTAAACAAATGTATGAGTTTTTTGTCCACGAGTATAGAATCAAATGCCTTCACTGAAATCCGTGTAAGCTACGTTTACTTGATGATGTTTTTCTATCTCTCATGATAGAAGCGTTGCATACAACTAGTACAAATAATTTAGGAATTGATGAGGAAGTTGATATTCCTCTGCAACATGTGACGTCATCCCGATTGCCTGATTTAAAGATTGGAGTTTTTTTAGAGATTTTCCATTTTTCGGGAAAGACAGCAGTATGGATAAGGATTGGTTGAACGGGCACAACGGATTTACCAGAATACTTAGAAAACGGTTGGATGGATCAATTTGAAAATATTACAGGGCTATTAGGAGTACATTAAACTGTAAAATGACCTGGCAACATTAGTATTTTCATCAATATTTGTAAAGTAACGGTAGAACCTAAAAAGTCGTTTTTTGGTGCTACTTTGTTACAACTAATCATTAAAGGGTCTTGCAGGAAATTTATTCAAGTTTTTAAGGCTGCCCTAAAATTTACTGTCCAATCATTGGTTGCTGAGATATGGATGATCAAAGACAAAAGGATCTTTTTTGATTCAAAGTCAGATATCTCAGCAAAAAGTTGATATAGAGAAACCAGAACGGAATTAAATGTACGCCTAATTGACACGCTAACCTACCTTTTCATTTGTTTAACTTAAAAAAAATTTCCCAAGCCCATGGATCCCTAAAAAAAAAAAAAAATCTTATGATGGCGATATAACAGTATCTCACAAAAATTGTCCGTTCTAAACTAGAGATTTCAAGCTTTAAAATGCTGTTCTTTTCATCTTGTACGACCGCATTTTACAAAGATACAGCTCTTCAAAAAACACTAAAAACATTGAAAAAAATTTGTGTTCCTTTAATTGTTTAGATGAATGTACTGCTGATAAATATGATACGGATCCTCTTCCTTTATTTGTAAAATTCAGAATATGTTGCTCTAGAAGTGAATCGAATTTCGCTAGCAACTCTCCGAAATAATTTCCATTATTTTTATTGCCAATAGTTTCATTATTTCCGCGATAAGCCAGTCCCCGAAGGTTCGAGATAAAAGAATTTCGACTGTATTTACTTAATGTTTTACACGTCTTAGGTAAGTTATCAAAATTTAAATTTTTGCGCCCCCAAATACCTCCAAATCGATGGCGCCCCAGGGCTAAGCCCTTTTAGACCAATGGATAAGGGGGCCCTGGAGATAGAAAAACATCATCAAGTAGACGTAGCTTATACGGATTTCAGTAAGGCATTTGATTCTATACTCGTGAACAAAAAAACGCATACATTGTTTTTATGAATTATAACATACCAAAACCAACAAAAAAGTGTATACAAGCCGTGACGTTCGCTCTTTATACAGATCTAATCAAAAAAATGTCCTTTCAATTCTTGTTGCTATTTTAACAGAAAACATATGTACATACACGTAAAATATTGTAAACAATATTATAGACATTTTTGTATACATATATACTTACTAATACTAAGCCTTAGCATACATCTTTATAGCTTACATAAGTGTTTGTTCCGCATTGACGACAATCGATGCGATTGTAGACAAAAAATTTATTTTATATCCTTTATTTTTAAACCACCGTTAAAAGAAACACTTAAGTATATTTGTTCCCACTTATAATTTTATTTTTATTTGGTTAATTATGTTATTATCTTTTTTTTTTTAAACAGAACCTTTTCATCTCAATGGGGCATGCTTATAGTAACAATATTCGCCGCTGTTTTGGAATGCAGCACCCTCGGTAAAGGTTAGCATGTCAAATGTCATTAGTGTTTTGTATCGAAAATGTATGGTGAATTTAATAACACAAAAGAATTTGTAAATTTTAGAATGTTTATAAGTCGTTTATCGACGCGTTCGTACTTCGTAGCCATAAAATTAAACGTCAAACTTTATTGTAACCTTTATCACGACAGTAATGACATCTGATGTGCGGAAACAAAAACAAACTCTTTTTGCATGCCCCATGTGTTGTACAGAATGATATCAAAGGGCCGAATGTCGAAGGGCCGAATTTCAAAGGGCCGAATGGGTCGAAGGGCCGAATGTCGAAGGGCCGAATGTCGAAAGGCCGAATGGGTCGAAGGGCCGAATGGGTCGAAGGGCCGAATGTCGAAGGGCCGAATGTCGAAGGGCCGAAAGGATCGAAGGGCCGAATGGGTCGAAGGGCCGAATGGGTCGAAGGGCCGATTTTGTTTGTTTATTTGTTTTTTTGTTTTTGGAAATATAATTTTTTAAATTTCTTGTTTTAAGGAATATTTTGTAAATTTTTGTATCAAATATGTATAAATAATTTCTTATGAATTAATGTATTTTATTATGTTTAATCTTTGGATATTCTATCGACAAAACTATTGCATTAATTTTGGTTGTTGATAATTTGTGATTCACGTATCCAGCAGTGGTGCATTTTGGTGAAGGAAAATTTTATCATACGCCACCTGAGACATTCGGCTCTATATAATAGGCGTATGTATGTATATAGATAGGTGCATGGTACATTCATTTTGTTTTTCTTAGATATCTTAATCTTATTATTCCTTTTGTTATTATATACAAGCGCAGTACTTTTTTGTCGGTAGAATATCCAAAGATTAATTCATAACAAGTTTATTTATACATATTTGATAAAAAATTTACAAAATATTCCTTAAAACAAGAAATTTAAAAAATTATTTTCCAAAAACAAATAAACAAACAAAATCGGCCCTTCCACCCATTCGGCCCTTCGACCCATTCGGCCCTTCGACATTCGGCCCTTCGACCCATTCGGCCCTTCGACACATTCGGCCCTTTGAATTTATCTGCTCTAATTACTTCAAAGAATATGTCTGCTCCCAGGAGGATGTCAATCTTATTTGAGATGTGGTATGCGGGATCTGCTAACTGAAGATTTTGTTTATTTATCTCCTCTATCCATTGAGCTTCAATTTTAGAATGAGGAATATTGGATGTTAATTTGCTTAAAATTAGAGCTTCGACTTTAAAGCACTCACTGGTCTCATATTTTGGTTGAATAGTTAGTTGGACGCTACCCTTTGATGTCTCAGCCTTTGTTTCCGATATACCTGACACTTGAACATTTGAGAAAAATCGTGCAATCTTCAATTTTTGCACGAGAGTTTGGCTGACAAATGTAGACTGGGATTCTCTGGGTTTTAATCCACCCCTGTACTTTTGCATTATATAATACATATTTAGATATTATTGAATTATAATTGTTATACATTATATACTTAATTTATTACTTTGTACTTTTATATTTTTATTATGTATCTATGTACAATATTATGTAAATACAAAAAAAAAACCTAATTTGTTTTCTCCGCTCTTGATCATCAGAAAAATGATCGATAATAAAAATATAAAAGAAATTCTCGACCATTCTTCTGTAAGAGCTCAACCAGATATTTTGTCTTAATAAAAAAATATTATAACGTTGGTTATGGACATTGGCTTTTTATTTTAAAAACATCGGAACAAAAAACCCTATCCGCACGGTCGCGGGTACAACACTGAATTCAATACTGCACGAGCTAGATGAGAATTTCCAGCGGCGTCATAAACGTATATTAACGCAGTCGGTAAAATAGCGAGACGTGATGTGTGGACATTGAGCACGGTAGTGGTTAAATTTGAGCTGGACGATTGATGGCTTTCTGTTTCTAACTGTTGTGATTCTGATGTTCCGGTGCCAGTTTGGATGATAGTACTAACTGATGATGACTGCTTTGGTGTAACAGATCTAAGTGCCTGATGGAGTAAAGTACTATGTTTCTCGTTGCAAATGCGGCACGAAAAATCTACTTGACATTTACTGACATCATGACCTCTCTTAGGCAATTACAGCAAACACCGGAACAATTAACGATGCGTTGTCGATTTTCAATTGTCATTCGTTTGAATTGAATACATCTCCACAAGTGATGTTCACGGTTACAACACGGACACTTTTCATGCATCGACGTTACTGTCACAGTCACAGCAGATATTTTCGTTCCCTTTTTCTTGATGTCACCTATAGCGCTCTCCTGGGCATAGCATCGATTGTTCAAGAAATCTAGGAAATCTGCAATACTTGGAAATTCCTGATTTAGAGGGTTGGTGCGCCCATGCGATCCGAGTTTCTTCGCCCACTTTGTTCAATAAAATGCGGATGAGCCATGGATCTCTGTTTTCTGCTTGTTCACCTAATGCTTTAATACCCCTGATTATCTCATCTGATGTATCGCTGAGTTGGCGAAGCGTATGAAAGGACCCGTTACCAGCGGATGGTTGATCAAAAAATCAGCTGATGTGTGAATTTAATAACGGTCGTTTATTGTAATTTGAACTTTTCTGATGATTGAATCATTGATCGCTCATTTATTGCTTGAGAACGATCAGGAAGATTTTTTAAGAAGATTCGTTGTTGTTCTAGTAATTGATCAAACGAATGTTCTTTGACTTCTTACGGATTTTGAGATTGCCTCTTGCGACATAATTCTAATAATTTAGATTTTGAGTTAAAAAACTTGGTTTCAAAATCTTCTTGCTTGAGTTCAACATTTGCATTTGGGTTATCTGCAAGTATAGCGGCTATTTGTGTCTCGTATTCATGAGACTCTTTCCACAGATCATCGAGTTTGTTTAATCTAACCTCAATGTCGCAACATGTGGTTTCTGATGTTACCGATAACAAGAATTTGTTAATAACGGTTAAAGAGCCCATAACACGACCACGAGACTGTACAGCTGTCGCCATGTTCAATAATTTAATTGTTCACGAAACTCAATATACACCCAAAGGATCTCAATATAACCACATTATGGGTGTTTTCTTTTATTCATTCTGCATATTCCGGACATTCCGAAAGTGACGTAAATCGTTCTTTTATTCATTCCATTCCTTCTATTCTTTTTTTAGTCCATTCTTTTATTTATTCGGAATATTCAGGATGCATTCCTTTTGTACTACATCGAAAGGTGGAATAAAAAGAATATTTCGTTTGACGTTTTGTAATTATGTGCGATTCTTACAATTTAAATGATTAAATTGAATTAAATCGTAGATATTATGGAAGATGAAATTATTAATTATGATAAAATTAATTTAAGGTGTTAAATATTAAAATTTTTGAAAATATTTTTAGTTTTATTACATGATAATAGTTTTAAATAGAGCTTCGCGGATACAAAAAATCCCAGTTTTTTTTAAGATATATCAATTAAAATTAATATTGCATTGTGTGTTTTCACGTACAAATAATTTGCAACTTTAATTAATTATAATAAAATTATTTATTTAATAATTTTAACTTGCTTCCTAATTTCCAAAATAAAAAAAAATTCGTGCTATGGAAAATGTATTCCATTTATTCCAATCCGTTCTTTTATTACATTACGTACGGAATATTCCGAGGTCACGTGATCAATATTCTATTCCTTCTGTTCTTTCTATGGAATGAATAAAAGAAAACACCCTATATTTGACATTATGATCAAAATGTCAGTGAACAATAACATAACAGGTAAGAAATATTTGATACATAATTAGTTTTTAAAATACATAAATAAATGAAATTTTTCTATTCTAGGTTGTAATAATAATGTGGTGATAATTGCTGTGCAGCTAAAGCTAACCCCCCGATTCTGACGTCCAGTCACTGATCAAAAAATAGTCTTAGGTAAGACTTTTTCTGTTAGTTAAGACTTTTGTGTTAATTAAGACCCATTTCGTATTCTACAAGTAATCTTAGCTGTCATTAGTCTTACAAAATAGTCTTATGTAAGACCAACAATTTTGATGGTCTTAACGTTCTTAATTTGACATTTCTCTTGTAGCAAAATGATGACGCTTTTACAAAAAAGTGTCAACATAAATTGTATGTATCGACATAAAAGCATTTAAATATTTGTATTTATTTATTTTCCAAGAAGAGGAGAAATTGTTAAGAGTTTGCAATTCAGTTTCGATCTGCGAGCATGTGAAAAATAAATCATCTTTCAGTACATCTCATCAGGCTATAGCGGCTGAACTGCTAATTTATTACACTGATTTTTTCCTATATATAGCAATCAACCGTGCACTTGTAGTATTAGCGAATTTTTACATTCCCCTTTCTAAACTTTTAACAATTTCATTGTTATTGTATTTAACGCATACATGCGGTTACTATGTTCAAACTTTAAATTATTTTGGTATATTCCAAATTGATAAATATTTATAAGAAGAGGAGAAATTGTTAAGAGTTTGCAATTCAGTTTCTCCTCTTCTTATAAATATTTATCAATTTGGAATATACCAAAATAATTTAAAGTTTGAACATAGTAACCGCATGTATGCGTTAAATACAATAACAATGAAATTGTTAAAAGTTTAGAAAGGGGAATGTAAAAATTCGCTAATACTACAAGTGCACGGTTGATTCCTATATATAAAAATCAGTGTAATAAATTAGCAGTTCTTATAAATATTTATCAATTTGGAATATACCAAAATAATTTAAAGTTTGAACATTTATTTTCCAATAGTGAAAATATCTCAAAATACAAATTAAAGCTGAAAAACTAATGAAAATAAGGAAAACATTGGTGTTTGACAGGTCTACAAACGTTTTGGAGAATTTGCAACCAAAAAATTAAGACTGCTACGATCAGAATACCAATATAATCTGTAGTCTTAAAAAAAAGTCTTATCAAAAAATGTTTTAGCTAAGACAGGTCTTAGGAGTCTTAACGTCAGAATCGGGGGGTAAGTTATATCTAATATTATATTTTGTGTTTGTGTTTATTTAATTTTTTTTTTGTTTTGTTTTTCAGATAGGCTGGTTTGACATCCACATATTCTGAACACGCATGGCTTGTATAAACATTTTTGTTGGTTTTGATTATACAGAAGGAACTGCACTAATTGTTATTAATAAAATAAAATTTAGCAAAAAATACATTTTTTTAGTAATTATTATTAGTAACAATGTGTTCCAATATTAATACAGTCAAACCTGTTTTTGTGCGGTAGATAGGGACCGTATAAATATTCGCAAATTCCGTAAATCGCTATAATAAAAAATTTTGTACAAAAATTACAAAAAAAAATTTTTTATGCGGTGGATAGGGACCGCATAAAAAAAGTTTCCCTTAGAAAATACATATGTCAAAGTTTTACGAAATAGCGAGAAAATGCTTTCTAAACAAAATAAATAAGGCAAAGGCTGAATAAAATAACGAATAAACACTACAAATTCCTCTGGATAAATCGATCTGTCATATATTTTCGGAAAATTGAGAAAGCTCCAGTTATTCGGATTTCTTCACAAAATGAGATCAACAAACTATTGGCGGAACATGGAATCAGTTTGGATACATTTAAAGCAAATTAATTCATCAAATTATCAGGTTATAATTTCATATTATTTATTTAAAATTACAAAATTCTTATTAAGTATTAATGTTCTAGTTATTAAGAGGCACTTTTTACTTTTGTTTATATTTAACATAAATCATTTCATATTATTTTTATGCTATTTTCATAAGTTCACATTATTTGTTTATAATATTAATTATTCAAAGCCAAATTTGGAGATATCATATGGTTCATCAAGGGTAGAATTTTTGAGAACAAAATTATTTTCTAAATGTTTGACTGATTTAGATGCATCTAAAAATATAAAAAGAATTCATCTGTTAATTAGAATATTTACCTGCAAATTATTAAATTGTCTTAGCAATGAAGTCAAAACATTTTTCTTGGTTCAATATGACAGAGAATGACAGTGAAACTGGAAATATTTGTTTGCAAAATGTCAATTATACAACAGAGAATGATCATAACAAAATTGTGATAGGTCATGCGAATTTACGGATTCTGTATATAAATGTAAGAAGTATGCGTAATAAGCTTTATGACATAGAAATTTTTATTAATAATATTCGATGTGATATAGATGTACTGGTTTTTACTGAAATATGGGTGACCGAAGAAGAGAATAAATTTTTCAATTTCAAATGCTATAATGGATTTTTTTGTAATAGAGAAGGTGGATATGGAGGGGTGGCAATATTTGTGAGATCCGAGATAAAGGCTGTGAAAATGTTAGTGCATGACTTTGATTTTTGTCAAGTTGTTGGTGTAAAATTGGTGGATACCAACATAAACATTATTGCAGTGTATCGTTCCCAAAAAAACTCGTTTTCTAAATTCCTCGAAACGTTTAAAGGATACTTCGAAGAATACAATCGTAATATTATTTTAGGAGATTTTAATTTAAATTTATTTGATATTGAACATATTAATGTGGTGAAATATTTGAAGTTGGTTAATTCCTTTGGATATGTAATTGCAAATAAATTGTCAAATGAATTTGCTACCCGAATTAGTAATGGTATTTGTACTATGATAGATCATGTTATAACTGATCTCTACTGCTATAAATATGATTTAAATACCGCTGACACTGTACTATCCGATCACCGAGTTTTATTTGTACAGGTATCCAAAATTTGCATTCCGAGAAAATCAAGTGCAGTTTTTATGAAGGTCTTGGATTATAAAAAAATATATGATGATCCTGTATGGACAAAAATTTCAGAGGCTTCAAATATTAACAATTTTGTGGCTAACATTAAACAGTTGGTCGTTAATAATACAAAAATAATTAAAAAACGACTACGGAAGCATAATCAACCTGAATGGATTACAAGTGAAATTCTCGATAATATAAATGAGCGAGAAAAATTCGACAGGTTGAAATGTTTATATCCCCGGATGAGTACATAAAAAAGCGACACAAGATGCTAAGTTCGTTAGTGGCTGCCAAAATTAAACAAGTTAGAAGAGCACATAATTCAGACTTTGTTAGTAAAAACATAAATAAGCCCAAACAACTTTGGAATTTTCTACATGAAACAATTTTTAATAAAACCAGATGTACTAAAGATTGGGCATTGAGCGACAACGATAATTTAATTACCAATTGTGACGAAATAGTAAACACTTTTAATAATTATTTTGCTAATATTGTTTCAATTATGAGTGATTCGTTTCAAATACCATCTCAAGATGACTTTGATTATTTAAATTATACAATTAATTGCCCCTTCCAGTTAACACATACTACCGAACATGAAGTGCATACCGTGCTTTTGAATTTAAATGTAAATGCGTCTACTGGAATAAATGGCATTTCGACTAAGTTACTACAGTATACCGTGAACATTGTAACGCCATTACTAGTTAAATATGTTAATGAGATGTTTGATACGGGGGTATTTCCAGAAATCTGTAAAATAGGCAAGATATGTCCCATACATAAGTCTGGAAGTGAAATGGATGTATCAAACTATCGTCCTATATCAATTTTGTCTACCATCTCTAAAGTGTTTGAAAAAATTTTGCTACTTAGATTAAACTATTTCTTAGAGAAAAATCAAATAATTAGTGAGCGGCAATTTGGATTCACAGCTAAGTCCAACACTACAGCAGCGTGTTTAAGTTTGACAGATTTGCTGAGTAAAAGCTTCGATAAGAAAATGTTTTGTGCCTGTCTGTTTCTAGACATTCGTAAAGCATTTGATATGGTACATCCAGATATACTGTTAATTAAATTAAAAAAGATGGAACTCACTAATTTGCAACTACGATTATTTGAAAGTTACCTTCGAAATAGGAGACAAATTGTCAAAATTAATGAGTGTATTAGTGATGAAGTATTATTGAATCGTGGAGTACCCCAAGGTTCGATTCTTGGGCCTATATTATTTATTATATTCATTAATGATATTACGCACATTGTGCTAGAAGGGAGAATTCAACTTTATGCGGATGATGCTGTTATTGCCTATGAAGCAAGCACACTAGAATCTCTACTGCACCAAATACAAAAAGATTTAAGGGTACTTAAAGAATGGTTTGATATTAATCACCTACTACTAAATAATGAAAAAACGAAATATGTATATAGTATTCGAGAATAAAAATTTAGAAAATACTATTTTAGGAGCTAACCCAGTTACTTATAACTCTCTTGTTATTGAAAGAGTTACTAAGTGTAACTTCCTGGGTTTAGTAATAGATGGAAAATTAAATTGGTCTAGTCACGTGGTTAAAATAAACAAATCGGTACTACCGTACATATTTGCTATAAATCGAACGAAACACATTCTTCCCAAAAAAATATTATTGCTCATTTATTTCGCATACATTCAATCGCGTTTGGTTTATCTAAACCCGATTTGGAGTGGATGTGCGAATTATAAGATAGGTGAATTAGAGGTATTGCAGAAACGAGCTTTGAAATATATAATACGTGCACCCATCCGTTATCCAACCCAAAAACTATTCGAACAATTTCAATCTCTTCATTTTCTAATTAACCGGGAGCTTTTAACTTTGATATACAGAATAGTAAATAATCAGATTAAGTACAGTTTTGATTTGACCAGAATCTATGACAGACATGATCATGAAACAAGAAGAAGGTCAAACATTGTTGTTAAATTCTTTTTATCTAAGGCATCTAACAATAACATATTATATCGAGGTCTAAATCAGTATAATAAACTTCCATCCAATATTAAGCATATAGAATCTCTAAAAAATTTCAAGGCAAAACTGACAGAATATTTGAAAGGTGAAAATAAATAATGAAAATATTGTGGTTGAATAAACTTAGATAGTGTGAACTATGAAACCTCTTTTGATTTTCTCCGTTTAATTTAAGTGTACAAAATTAAAATCAATATTACATGTAATAAGATTGTTACGTAAATGAATTTTCAATTTTAAATAAGAAATTGTAAAGAAGTGATACTTATAATATTTTATGTAAAGTTGCGTTATAACCAGCAATGGTTCGAGCAACTGATAAGTATAGCTAATCGTATAATAATAACACAAAATATACATTAAATCGAATTAAATTGATCAGATTAGTATATATAAGTACATATATAGAGTTAATAATAAATTGTTACTGAAATTTGTTTAATAAATTTGAATAAATAAAAAAAAAAAAAAAAAAAAAAAATAATTAAATTACACGTGGAAACATTTTAAAAAATTTTAATTTCTCATTTTTAAATAAAACGGTAAATTTCCTTTTTTTTTTACATATTGTATATTTTTTTATTTTATGTTCAAGGTTAAAAATCAGTGTGGCTATTACTACGCATTTCATTAGTTGTGAAATAAACATTTCTTTTAACTAAATTATATTCTTTGTGTGCAAGATAATATGTAATTACATATTGAAATTTGCTGGAATATGGAATATATAAGAATATTGAGCATGTCTAATGAACTTGGCTGAACAGAATCTCGATATTCATACACCGCAAAAAAAAAAATCGCACAAAAAAAACGCATAAAAAAAAATCGCATAAAAAAAGACCGCACAAAAACAGGTTTGACTGTATACAGATTTTTTTTCAAAAAATTCAATGTAACTGATCAGAGTTGGGATATCATAATAAATGATCCATATTCTCCTAAACATTTTAACAACATTTCCATAACATAAAATAATTATTAGTACTGAGTGGGACCACCTCTTGCATTAATAACTGATTAGATTCTGCACTGAAAAAAAAACATACGCATATACAATAAAAAAAATTATTGTGGCAATGATTTTTTTAATAACTTGGATCCTTAAACCTTGATGATTGATTGAACAAACTCAATGTTATTAGATTAGAATAGCATTTACTAAACGCTAACAAATTAATATATACAATGTAACTATTCATATTTTTTTGTCAAAAAAATTAATAAATTTTTTAATTAATACAACGCAACACAAAATTATCATTTTGTAACTAATTTGGTTGATGTTACAATTTTTTATTGAATCAATGTACAAATTTAATAGAAGTTTATGCTGTGGTTTATATTATTGATGAATTAATTAATTAATTTTTCTAATATTTATGAAACAAAATAATTGATACAACACCTATATTTATTAATTTAAATAACTAATTCATTGGCACAATGTAAACTTTGTGTTTAAATCAACGAATAAATTAATCAAAATTGTAGCAACAATGAATAGGGGGGGGGGAGGGGTATATAATACATATATATATATATATATATATATATATATATATATATATATATATATATATATATATATATATATATATTCGGGAATTTATGGTTTGAAGGATATAGTTTAAAACGCTTGGTTTAATGTTCAACATAAATTTTTGTATTTTAACGATATTTCCACTTATTATATTATATAGTTACAAATTTTCAATGAAAATATTCAATATTTTTCAATTCACAAAATAATTAATAATACAATAATAAAAAAAAAACTAAATTTTAATATTTAAATAATAAATAATAATAAAGCAAAATTTGATAATAATATTAAAAGTACTCCATTTTCTAAAATTTAATACATATTTAATAAATTAAGTAACTAATTCAAATTTATTTACGAAGTATTTCGTTCAAACAAACATTTACTTTGGTATTTTTAAGTTTAGCTGTTTTTATCCCATAAAATAGATCCTGCACGAAACGATAGAAATTCCTACAAGCGATAGGAATAGGATACTCCAAATTAAAAATATGGAATATTTTAAAATTCATGTCTGTTGCCCGCAAATTCTATTAAATTCGAATCGAATACCATCGAAATATACAAAAGTTTTAGTAATTTCTTCAGCAGAATTTCCCACAGCCAAAATTAAAGGCTGAATAGGCGCTTTTTTAGCACTTAAAAACCGGAAATGATCTTCAATCTCCTAGATTGTTTTCCCTATATATATAAAACACTCTAGTGAGTTTTTGATAATGAATTTGGTAACAGTCTTTTAGCCCGTGTTGGTTTTTGTTACCATTTTCTGTATTGGCACTAAATAGTCATGCAATGCCCATAGCAAGAACGAGTCCAAATTATCTGTAAATATATAACCAATACCAAACATCACATTATGTTATTGTTATTAATGTATTTATGTACCTATGTCGAGTACTTTGGGGCCAAAAACAACTGCTCTAAATCAATTTCTACTAAGGTTTTTTATTTACATCAGTTTTTTTGGTCCTAAAAAACTCGACAGAAATACATTTAAATTTTAATGTAATGTTTACTTACTTTCCGAAATATCATTTTCCCCTAATTTGTATAAAAACGAAATAATACCCCTGTCTTTTACTTTTCCTGATTCTGTAAGAAGTTGTTTAACTGACATAATATTCCTGCTATTTTATTAAGATATCATTCGCCTCTGCAAATAAAACCTTGAAATCCATGTCAATCTGGAAATGAAAAAATATTGTTTATTATTATTTTAATTCTTCTGCAAATTTAAAAACTTACTAAAGGTTATCCCGAAGGCTGTTTGTAGGATGGCCATTTTCCAAATACCGCAGCGGTGCTGCCTAACTTTTCAATATCAATGAACCTATAATGGCAGCAAGCTTGCCAAATACGGTTAAATTCTTCGGCGGACAATTTATCATATTTTAATGATTTTTCATAGCACTCTGCGTCTGTTTCAGGTAAGGTAATAAAAGAAATAAAATATTTAGCTTATACGAAAAGTTTGAAAGATATCACAAAAAAAAATTTGAAGGGCAGTCTAACAACTAACTGTATCTAAATATTCATTTGATTTTTAGAATATATTATGGCCTATTTTTATACTGTTTGGGTAAGATTTGTTTTGCGAGTTTTAAGTTTAAAGATGTTCTTAAAATAATTCTGTTTAGTGATATTAAATGAAAGTTGGAAGAAAACTATTTCTTATTCTAATTTAATAGCCCTAGACTCATTTTTGTTTAATCAGCCCACATCCCAGAGATAATAGGGTATTTATTCGAATAAAAATTGTTTTTTTCCAACTTTCATCTAAAATATAAATAAGTGAACATACTATAGATACTATTTTTACTAAGACTTAAAAGGTAAAACGGCCATACTGCCGGCTAACCATATTTTACCTAACTACATTTGTGGCCAAATTGAGTTATTGATGCCAATCGATAGCTAATAATAAACTTTATCATTAGAATTTTAAAAAAATAATAAAAAAGCGAGAAACGCGTAATAAGAAAAATAGTTTTCATTTTTGCTTCAAAATACACTATCAAAACTTTATCATCGATTCAAAACACATTTTCTGTAGTTATTTAAAACATATTTAATACGGCATCATAATACACATCGATTTTTCCTTTCAAAGATCAGAAAACATGCATTATATTTTATATTCAAGCACGTTTAATATTATAATACATACTGGGGTATATCCTCCAACAGGTCGCACATAAACTGTTTGCGCCTCAAAATCTGACTACTCGATTGATTTTAACATGAGTTTTTCAATTGAAATTTCTTTTTTTTTGTATTTTATTTGCGACTGAGTAGTAAAAACATAGAAAACTATCACCGACTTTTTGGCGATGCAAATAAAATCAAGTAAGCCAAGACAATTAATACTACTCAGTCGCAAAAGCAAATGAAACACAAAAAAAAAGAAATTTCAATTGAGAAACTCATGTTAAAATCAATCGAGTAGTCAGATTTTGAGGCGCAAATAGTTTATTTGCGACCTGTTGGAGGATATACCCCACTGTAACAATTTTACGCTTACCTTAATAATTGAATATGTATATTATATTATTTATCTGGAAAATTGAATTTTAGATATTAACTTTTTTATATTAACTTTTTCACAAAAACACCTTTTCAAGTAAACACTCAAAATCGAAATGAAGAGGAACGCCGAACGCGGTTATTAGACCAACAAGACAGCGACCGGCATGATTAGACAAACAAGACGCGAAAAAGTAGAAAATCGTTACAATTTTAACACTACAATTCATTAGTTCAATTAAAATTTTAATGTTGTTAACGAAAATATTTATTGACTTTTAATAAGTTTCATTGAATTCATTAAATAATTTATAAAATTCAACAAATAGTTTAAAAATTAATTAAAATATTATTATTTGTTTAATTTTTCCTTTAATGCCATTAAAAAATTTATTAGTTTATAATTTTGTTTATTATGTGTATCAAGTTAAGCAGGTGCATTTTTTTTATAAAATTTAACAAGAGTATTTTAGCATATAACATTTTTAGCACAATTTTACTGGAGAATGAAATATTTATTCTAGAATAAATGGCCGTCCATTCGTTGAATTGCGACTCTAAAATACTGCAACAAGAGTTAACGCGATCAGAAAGGAGAGACAAGTAGAACGCTAAGACGAATTCATGGGATGCAAACAAGAAAATACTCAAGCAATATGCTATATGCATATTCTAGAGTATTGTGGTAATTTGCTTATAGTCGCATAGCTTCTCGATTTGCATCGTTTTTCACGTTTACTCTGGTGGCTGCCTACGATAATGAAAGATTTTTTAGGGATTATTAAGTACAAGTTCTAAACCAGGTAAAACCTAATTTCAATTCTGACTCTGAATTGCGGTCAAGAACACCATTACTACCAGACAATTTATTTGGAAATTTTATATAAATATCAGAATGTTTTTATATAATTTATTACCATCATATAGAGTGTTTATGCCGAATCACGACTGAATAACAGCAATCTTTAAACAATTAAATAGTTTATCGATTCAACGAATTATTCTTTCAGAAAATCATTTAAGTAAGTATATTTAATCCATTAATCATTCCTCAGGTGGAATAAGTTGGTTTTTATTAGTTTTTTTTTTATTAACTTACTTTATAAAGTTATTAAAACTTTTATTAATTTCCCTAGATTTCAGAATATGACGAGAAATCGGTCAATAAATGGCTATTAATTGAATTGACGACGCGATTATTAATTTATAATCGTGTTTATTTCAGAATTAATATGATCAGTTAATAAATTCATTGGTTCAAAGAATTTTTCTTCCGAAAAATTTAATGAAATGGATTCATTGAATTATTTTTTTCAGTGTGGTAGGCATATAGATTTGATCAGATTTTTGACAGTTTCTTTGAGTACTCCGGACGTTTGTAACCGCCATAGTGAGTTCCCTGGCTGTAGAAAATGCTACGATTTGGTCATAGATACATCTACCAATGATGTCCCACATATGCTCGATTGAAGATATTCTTTGATGATATTTGCTACATGAGGACGCGCGTTATCGTGCATTAACATAAAATGATCAGATCACCAACAGATGGGGGCAAATACCATTATATGTGGTTATAGGCACTTCTCGATATAAAGAACTGCATTCATAGTGTCTGAATATATCGGTATTAGGTCCGTTCGTAAATTGAATGACATGCCTCCCCAAACCATAAGTGAGTCCCCACCAAACTGACGATTGTAAACAATGCACGCCTGTTGGGAACGCTCTCCAGTTCTTCGATATACTCGAATTTGTCGATCTGATGAGAAAAGACAGAATCTAGACTCATCACATCAGTAAAAAAACTAAAAGGGCCATTGGTCAATGATTCAGTGCTCGTGTTCACGTGCAAAATTTAATCGGACTCTTCGATGTGCTTTGGTGAGTTCTGTGCATATTGCAAGTCTTCGTGCACTCAAATTGTATTCTTTGAACCATCTTCAAATAGTACGATCTCTAAGTTGTGTATTTCGAGTTGATAATACATCTAAATTGAAACGGCGACCGTTTTCTAAGAGCTGTTAAACCTTTATATCGGACCAACGCGTTAGTTGTGCATCTTTTTCTGCCACTACCCTTTCGTCGATCTTAACTTCCAGTCTCTTCGAAACGTTTTAAGACCCTAGATATTGTAGACTGACTCACTCCAAACATTTCAGCAACATAAAATTGCTGCTTGCCTTCTTAAATTTTTTTTTTCCGCTGGCGCTACATCGCATAGAGGGATTTGGCCGCTTCATTTTGAAGTTTCGTAATCATTTTTGTTAACGGATAATGAGTGATTAATTCATTGATCCTACCCTTAACCAGCCGTGATTTTTTCATCACCCGCCGGGAATCGAACCCGGGACCTCCGGAGCGTAAAGCAAGCATGCTAACCACTGTGCCACCGGGGCGGCAACTTCTTAAATTAGTGTCACTATATTTTTAACTTTTCAGTACGAAACCAAACTATCACATAGAAAACTCAAGGACCGTTTTCATTTTTTGGGGTCGATAGTGTCGATACACTTCGTATGACTCTTGGGTTAAAGTACGGGGGGATTTTGATATTTCTAGTTTTTTGGTTGATATGTTGGCCTCTTAATTTTTTCTGATTAGCAAGTCGAAAAATGTTGTGAACACCATTATTGTTAATATATTTTGTCCATAAAACGACAAAATAATCTTGAGCAAAATGCGTTTTATGACAGTTGTGCATATGCCATCTGAACTAGTAAAAGAATTATTTTTTAGGGTTAAAATAATTGAGTAAATTTAATTTTCATCGACGGGAAAGAAGAAAAAATTAATATTTGCACTAATCGAGCGATTGGTGATATCCTCTCTATTGACACGTATAGAGTTTTTTAATGAACAACCAACTACAGCAAAATAAGTATTAAAAATAATTCGTTGTCACCTTCAAAATAAAAACTCAAAAGTTTTTATTCTAAAATAGTATACCTACTATTTAGCTAATTTATATAAATAAAAATGCTTTAATTTACATATAAAATATTTAATACTAATTAACCTGTTTTTTGCTCTGTGGAAGATTCATTGAGAACATGTAACACTATTCGATAGAATGATAAAACAGGTCAAAGTTGCCAATAACTAAACTAACACCTTGCAGAGCAGTTTCATTAATAATAAAATTTGCTTAAGCTGCTTCCACACCAGTCATCGTCATTAGCATTAAGTAATAATATACGTTATATAAATATTAAGTATAATAGCCAATCCACGATTCCAAGTATCATTCATCCAAAATGATCTATTAAACAATTAAATAATCGAATATCAACTTTGTAATGAGATAATAGTTTAATTGCTTTACTCTCATAAACTTGTGAATTGAAAAATGTTATAACGAGATGATTGATCGATAATTTTTTATAACATAAGAATTCTCAATTATCACTTAACTAATGATGATCATCTTTGATATTGAAATTTATCAAAAAATTAAATCGGAAGCTCTACACAAAAAACATGAATGCTCATATGTATCAGTCGGACGTAATCAATTTGGCGTTTAGTAAGTTCATTACCATAAATGTTGATCTAATTTCAAATCGTATTAGCAATAAAATGTTACCTTTCCTATTCGAGAGTCCTTAATTCCTTTATAATATAATCGACCTATTTCAAACTTTTTTTTCTCCTGCATTGTAATTTTGATTTCATATCGTTTGATCCTTGTTGCGGATAGTTGTAATCACCTTTTTTGTACACTACACTACGCAGGTAGATCAGAAATAGAAAAACACAAATCTGTTTAAAAATTAATATTTTGTCGAAAGTTGATCACCGTAAAGTATAAATGAATATTAATAGACGGATGATATATACCCAACCTACTCATGAAAAGAAATGTAGATCAGATATGCTAACATAAAGATTGACATCTCGTCATTAATATTATCACAACAACAAGAACAACGGAAAGGTCGAGATCGGAATATTGTTATTTTGTTTGAAAGGGATGAATATGGTTTGTCGGTATTGTTACTTTTGTATATATAGGCTTAAGAAAATAAAACTAAATGTTGATCGATAGACGGTAGATTAAGATTGATTAGTTTTTATCTAGATATACTTTTATTTTCAAACATTGTTAGTTTAAATATTTTGCAACAATATGAAATGTGCGGAAATGAATTCATACCTATTCGACCACCCTTTGAACGTACGAGGATAAGCGCTGTTTCGGCTTTGCGGACAAGTGGCGCTTGACATACTAAATTTATAAACCGATAGCATCTAAAATGTAGACATTTTCTTTACAATGATAATGTAGGATTTGATCGATACGTGTTTATCGGGGTAAATAAAAATGGCTGGTCATGCAAAGTTTTTATGGCCGATGCGAATTCTTTGCTTAAAGTCGCTAGAGAAAATGATCACTTCACGTGAGAACAGCGCATATTTACGAAGTCATCATTTTAAGCTTAAGTAATAAATAAAAATTATATTTATAGCCAAAACCATACGTTGCAGAAAGTGAAATACTAATAAAGGAAGTATGCATATCTGTTATTTGTTAACTATGTATATGCAAATTTTGCAATGTATTATAAAAACTAATTATTAAGCATTTTTTAAATTTGTATTTAAACGCGAAATTAATTAAATATACATCAGAATAAACTTAAACATCGAAACGTTCGTTTATCACTCAATATAACCCCACCAGCTGTATTATTATTATTATTATTACTTGAGGGCCATGTGGGCGTTCAAGCCACCCCGCACTGCGACCTAAAAGATCTTTTGTGCATGGACCCTACTTAATGAGCCGTCCATTCATTATTCAAGCTCTTAATGAACCTGACAATACTGCCGGCCGGTATATCATTACTCTCCCTCCTAGATGTTGTAACCATTGGTAGAAAATGGCTGGTCAATGGCACAGAACATGTTCCAAAAACCCCACCAGCTGTAATTTAAGTAGATGATACTTTAATCCAACAAATGTTTAGTGTTCTTACAAACTAAGATTTATAATTTGTTGGCAATTAACATTGGTCCTTCGAGCCATTAAAAACCAACAAAAAATAATAATAAAGAGCTATACATAACAAGAGAGAAGAAATGGAGGGTTTTACCCAACAAGGCGAGATAGCGGAGTTATTCCAGCTGCACCTGGAATACAAAAAAGATGGAGGTTCGCGAAAAACAACAAAATGTCTTGAATCCAAGATAGCTGCATTAAAAGTATTGTACAACGAGTACATTACTAATGGTAACAAAGTGCGGAACATTACACCAGCTTTATAGAAACGACTCACCAATATTTTGAAGATATAGACAGAATGTAGTGTACACCAATTGGTTAAGGGGGGTTTGGAGGAGGGCGGTTATTAAATAAATAAATATTTCCGTAAAGAAATAATGCTTACGAATATATATATTTAAATACAATTTTTTATTAATTTTTTATAATTTTATGTTGATTCATCATGCCACTATTGATATATTCACATCTCTGTGAATATTTAATATTGCCAATTCATTTAGTCGCGCCTCGCCGATTGTTTTTCGTACCTTCCGATTGGGGAGATTATCCAGGTTAAGAGTCCTTTTAAATGTGTAACAAAAAATTTGTGCTAATCTTGTTATTTTATAGGTAGAAGAAGGTTTCTATATTTTATTTTTTTTTTATTTCGATACGCAAAATGCTTAACTTGCACTTTTTGTGTGTGAATATTTTTACGCCTAAATGTTTAATAATAAATTTTTCTTATTGTTACTGACAAAAGATGTCACTGCTATGATTTCTTTGTTTGTTTGTTTGTTTGTTTTTCGATTTGTTGTGGTCAGCTGTGGTATCAGCCAAATGACCTGCTTGTCCTGTTCCACTATTAGCTTCCAGAACCTTCTTCTCCGAAGGGCTGTAGCAGTGGAAATGTGAAAATGTGCTTTGTCTTTCTTTATCTCTAATGAAAGCAAAGTTATGTTTGTTAATTTTACTTGTACTATTTTGATTCTTATGATTTCTTTACTTCAATGTTTTATACTTTTAAACTTAAATTTTTATTTACATTCCTTTTTACAAATTTCATGTATAACCAAAAAACAATTTTTTTTTTTTTTTTAAATAACTTGTTAATACAGTTTTATAAAAATTTTCTTTAACAATACTAAAGCTTTAACTGTCAAAATGACAGGGAGAAAGATTCTACTTATATAATGAGAAATGTTTGTTTCATTAATCTATCTATTTCCAAAATAATTTTAAATGATTTTTAAATTACCCCCCACCACCGAATCTATGTATTATTTTCTTATAATTGACAATTCACATTTTTTTTTTTTTTTTAAATCTTATAGTACCCTTCACCTTATTCTAAGTTAGTGTATTAAACCCCCTTGTTAGTAACGTATAATGGTAAAATTAGTATTTTTAGTATGATTAGTATTCATCTGATTGCAGAATAAATTCTTCTGAAAAGATGTTTTCTCTCTCATACTATACATTATTCGGAGTCCCAATAAAAATGTAGTCAGATTCGAAAAACACTATTTCTTTCTTATCTTAGTTTTATAGGTTATAGTTAATATCCTTCAAAAAATTGATAATTTCTTTATATTCTACTGTATTCTGCTCTTTTATTATTAACTGCAGTGGTTTGTTAATAAGCGTTGGATAATTTATTCTATTACTATTATATTTACTACAGACATTTATTATGTGTGCGTTATCTTCTATCCCAATCATGTTTTTAAATTTTTTGTTGTGAGCATGGTTTACTCTCAATCTATTTATAGTTCTGATATCTTTATATTTAAAGTTCATGTTTTTAAACCATAATTTTTCTGGTGGTTCCATATTATACTGCTTATAGAAGTTGCCTCTGGTTTCTGTCATTTTGTTATAAATAATCTTCCATTCATTATTCATTTTCTTTTTGATATCTTTCTTTATATCTTTCAGCGTAAATTCGTTGTCTAAAGTATGGGTAGGATTTATCAGGGCAATTTTCGCTAAATTATCTGCTATCGTATTACCTACATTTCCCACATGACCCGGGATCCACTTAATTATTATGTTTTTATTCTTATTAAATCCTACGGTGTCAATTATTTGATTTTCAAAATGATTTTTAGTGTCTCGTATAATTGACGTTCTAATGGATTTGCAGGCGCTTTGCGAGTCCGTTAATATAATTATTTTGTTATTTTTATTAGTTAAGGATACAGTGATTGCTATTTTTATTGCAATGGTTTCTATTGTTTTAATGTCAGTACTATTTATTAACTTAATGGAGATTTTTATATCCTTATCCTCTACATATATACCTATGCCTCCTGTGCCTTCTTTCAATGTTCCGTCAGTAAAAACTCTCGAATATTCCTCAAATTCCTCCAATTCCCTTTGGATCATGATTTTAATTGTATCTATGTTGTGGTCGTCTTTTTTGAAATGGGTATTAAATTCAGGAATTACTCTTAGATTATTAGGTGATGTGGTTTTCTTATGTATTATTTTTATTTTCTCTAATATTGGATATTTGACATATACATAGTTTATTGAATTTGTATAATGAGTTTAATGTTAATATGTCATTCCCAATTTTGTCCCATTGAATAAGTTTTTTGCTATATAGTTTAATGTAATTATTTTGTTTTCCAACTCAACTGGAATTTCGATTGCCTCCGCTAATAAAGCCGGGATTGGGGTGGATTTCAATAGACCTAAGCAAATTCTTAAACATATGTTTTTAGTGTTTTGGCAAATTTTATTTATTGTTTTATTATCCTCTTCTGTGATAATATAGGCGTATTCCATTTTTGCTTTTATTATTGATTTGTGAATGTTCAACAATAGTTCTGGATGTGTTCCTCTTTCTTTATGAGTAAATATTTTCAATATGTTAATTGTTTTTTGTATGTTCTCCTTCATGTTCTTAAAATGTTTCACTAGAGATAGTCTGTTTGAAAAAGTGATACCTAATAATATTTTCGTTTCCATTTCCTCTTTAATTTTATTGTTGTTGATTTTGAATTCCATTTTCTTTTTATTGTTTTTATTTTTAAACAGTCTTAGATAGTGAGTTTTCTCTGTGTTGATATTTAATTTTAGATTTGCAAGTTTACCTTTCAGATTCAATAATGCTGATTTCATATTATCTTCTAATTTTCCCTCGTCCTCTCCGCTTATAACCATGCAAATGTCATCAGCAAACTGCTGTACAATTACCATTTCGTTGTTAAGTTCGTGTATACAATTAGTATAAATATTAAATAATGTCGGACTTAAGCAACTGCCTTGTGGGATACCCGAGTTTGTTGTATTAGTGATTTCTTGTCCAGCTGTGCTAATGGTAACTTCTCTATTGGTCAGGAAAAAATATATCCAGTTTATGACATTGTTGTCGAACTTCATTTCCTCCATTATATTGATTAGAATACGTTTATCAACGTTATCAAACGCCTTCTTTATGTCTGAATTCAATAATATTAATTTTTTATTTTTTGATTTTTCTACTTGAATATGCCTCATAAGTTCTGTCATGTAATCCATTATACTGGTATTCTTCCTAAAACCGAAGTTATTTTTATTCAATATATTATTATCTTCTAGATGTTTGTTAATTCTTATTAATATCAATTTATTAAAGATTTTAGAAAAAACCGGCAGAAGACATATCGGTCTGTAATTACTAATTTCTCTTTCATTTTTATTATGTTTTAAAATAGCAACTACTTTCGTTATTTTCCAATTTTTTGGATAGTTATTTGAATTCCATATTCCGTTGAAGTAATCTAGTAACGATGTTATGAAAGAACTGTTTTGCTTCATTATTTCTTTAATTAGTCTATAGCTAATTTTATTACTTCCTGGGGCTGAATTTTTCGCTTTATTTATAATTTCCTCTAGCTCTTTTATCTTAAATTCCGTCTAATTTCTTATTTGTTTTCCCACTACAAAAGGAGGAGTTTCGATTTCTATCATACTATTTGTGGAAAATTGTCTTTGAGAAATTTATTAGCGTTATTATTATCGTCCATTATGTTGAATTAAGTTTAAATGGTTTCTGATATTATTATTGCACAACATTATATCAGGGGCAGATGTTCTATGCCTGAAAGTATCCTGTCTTGTGGGATTGCCGTTGTTTAATACAGTCCATTGACTCTCTGTTATTACTTCTGCTATTTTTGCTCCTAATCTTTCCGTCCTACTATTGCTGTCCCATGTGAGGAAAAGCACCAAAATCACAACCTATAGTTAACCTTAGCTTTAAGTAAATACTGTAACAAATATATATATGTAAATGTATTAATTTATGAGTCTTTAACCCGATAGAAAAATGATAAAAGGTAGAATAGGCAGAAAGTGCTAAGCTATCGTGGAATGAAGATCATTCTAATTATAATAAAATTAAAATAATAATTACTACATAAATAATAAAGATAGTAAACTTTTCATTGTAATTAAAATGAAATAAAATATTAAATATTTAAAATAAAAAACTTAAATTCAATTGTGTTACCATGGTTTAATATATATATGTGACGCCCCACCAGTGCTTAAAATTTCATAACTTATGGTACAAACCGCTCGGTACCACTACAATTGGTGACAACGGTAAAGATTTTACCAAAATTTTAAACCATGTGTTAAACTAAAATGGGTTTAAATTAAAAAGGAACTTTAAAATTGTAATGTGTATAAAATGAAAATTTAAAATAAAAAGTGAAATAATAATAAAATTATATATTTAAATTTTGTTCAACGCAAACCTAAACCTAAACAAAATTTTACGTTGAAATCATTTATTAATGAAAAAATAAAAAATTAAAATTCTAACAATGAATGTTCTGGCAATCGAAAAATCTTAGTTGCTAAATAACACAAATCGATTCATTGTTTTATACGTATCATAAAAAAATAATTCATTAATGAGTTTATGGACGTTACGTTATAAAAAGAAAAATTTAAAATTCCGCAACCACAAATAAACAACAAAAATCTCGTGATCATCATCATTCCGGTGCAAGGCCATCATTAGAAACCAGAAACAACTATGACCACATGGGAATCAACAAATGAATAAATATGAAACCGCTACTTCCATTTTTATGCGATTATACAACTAAGTAAGCAGCCAATAAATCATCTCGGTTATCATCATCTACGATCCAATGGATTATAACAATTGTGTAAGCCATATTTAATTAAATTAATATTTCTAATTTTTATTTTTAAATTTACAAAAAAAAAAAAAAAAAAATCAATTTCAAATAAGTAATACGTTCAAGATATTTAGGGTAAAGTGGGGTAGTTTCGTCATCGGGGCACTTTCGTCAAGCTATGTTTAGCTACCTTCACAGCGTTTAAAAAATCTGAAAAAATTACTGAAACATGCCATTATTATTTCAACTGTTTGTCTGTACTTTGACAGTCATCATTGAAAACGCAACTAAAATACACGTATAATCGTGTTTTCCCCCAGTATTGGGTAATATTTGGTATGTATAACGTAAGATTTTTTATTAAGCATTTTTTAGTTTTGTTGAGTGTTTCATTGAATATAGTTAGATAAATTAATTATCTTGAAAGTGTTAGTGTGTGAATTCATCAATAAAAAATAATTAATTAAATTTCTTTATTTATTATTTTTTTTGCTACTTGGGGCACATGCGCCAAGTTGTTACGGGGCAGTTCCGTCTTTGACAAATGCCCTTAATACTGTTGAGCGTGCCACATTTATAAAATAAACGTTTGTCAAATAACCGAAGTGGAAGCTAATAACTCCTACATCGAAAGCTTTTTGCTAGAAGTCAACTATTTGTTGAACCAAGCAAAAAAGACATTTCATTAATTTATTGAAATTATGCTTATATGAAGCTGCCAACACCAGAGCATCCTCCTATACGTTTAAGTTTAAATTTAATATTTTATTGAATAAATATGTTTTTTATTTATTTATATAAAACAATTATTTTATTTATATTGTGTATTACTAACGATTCTACTAAAATAGTTACGTTGACGAAAGTGCCCCTTCATTTGGCGAAAGTACCCCGGGCCGGGGCACTTTCATCTTTTTATGGAGTTCAAGCAGAAATTAGAAAAAAATGTTTTGTAATAATAAGGAAAAATCCTTACATTCACAATTGGTTCAGAAAATATGGAAGTATTTTCTACCGTTTACCGATTTAAAAAAATATCAATAATAATTTTTCTATCGAGATTTTACTAAAAAGTGGCGAATCTGCCCCACTTTACCCTACATATTATTTTAAATATTTAATTCACCATTCATCTTTTCTAATTGAATCAAAATATTTGGTGTGTAAATTTTCTTTGTTTCACCAAACGGTTTTATTAAAATTAAATTTTGGATATGATAAATTTTAAATTAAAATTTATTATGTAGCGTGTGTTTTATACTATAGTGACCTCCTCTATTAATTTCCTCGAACGGCAAAACAGCTATCAATGATTCTAATAATAATGACGCAACTCATCATTAAATCTAGTACGTCTTCGAACTGTCGTAATAAATAGAGAACCACATCCTTTTGTTGGACCCAGTCATCTAAATAGTCAAATTATTTCCAATTATCTTTCCACATCTTCTGTTACGAATTCCCAATTTTATTTAGTAATCAGAGTGAATATTCCGAAAAATGGTAGCTTTAGATGCAAAGTATGTCTTAAAACTTGTTCCAAATTTCAACGGCGAACCAAGACAACTTCATAAATTTTGCTCGTGCGCAACATTCATATTTAAAACTTTACTCGACACCGATAAGCCTGCCTTCGTAGAATTACTTAAACTAAAATTGGAGGGGAAAGCATATGATGTAATTCGATATGCTGATATAAAAACTTTCGCTGATTTTAAGAAAATATTAACAGCGGAATTTTCCGAAAGTCGCTCTATTGGCCAGATTCAAATGGAATTGGCTAACATCAGGCAGAGCAGAGGTGAAGATGTTCGTTCTTATGCCACTAGAGTTGAGATGCTAGTACACGATTTAAATGAAGCATGCATCGCTTCTCAAGGGCAGGAATCAGCTACAACTATTCAAAACCTTAATGTACACATTGCACTTCAGTCATTTCAGGAGGGTCTAGACCAATCGATAAAAATAATCATCAAAGCATGTCGATTTACTAAGCTGAACGAAGCCATCAATCAGGCCATCCAGGAAGAAACTATTCTTAAAAATTTTTCTAGAGTTCGTACATCAGATTCTTCTTATGTTACTGCAAAACCTCAACCTAAAAAAATTTGTCAATTGTGCAATAAAGTAGGACATGAAATCAACCAATGCTATAATAACCCAAAAAATCAGGTCAAATCAGTAAAGACATTTTCAGTACTTCGTTGTGCGTATTGTAAACGTATGGGTCATCATATACAAGAGTGCACCCTCAAGAAAGCAAGTGATAAAAGAAGAGTGACAAAACTATCAACTTCGGGAAATGTAAGCGGGTCTTCGAGGTCAACCAAAGACACTCCTTCGAAGAACCCATAATAAACGAGTGTTCCAAATTCATTCAACCAGTAGAAGATAAATATCTCACACAAGAAAACGTTATTTATCCTATAACTGAACTTACTAAAAACGATAGTAAAAGTCATTATCTTTATATTAATCTTGACATAAGTAGATTCGAAACCATTCCTTTCCTCCTAGATACTGCTGCCGAAGTGTCCCTTATTAAAAATGGTTTATTGAATGACACAGTCAAAATTAATACAAGTAATATTTGTAAACTAAAGGGTATTTCCTCCGATTTAATCCCAACCCTTGGTGAATGTCCAGCCAAATTATTACTTCCTGATGGAAATCGATTAGACATCAACTTTCAAGTAGTACCTGATTCTTTCCCCACAACTTATTCGGGTATTATAGGCTTGAACTTTTTCAACAAATTTAAATGCAATATCGATTTTCTAAAACAAGTTGTAAATATACCGTTAGAAAATTCCTTAGTTTCGCTAAATTTATCCCAAGAACTTGAATTGAATTGTCCGCAGTCTATCAGAATTTCTCGTCGTTCGGAGAACACAATTACAGTGTTAGTTAACTCTGTTGATGAGTCAGAATACGTTTGCTTATCTCAGGAGGTAGCACCTTCCGTGTTCATATCAAATTCAATTCATAAAATCAAAAACAACTCAATGCCAATCTCTATCGTAAATATTTCTGAAGACGAAGTTACTCTAACCGATTTCAACATTACAGTCGAACCTCTTAATAAGTACCATATTTACCAATTACAAAAATGGAATGATGTCATAGATAATAGACTAGATACTCTTTCATCTTTGATAAATTTGAACCATTTGAATTCAGAAGAATACTGCACTATTAATGAGATAATTCGGGAATATAATGATATTTTTCATCTCGAAGGGGATGTTTTGACTTCAACAAATGTTGGTATTCATGAAATTCGTACCCTACCTAATGTAGAACCCATACATGTACGGCAATACCGACAACCCCATTCTACAAAATTGGAAATTCAAAAGCAAATAAACCAAATGCTCGAGGACAAAATTATTGAAAATAGTGTAAGTCCCTGGAATTTTCCACTACTTGTTGTGCCAAAAAAAAACACCAGTAATCAAAAGAAATGGCGCGTGGTAGTTGATTACCGTAGGCTCAACAATGTTACAATTGATGATATCTTCCCGTTGCCAAATATTTCTGATATTTTGGATAAACTTGGAAGTGCGCAATATTTCTCATCTATTGATCTTTATAGCGGCTATCACCAAATAAACCTGGAAAAATTGGATAGGGAAAAAACTGCATTCAGCTCAGATGAGGGTCACTACCAATTTATTAGGATGCCATTTGGTCTTAAAGGTGCCCCTTCGACCTTTCAACGCATGATAAATAATGTCTTAAGTGGACTAAACAATATTAAATGCTTAGTCTATTTAGATGATATTGTCACCTTCGGATCTTCACTCGCGGAACATAACAAAAGACTTATAGAAGTTTTTGATCGCATCCGTAAATTCAAATTGAAACTTAATCCGGAGAAATGTAAATTTTTAAGGCAAGAAATTACATATCTTGGACACGTAGTAACACCCAACGGCATTAGACCAGATGAAAATAAAATTATAGTCATAGAAAAATTTCCAATTCCTCGAAATACAACTGATATTAAATCCTTCTTAGGTTTGGTAGGATATTACCGAAAATTTATTTCAAATTTCGCTGGTTTAGCGAAACCATTTACTTCGTTATTGAAGCAAAATCAAGCTTTCGTCTGGAATGCATTGTGCCAAGATGCATTTGATAAATTAAAAAACCACATTATTCATCCGCCTGTGTTGCAAATGCCTGACTTTGCCAAACCGTTTATTTTAACTTGTGATGCAAGTGATTTCGCGGTAGGTTCCGTTTTATCACAGCTTGTTGAATCACATGATCTTCCTATTGCGTTTGCAAGCCGCACATTAAACAAAGCTGAGAAAAACTATGCAACGATTGAGAAGGAGCTGCTTGCCATTGTGTGGTCAGTTAATCATTTCCGGCCATATTTATATGGTAACAAATTTTCGATTGTTACGGATCATAAACCGTTGGTTTGGCTATGCAATTTGAAAAATCCATCATCACGCTTGATGCGATGGAAAATTAAACTGGATGAGTATACAATTCTGCATAAACCTGGCACACAGAACAGAAACGCTGATGCGTTAAGTAGGATCTCTATAACCGACAATTCTGAAATGCCTCTTCAATGCAACGTCGTTACTCGATCACAATCCCGTAATACTGAAATAAATAACACAGACACGAATAACAAGACAGAAATGAACACATCTAAATCGTCATCATCGTTAGAAAATTGTAATATAAATCAAACATTTCCATCAAACTTACAATTCGGTTGTCCGGAAACTCTCGACCTTCCTTTAAACAATCCAAATTTAGTAGAGAGCCCTTCTAAAATTATAAATAATAGCGTGGATAAATCTGATGAAAATCGTCCTCATAACCAAAAGGATGACATAAAATACTTAAATGACGAATCAGAAATAAAACAACTTGTACTAGAATTTCATACATCTCCTCTTGGTGGTCACCAGGGCCTGTATAGAACTTATAATCGTATGAGAGAATATTACATTTTTCCTCATATGTATTCAACAATTAAAAATATAATATCTTCATGCAAAATCTGCCAAGTAAATAAGCATTCTAGGTTCACTAAAGAACCAATGAAAATTACGACCACATCTTCTCGGTCATTCGAAAAGATATTCCTGGATATCGTCGGACCAATGACCTCATCACACAAAAATAATCGGTATATTCTAACGATGCAGGATGACCTCTCGAAATACACTATCGCCAAGGCTATCCCCAATCAAGAAGCAGAAACTGTAGCAAGAACATTCGTTGAAGATTTTATATGTATTTTCGGCATTCCTGATGAAATTTTGAGTGACCAGGGTTCGAACTTCATGAGCGCGTTATTTACTGAAATTTGCAAACTCCTCAAAATTAAAAAACTCTGCACCACTGCTTACCACCCACAAACTAATGGTTCTCTCGAAAGGTTCCATAAAACATTGGGCGAGTATTTAAGGATGTTTTGTGAAAGCGACCCTTTGAACTGGGATGAGTGGCTTCCTTATTTAACATTCTCGTATAATTCTACGCCACATAGTTCTACGGGGCTTATGCCATATGAATTAGTATTAGGAATGAAACCGAAAATTCCCGTGTCACTTACTAAGGACCCTGAACCCAAGTATACTTACGATGACTATTTCGATGATTTGAAATACCGGTTACAAAACACATTCTTAATAGCCAGAAACAATTTATTGAAATCTAAAGAATCTTCAAAATTGAATTACGATCGATCGATAAATCCAGAAAAGTTTAACAAAAATGATATGGTTCTTCTTAAAAACGAGGCTAGAAACACTAAACTTTCTCCATTATGGCTGGGACCATACGTGATTCAAGATGTTTTGTCGGACGAAAACTGTGTCATTAAAATCGGACGTTCAAATAAAATCGTACACAATAATAGGTTGAAACATTTTAAAACATAAAGCCAAAATAATATTAACATCTATTAACAGTAAACAAGAATTATATACCAAATATTTACTATGAAATGTGAAATAATATGTATAATAAATATTTAGTTATTTAGCATAAGTAATAGAATAAAAATAATTTAATAAATATTAATTTTATTAACCTCGATATTATATCAAAATAAATGAATTAAGAAAAAAAAACAATTATAACATTATTATATTACAAATAAATGTACATGAATTAAAAAAAAAAAAAAAAATAAAAAAAAAAAATGAAGAAATATAAACATTGTAAAACATATTAATAAAATTAGTAATACAATATTAATGAAATATATTATAAAATAATTTAGTAACTAAAACAAACTACCACATGTATATAAGAATTGTAATTTAACAACATTAACCAAAGCTGTAGTTTCCATTCCATAAAAGTTTATCTTGTGGATAACTTTTATCCTGTGGTGGGAGACGTGAGGAAAAGCACCAAAATCACAACCTATAGTTAACCTTAGCTTTAAGTAAATACTGTAACAAATATATATAAGTAAATGTATTAATTTATGAGTCTTTAACCCGATAGAAAAATGATAAAAGGTAGAATAGGCAGAAAGTGCTAAGCTATCGTGGAATGAAGATCATTCTAATTATAATAAAATTAAAATAATAATTACTACATAAATAATAAAGATAGTAAACTTTTCATTGTAATTAAAATGAAATAAAATATTAAATATTTAAAATAAAAAACTTAAATTCAATTGTGTTACCATGGTTTAATATATATATGTGACGCCCCACCAGTGCTTAAAATTTCATAACTTATGGTACAAACCGCTCGGTACCACTACACCCATAATACGTTGTGTGCATTTATATCGCCTGCTATTATCACTTCTCCATTTATGATTTCTTTTAGTATATTACTAAATTCCGTCACTATGATTTCCTTTTCGTTGTTATTATTGTTGTAGAAAGCTATACAGTTGAAATCTAAATTTTTGTGTTTTATATTAATTTTTAGCACTTCGATTTTATTATATAAATAGTTCAAATTTACAATTTTAAAGGAATATTTTTTATCCACTAGGAACCATCTGATCTGTTTTTTGTAATTAGATTGTAATTTTTGAAAGAAATTACTTCATTATTTTTCGTCCACGTTTCTGTCAAAATAATAATATTTATATTGTTATTTGTAATAATATATTGTTCTAAAATGTCTTTATTACTTTTAAGGCTCCTAATATTTATATACATAATTTTTATTTTACCCATTACCATTTAATATATGAAATTCAAATATCGTTATTTTTAATTAATATAATATATTAAAACTTGTCATCTATTGTTTAGATTCCATTTTGGCTTGTTCTAGATCCATGAGTATTAGATCAAGAAATGCTGGATTATCTTTGTTGACCATTGCGTGATTAACTTTTCCAATTATTTTTGATATTAATCCATCCTTCTTCTTGATCTCTTTCCTTAGTTCATCAACCATTTTAGATAAATCATTCAGTTTCGATTCCGTGAGCATCAAATTTTTACTTAGCTTTTTCCTTTCTTCGATTCCATTTTCATCCAATGATGAATTGAAATCTGAAAATTGGAATTTTTTCTGGGACGGCCCAAACAGTTTCTCCTTGGCTTCTCTAAATGAAATTTTGCTTATAGTCATACATTCTGTGATATTCCTTTGTCTTCTTTTTTCTGCACAGATTTTGTTGTTCGTTCTATGACCTAAACCGCAAAATTTGCATCTCTCTCTATTATCGCATAGATGTTATTCTTCTGTCTTCGCACATAATTCACATGGTTTCATTTCCTTCGATTTACATCTGCTTATTGTATGACCGTAATTTTGGCAATTTTTGCAATACATTGGGCTCGGAATAAAATGATTTACCCTTATCAATATATTGTCATACATCGTCACATTGTTTGGAATTATGTCCGCTAAGAACGTGATTTTAACCAGCTCCATATCTCTTTTTTCTTGTGTTGCTTGGTCCCAACTTGTCATCCTCTCAATTTTGATGATATCTAGGTGCGACTTAATATTGTTTGTAATTTCCTCTATATTGATAGATCTAAAGGTATATCTCTGATTACTCCAACTGTTTTTATAAATGCATCCGGTATAAAAGCGTTGTACAAATCGAAATTCCTGAATGGATCCGATTTAATGCATTCGTTAGCATCTTTGTAATTCCTGAAGATAATTCTGGCCATATCCTTGCTTTGTTGCTCCACCGTTAGAATATTTTTAAAACCATTGGCTTTAATTGATTTCCCTAAATGTAATAAATTTATTTTTTCTCTGATAACAATCACCTTAAAAGGGCCTTTATCCTGAATACTATACATGTTCTTTGTACTTTTGTCTAATCCACCCATAGTGATCCCCTTTTCCATATTATTACTGCTCAAATTTGTGTTGTTGTCCATTGATGAAATATTGTAAATATCTGTCCTTAAATTGTTTGTATTTTTATAGTTTTTTAGAACATTCATCTCCATATTTCCTCCTCTGTTTGTACTGGATGACCCGTTTTTTCCACTTTTTGACATTTGATTACTCAAATGTGAAGTCGAGGCACTTGTATGTTTAGCATTTACCGATATTTCTTCATTACTTAAGAAACACTCGTCAGAACTGCTCATTTCTGGAATATTCTCCGACATTTTCACTAATTTAGGGTTAGAAACCATTTTTGAACTTAACCTATCTTTATTTTTTGCTTCGTAATTTTTATTTTGCGTTTTCCTTTTTCTTGCATTTTTAGACATTCTTTGTCGGTTATCACCCTTATCCTCTAGTGAGGAGTCAGAGAAAGATAATAAATCATCTAGCGTTCTACTTTTCGGAACACATGGCAAAAAATTAGGCACGCGGGAAAACCCGTCTGCCTTAGAAATAGGCGTATTAACGCCTGAAATAGTGTTGTTTCTTATCTAAACTACAATCTAATTTGGACTCACCTGATTTAATTTGATGTGTAATGTACTTTACTTTGTTTTATATTATTAAATTTATAACTTTACTTTATAATTCCGAAAAAAAAAGATGGCTACACTTTTCACTAATTTTAGCTAGAAATAGTATATTGTATAACAAGTGAAGAAAACGAGTCATTGTAATACGAAAGTGAAATTTGCAGCCTGAGCGATAGCGAGGGCTGCACTCACTTGAGTATTGCAATGACTCATTTTCACACGAGTTACACACGCTATTTTTTCTACGATACAATAGCCCTGTAACATTTATAAATAAGTAGAAACATAAAAAATTACAAACTTGTACGGATCAACAAGAATTTATTAAAACATTAAAACATTTGGGTTTTCACAAATCGTGTAGCAATATTAAGAAATCGTTGTGCAATGAATTATTTCCACACGATTTTGGTAGACGACGCAATGCCTCCTTTTCTCATATAATTTAAATTCAAAAATCATCATCGAAAGCATAGGTTACTGCACTATCGTAGAAAAACACCTTTTCGACTCAAAAGTCACAATCAGAATGTATGATTTCTTAAATTTGTTTTGCTCAAATGTCTACTTGTAATTGTTTAGTACAATTCGTAAAACTAATTTATGTGACTGTAATGTTTTATGAATGTACGTATTGTGGATATACATATTTACTCTTATCTTTTTAAAGTATATAAGAATTTTCTTATCTTTTATAAATTTGTTGCGCTCGTCTTTATATATTTTTCTAAATGGGTCAATTTTCTTTTTTATTGTTTTTTATTGTTGTTGTTGGGGATTCCTATATGGAATGCGGATTGTAATATATGTAATCCGTTAGTTTTGTGTATTTATATGCAGAATGTGTATGTCTTATGTATTTTCTTTTAGTGTTACGTATTTAGATTTTGTAAATGAGGCAAGGTTATACAACAACATTGTTGTTCATAATCATCAATTTTGGTTTTGTTTTCATTCAAAATTCATTATAAAAAAAGTACTGAACCAATTCTCATGAAAATAGTGTCATTTTAAAGTAAAAATATCAGGCTTTCAAAAAAATAATGTCTTATGGAAATCGGTTTAGCCGTTTTAAAAAAATTTGCCTTTCTGTGAGCACTGAAGGTTTGAGTCGATTTAGTTGCTTGCGAGTGTATATTAACAATAATGGCAATCACAACATGTTCCGACTTATTATATACTCATACAATAAGTATGAGGCAACAACGTACCTACTTCTATTCTAAGATTTATAAGATTCATGAAATTAATAAAATTCATAAGATTCGTTTAAATTCATGAAATTCAAAAAATTGTAAGATTGATAAGCTCCATAATATTCATAAGATTCTTAAGATTTATGAAATTCATAAATAAGATCAACAAGATACAATACATTTACAACAGAAACGACAGTGGTGGGTATTTTGAAAAATTTAGAATAATTTTGTGAGAAATTCGTTTTAAATTCAGAAAGTTTTCTGAACTAATTCAGTGTACGACACTAAGGTCAATTCATCGAGTACACCGTCTATTGATACAGCCACACCTCTATGTGAATATTTAATAATGACAATCCATTTAGTCGCTCATCGCCGATTGTGTTTCGTAGATCGTAGGTAATCCTTAGCGCCCCTTAGCACCCAGTAACTCTTCAATTGCAATTGGAGAGATTATCCAGGTTAAGAGCCCTTCTAAAAGTCTGACAAATATTTTGTGATTATTTTTGTTATTATACCAACAAAATCATCGGTAATGTAAAGTTACCGATGGAGACTGAAGAACCATATGGAGTTCGGTCGGACAATCGTTTCCTCAAGCACAATAGAATAACCACGATTTGTCAGACTTTGGGCGGTACTTATTGACTGAACGAAGATCGATTAGTTACTTCTTGGTTTTTGGTCAATGATAAATAAAAGTCGGATCTCTGCCGATGTTTTTTGACTGAACGAAGACCGATCGATTATTTAGCGGTTTTCTGTCTGTCAAATGCGATGCGACCGATGTAAGTCAAATACTAGGCACAAATCAGTCAGCGGCCGGTGGTTATTGACTGAATGAAGGCCTCTCGGTTATTTAGCGGTTTTTTGTCTGTCAAATGCTAGGAACAATTCAGACTTTGTGCGATGTTTGTTACAATTATATATTAGACTGTGATTTCATTTCATCCAGCAACCTTAAAAAATTAATTAAGTTAAGTATCACAACGGGCCATTGCTGGCCTAAGTGTGCGATAGCAGCCACTTCAACCTAAGTATCACATCGATCAATGTATTTGTATCCGATTGAATTTCTTTAATTGAACTTCTATTTTTTCTTATTTTCTAGTGTACGTCTCTAATTGTGTTCTTGTTTGTTCCAATTTAACGTTGATATTTGAGATTTTCGCATTGCCAGCTGATATATAATTTTCATTGAGACATTCATTTTGTTAATTGGCTTACACTACTGTTGCAGCAGGAAATTAATTTTGTAACTAACTGGTTCTGTCAATATATTTGATATCGGTGGGTATTTGCCGTTATACTTTCAATATTAGTGTGTGTGCATCATTTACGTTTTCAATGAAATAGTGTGCCCCAAAGACTGGAGTGCCCTCGTTTTGGAGGTTATGCTCTGCTGTTAAAGAAAATGTGTCTAGTCTATTATGCGTAATGAGTTCTACTGTATCAGTGTTTTCCTTTATGGGTATCGTATAATTGATTGCTGTTAAAGGTGGGAGTAGAGGTGGAAGTTCTTTAAATGCTAAAATTTCTATTTTTGTGGAATTATTTTCCTTATTGGCGATTTCACCAATATTGTTGGTGATTCGTCGAACTGTGGCACTATTCTGGTTTTCCCGGGGAATTGCGAATTGGGAATTGTTTTATTGTCAGTTTTCAGTGTATTTTGGTTTTCTTTTTTCCAAAGCATACTAGATTTTGGGGAAACATAATTCGATTTCATAGCAATTTTGTTGTTTATTGTTCCCTAAAAATTTGGCTGGGAATTATTTTTTCCCAAAACATGAACAAAATACCAATCGCTCAGTATGCTTTCGAAAAAAAAAACCAATATACACTAAAAACTGACAATAAAACAATTCCCAATTCGCAATTCCCCGAGAAAACCAGAATAGTGCCACTGGTGACAAAATATCCTTTAGTGCAAATTGCCCCGCATATAATAAAAAAAATCCAAAACTCTGTGGCTTTTAAGTACCCTTACTCCGATAGTAGTCTTAATCTTCTTTGAAAATCAGATGGTTTCGAAATATTACTCATTATATTTGAAAGAGCATTGATGCGTGCTGTGTTTAACAAAGATGTTGGATAGGCAGAAACCTACATTTAAAGCAACTTTCTCATTGTTCCTAAACAAACTAGATGCATATCCTATATTCAAGCGGAATCTGTTTAATCATATTAATCGAAGTTCCTCTAGTATTGAATCAGCTTTTAATGTTCTGTATTTCTTCTTAATCGAAAGGATTCATCACGTCTCATTTGTGCAAGACTATAGAGCATTTACTTCTGCCAGAAAAGCGGTAGCATTGGCACTTAAGGACTTCGAGAGGGCATTCCTACTCCCGTATATTCCTACCCATGCCTAGACTACCGTTTTGATTTAACTCTTGCGAGTTGCTGGGAATAGAAAGTCGCCTGTAGGTTATTCAGCTTTAGTACAGGAAGGCTAAATAATACTGGAGGGTGCCTGGTATCCAGAGTCCGCATATATGACTGATTAACCTATCAGCCATTCATCCTTCGGCATATGCTGTTCCACCTTAGATTAGGGTTTTTTGTCAAGGTTTTCTCCTTTAGCGCCGTATTTTAGCCTGTCCCAAAAAGCCACATTCTGCCTAATGGTTCCAGTTACCAGTACGTAAGCTTGCGCTTACTAGAAGGTTACGGAGCTGGTAGATTAATCTATCAACTTTGGCCCCCCCCTTCCAATAGACGCCAGACCACCGTAAAAGATTTTAAGGAATCTTTTCCTTCATTTTCAACTGTGCATCGGTGGGTTTTAGAGTTTAAACGTAGTCGTTCCAGTTCCAGCGCTGAAGATGAACCACGTAGTGGACGTCCAAAAAGTGCAATAACACCAGAAATCATTGAGCAAGTGCGTATATAATACTGTTTGTGAATGAAGATTCAAATTTTACTAAACGTGAAATTGCTGATACCATAGGCATCTCGGACGAACAAGTACTCCATATTTTGCATGAAGAATTACATATGAAAAAGCTGCTTGGATAACCTGGTGCCGCATTCGTTAACAATTCAACAAAAATTGAATCGAAAACAAATTTCTCAGCGTAATTTGAAGCGTTTTAAGCAGAATAAACCGGATTTTGTGCGTAGATTTATAACTATGGATGGATGAGACTTGGATCTACCACCATGATCCTAAACTGAAACAAAAACGTTTACAGTGGACTAAAGCTGGTTGTTCAGCTCCAAAACAGGTAAAATCACAATAACCGGCAAAAAAGGTCATGGCATCAGTTTTTTGGAATGCAAAATGGATTTTGTTGATTGATTATTTTAATAAAGGTAAAACAGTTAATTCTGAATATTATTGCAACCTTTTGGCCCAGTTGGATAAAAAAATTCGTGCAAAAATACCCGCTTTACAGAAGAAACAAATAATTTTTCATTAAGACAATGCACGTGTTGAATGATTTTTTTTTTTTAGTACAAAGCCTTTACATATTTTAATGTATAGGTACATAAAAAACAAAAAATATTGAAAAAATATTCTAGATGATAAATAAAAAATAATTTATATACAGGGGTCGGCACTCGAAGTGTTGTTACCAACTTCACGCTGCTCACGGCGCATGACAGCGCGCTCTTTTTTTTACAAGCGTCAGTCTGTTATGTTGTTTACAAGCCTATACGGAAGCATATCGTTTTTTAAATGGAATTCAAATGCAATATTGATTTGTATTTGGCTGGAAATCGCAACCAACCATTGTTAATGAGCTATGACATTTACATGTGACCAAAATGTTTGTGTATCGGACCATTACACGTTACAATGAAACTGGTAGCATCAAAAACGCCATGGAGGTGGGCATTCAAAAACAGCAACATCGCCAGAAATGATTCGAAAGGTGAAGGCCAGAATTCAACGTAATCCACGAGAAAGTGCAGTTCAACTGGCGAAAAATCTCAATGTATCTGCTCGTAGCATGGAGCATATATTAAAAAATGAACTACGATTGAAGCATACAAAATACAAAAAGTGCAAGATTTAACACTTGCACAAAAGGCAGTTCGCCCAGCAAGCGCAAAGGGTTAAAATATTTGCACGTTGGTTGGCTTGAGAATTTGGTATTTTCTGATGAAAATTTGTTTACGGTTCAGCAAAATGTAAACAAACGAAACGATCGTGTTTGGTTAGAGTACAAATCAAAAGACAATTTAGACCAGCGAATTTCTATGTGAAAGCAAGCGCCTGCATCAATGATGGTTTGGGCCGCGGTAACTGAATTTGCCCAGGTTTATTTCTGCACAATAATGGCCCATTCTGCAGGCCAAAGTATTAACTAAAAAAATGGAGGTGTGGCCAACACACGACTTTCTTTTACGAACAGCGAATTTTAAGAAACTATTATAATACAAATTTCTTGCAAACTTAATTAAGATTGTTTTTATTTTTTCATGTTTTCTGTAAATTGTATATTTTTGAAATATTTGCAAAATAAATTTTCTGTTTCGCGGAATCTGGGAGCTGTAACCCCAAATATTATGTAAGGCATTAATGAAGATATATCTGTTTTGAGGTCCCCTGAGTCCGAAAAAGTAGATTTCGAAATGATGTCTGTCTGTCAGTCTGTCCGTTTTTCCGTCCGTCTATCAGTCTGTGTCTTCTCTATAGCCCAGATGGCTTAACCAATCGAACAAAAACTTTAGATTTAAGCTTTACTTATGTAAAAGAAAGTAATAAAAAATAATAAATTTGTAAGAAGTTTGCGTAATTGGTTTATTCCAAGAAATCTTGGAAAATAAACCACTTCCTGACTCCGTTCAAGAACAGTGGGGCATTATCAAAACGACGGTAACCAATGGCTCAAAGTCCACCATTGGCCAAAACCCATCAAGGCCTAAAAATCTCTGGTTTGATGATGATTGTATTGGTGCTATTTGGGAGAAAGATCGCGCACGACAACCACATCTATCGCAAAAACAAGATAATTCCATAATTTCTACATGACTGCGAGGAGAATCCCAATCGGCTATGTAGACGGAAGAAACGGGAATGGCAACCCCTGTTGCTTCAACACGATATTAACGTCGAGATGACACCACTACCTCCTTCATCCTATGATGAAGTGCGGAACGTGATATCGTAGATGAGAAATTACAAGGCACTTGGTGAGGATGGTATCTGCAAAAAAATGCTCATATATGGCGGTGAAAAGATAAAAGAAAAGATACCCAAGTGAATAGGCCGTGTTTATTTTTCTTTTTTTTTCTGCTGTATAAAAATGTTCATTTTATTTACATATAATTTAAATAAATACTGGAAATTGAATAAAATGTTATTCTACATTTATAAATAGTGTACGTAAGTGTCAGTGATTGGTCTGATTCGAACAATGAATGTCAAGCAATAATTGCATTGCCTGCAATAACACGGTATTGAATTGAAGGAAAACTTAGCTAGTGTGTATAGTGATCTTTGCAAAAAAAGTGGCATATTATAAATGTGCAGGAAAATTCAATTTGATTTGTGGTTCTAACCATGTTCGTTGGTTTTGCAATATGTGCAGTAATTTGTGTAATATACTAGTAAGCAAACTATCTGAAATCACCGAGTTTTCTAAAAGTATTGAAATGCGTGTAAAAAATTTAGAAACTAATTCAGTGATTAACAAACCGCATTTGCTAAATATGAGTGTTGAGGATGATTGTTGTGAAACATATAAACTAGGGCTTGCGCCCGGGAATTCCCGGGATGCAATTCCCGGGAATTTAAGAAATTTGAAGTATTCCCGTTTCCCGGGAATGTAATAAATATTTCCCGGGAATACAAAAACCAATTTTAAGATTTCTCTATGTCATTTTTAACTTCATGGAATTAATCAGAAAGTGATGAGTGCAACGCTATAAAAATAAAGACACCTTATAGAGTTAGAGAGAGTGTAACGAATTGAATATTATCGGGAACTGAAAATTTACGAAATGTGGGATGAACGAATATTGAGCAATGCTATAGCCGGTTCACAAACTGTTTTTAAACCGCTGAATAAATCTTCAGATACTTTCAGATAGCCAAAGCATAGCGACTTCAGCATTCTTGTTAACAAATTTAAAATAACAGGCAACTATTATTGACCGCAGACGTTAAACTTTCAAAAGAAAAGTTAGCCATTAGGAAAAATAAAGATGTTGATAAAATTCGTCCAAGATCCAGAGTTGGACAAAGTAAATTATGGATGATACATTTGGGATGAGCCCATAATCGGAAATGGCTTCTATGTAGTAGGGGCATTAGTAGCCAAAAATACATAGAATTCAGTCAAAGAAAGAGCTCATACACCCTGGACGTACATGGTCTATGTGCAGAATTAAACTGAACTATTCCACTGCGTTTGTACACAAAACCATTACACAAGGAAAAGTAAGGTGCTAAGTTTAAGCCAAAAAAGGATAACAACCAAATATAAAAACGATGACGAATGGGTTTCTATCGAGAAATATGTCATCATTGGATGCATTTAGCTTCGCCAACCGTTGGCAATATGTTGAGTAAACTCAATGCTGATGGTTTACAAATTTTTGTAGTGTGGAGCCGCCGTGCGGTTTCCATACCTAAAGTGCTAACGCTGATAGTTTAAGTTTTACGCCGGTAGATTTCCCATGATGGAAAAATGGAATCCACCGATTGAGTGATTAAATCAGTTTTTAAATTATTTTAAATCTTACTTAGTTTGTTTTTCTTTCCATTTATTTAATTCATACTCGTAAAAAATACGCGAAACAAGAAACAAGTACAACTATCATGTCTTCCTCCAACATCGGCATCTGCTATTCAACACTTCTTGCATAGAGTATACTATCAAGTTTAAACATGGCTAGGCAATCAACTGAACCCAGAAGAATGGGGTTGGAAATTGATAGATAATACTCTGGAACCGATTCAAACTTTACTCCCACCTGCTCCAGAAAAACTCCTCAACACTATTTTTTTGCAATTGCAAAAAAGGTTGTAGTGCCAAATGTGGCTGTAAAAAGTCGGGTTGCTGTGTTCTCCAGCGTGCACCAATTTCCAAGGTCAGGCTTGCTCAAATGTCCAGTTGAGTACAATAGAGGAAGATTCCTGTGATTTTAATGAAGAGACCAATGACTCAGCCACATTTGAACAATTTATGAACATCCAGCAAGAGGAAGAGGAACAAGAAGAAATCGAAGAACACATGACTGTTCCAGTAGACTTTCAAGAGTATGAATCTGATTAAAATATCTAAAGAAATCAAAACAATAGTTAACCCAATAATCAATAACAATATCAATAATCAATATCAATAATAAGGTAATATCTAGAACTTGACGGGTATTGTTCCCTTAAATTATCCTAAAATTGTCATGACAGTTAGTGGAGTAAGCCTACAGGGGAAACCACGGTAAAAAAAAACGCGCCGCATACACTACCTCACAGGTGGCGTGGAAATGTGTGCATATCATGTATAATGTGACTCTTAGAATCGCGATATCTCAGAAATGGTAACTCTTAGGGAAAAAATCATGAAGACCATTTTTGTAGAGAATTTTAAGATGTACAACTTTGGATTGAGGTTTTTTTTGATAAAACTTACCGTTTTCGAGAAAAATCCCAAAAACCTCAAATTTTGACCTTTGACCCCGAATAACTTTTGTAGCACACATAGGATCGATGGGGATTTTTAAAACTTTATTTGTAATGGTAAACCCCAGCTCTCCACCAATATTTGGCTCTCCGGGAATTTTTGTTATTTTAAATGTCTATATTGACCGGACTAATTATAAAGTTATTTATACAATAACGGCTACCAAACAATAACAGGAGTTGACCTTCTTCATTAACGAAGCTATATCTCAGTGGAATTTAACAAACCCAGTGGTAATCCAGTGGTTAAATGGATAAATATAGCGAGTTAAACTCAGGCGACGCATTCAGGGATTTTTAAACATCGAGAGTTCGGGCGGTCAAGGCGAAGACATTATTTGGACAGGGGCTGAGGCAGTTCAAGAACGTGTAAGGTATTGCATGTTACTATATTATAGATAATCATTGTTTTTCCGTTTCTCTTATCTTACCTATTCATTGTTTTTTTTTATTATAAGTAATTACTTGTTTTGAAGTTTTGCGTACAGTGTTTTTGAGTTGGCGTTCTCTCTAGTTGATTTCTTGTTTTTTTTTCTGATGTGATGATCAATATTTATTTATTTGCGGGCACCGAAATAATTATGTGCTAACCTTATAATTGATGATGGGGTAGTGGATACAGTGTGGTAAGTGTGATCGTTGTTTTTGTTCCATAATAGCAGTGTAATTTGTAAATTGAAACAGTTAGTCTTAGCACACTGATTTATTTTGTTTTTGTAACATGGTTTGCACACATGTGTGTAAATCGGAACCTCCCAAGCCGACGGGTAGCTATCAAAATAGTGTGCGACCACATGTGCGGTAGAAACCTTATAGCCATGCGGTTACAAATTTTTAGTATATAAGAACAAAAAATTGAGTCTGTCCGACTCTCGGACAATACTTTTCCCAGAAACCATCCGTTAAAGATCACAAAACCAACCATTTATATTTTACAAACATTTTGCGTTATTTTGGGCAGGCGTTATTTTGGGCTTCATAATATGTCACGGCTTTTCTCAAATTTGGAGACCTCTTCCCCAATATCACAATTGATCACGGCAATTTAAAACTTGTACTCTCATACCGCCAAATCACACGCTCACAACTAATGCTAGATTATTTAGAACTGACACGTGTTGAGAAGAAATCAAAGTCGTACTCGCTATTTTTCATCTTCGACCTTTAACAACATTAGATCCAATTATAAATCTCTAGTATACCGTTGAAAGTCCTTAAGAATTTAATTAACTCCATTGAGAGAATATCTACAATGTTCAAAAATTAATTATTTATTATATTTACAATATTATGTGAGCAACGGGAAAATTGGCCGATATAATTCTTTATTCAGTGCTTCAGTCTGGACGGGGCATCGCTATAGACCATTCGGAAATACAAAATAATATAACACAAACAATACAAAATCGGAATTAAAGTTAATTATCATTTGTTACCGAATTTCACCTCTTTGTTATATAGCATTACATTTTACATATCTCCCAGCTCTCCTAAACCTGCGCCACTCTAGTGGCGTGATATTATTTTAAAGCCTCTCATAGTAATTTGCTATTAGAAGTTATATACGACTTCAAATACCAAGAGTATTTATTACTCAGGTATAAACAGAACAAGAGCGTCGACGACGAGCGATGACGCCTGTCAAATTAAAATACACAGAAATCATACGATGCTAACAGAACCGCAATATCGCTGGCGACGACGACAATATCGCCGAACTTTTTTTAGAATCTATTTCTAATTTTATCGCCGGTGATACAATCTTGCCTACTGTTTTTTTATATTTTTAAGTAGAATACGATAGCTGTCATATTATTAACCATTTTTTTCAATCAATTCTTTAATAAAACGGAAAATCTATACCCACCAACGTCTACTTGGCAATATTAAATTATAATATTCATGTGCCAAAAACACAAGATTTAGGTTATGTCGTTTGTTGTTATTTTTTTATCGCCATGCGCTGACGCTCTTGTTATGTTAACTACAGCGAATCAGCGATATCGCGGCGATATTTTTTTTTTTATTCGTCGACGCTCGTCGTTGTCGCTTTTGTTCTGTTTAGAGGCGATTTTATTCACAAATTCACAAATAATGTATCAATCAACATGTCGTTGATATTTTAATCATTAAAATGTCAATAAACCGTCACAGAAATGTCAATGTCAGAAATGCCAGTGCTATAGAAACGGGAATATCTTGCTATCTTTAAAAGCTCACTAGATATAATTATTTTTAAATGTTGACAATTTTATTTGCCACCAGCAAAGTATTTTATGCAAATTAAGAAATTTAAATTCCATATTACACGGTAATCTTTTCATATTATCTTAAAGACACCTAAGGAACAATTGTTGAAATTTGCAAAGTGTATTAACTGTAAAAAATATTTCTTTGGAAAGTTCCACATTAGCTCGGTACACAGATAAACAAATTTATATTACTTTTTTTGTCAAAATGATCCCACGCAATGCCTCAATCAACTTCAAATTTTCTGCACAAGTAGATGATGCATTGTCAAATTTATCATCAACAAAAGAAAAAAATCGTCGGTCTCGTTTTTGAGAAAATCTGTTTGGCAGTTTTCTCTTCCACTTCAACCTCCTCTATTTTATACTCGAATGGACCTAAAAGTTAACACAAACTGCTTATTACTAAAATCTATGTTTGTACAAAATATCGACCAAGCCTATCAATATTTGTGAGAATGGGAGGCAAAACAAAAATAATAAAAATGTGCGACTGAAAGGACGGAAGGACGGACACGACATTTTTCTGATCGGTGTTTCGGGGTCCTGGTAACCTAATTCGACGAGAAATGTGAAAATCTGGAACAAAATTTTTTTCGCGATTACAATACTTACCCAATATAACTTCGTTATAGTGGGAAAAGTAAAAATTGTAACTTTTAAATTTATAATTCAACAAACTCATTCTTAATATTATATTCAAAAAGGAGACACTGTTACTCTCCAAAATAAATTTATAATTAAAGTAAAAATAAAACATTCTAAAACTAAACGAAAAATCTTTATTGTTAAAACAGAGCAGCTGAATATTTGCCACAAAATTTGGTAAGTATAACTAATAACAAAATACTAACATAAAACGGCCCGGTATCTAATGAAATGTTAATCTGCTTCCCTTTGTGAAGAGCTAACAGAACAGGAGCGGTACTTTCAGTACGCGCTTAAGTAATTAGCTAGTTAACATTCCATTAGCTTATCTTTCTCCAACTAATTCATAAATTCTGATAATCACAAGTGGGTATAACATTAACAAACCCAACTTGTGAATAAATTATTGAAACAACATTAGAACGTGTACTCAACGCTAGTTAGGAACTGTAGATTCATATCGTAAATGTTTAGCTAAATAAAACAAAAGACAACATATGATATTCTTCAACATTCAGTAATCTTCAACATTTAGTTTTTAAGAAAGAAAATATATTTAATAGCATATACTTTAACATGATGCTGCGATCATAAATGGTAATGTCGTTGTGATTGCCGGAAACTTTATTGTATTGTTCCAGTAATGAGCTTCCGACTATAAACTCAGTAAGCAAAGGTTCGAAGCTGCATTCATATTCTGGAATTGTAAGTCAACGTATTACAACTACATCTAAAAACGTTTCTCATAATAAAGATGCCGCGATAAAAGATGAGTGTGGTATTAATTTCAATCCCACCAAAATTCGGAACTCAAATAAAATTATTATTGTATCCGGTATTGGTAGTGATGTGCTGGGACCTATCGAACGGCGCAGGCATTTATTTATATCTAGACTGCATGCGGGTGTAAATGAGAATGACTTGCGGAATTATGTAAATGTCAAGTTTGCTGACATAAAGGAGGTTAAAGTGTTTAGGTGGTCCAAGAGTAAAGATGCAGTTAATATGGACTACTCATCTTTTAAATTAACTGTACTGGAGTCAGACTTTGAAATCTTGTTGAATACTTGTGTTTGGCCAGCTGGAACGCTGGTCAAAGAATTCAAAAACAGAATACGTGAACGCTCTTTTTTAGGGGCTCCAATGGTTTCTCGGGGGAAAATTTGGACACCGGCTGCACCAGTCAAACCGCCCGGAAATCATCTAATACAAAAGATTCGTCATTATTTATTATACATCAAAATATAAAAAGTATCCGTAAACATTTTAATGTATTTTTAGCTAATATTGCTGCACTTTGGAGGTTTGGATTGAAAATTTTGAACTTGATAACTATAAAATTCCTGGCTATAATATATTTGGTAAGTGTAATTCTACGTATAGAGCGAGTGGCGTTGTTGTATATTTTGATGTTTGCATTCAGTACAGTACTGTCTCCTATTTTGATATTCGTAGTGCTGACGTTTTACTGCTTAATTTTAATTTTGATTCTATTTCATTTTCGGGTCGGTCGTTGACGCTCGAAGAAGAAGGACGTGTTTTTGTCGTCTTCTTCGAGAAAATTTTAATTTAATTAATTTTTAGTTTATTTATTTTCTAATGTAGTGTAAAGTGTTTAAATATATAATTTATATATAATTTATTTTAATTTAAGTTATTTAAGTAAAAGTGTGTGAATAAGAATAGTGAAAATTTAAATATGGATAGAATGCAATCCATCGGGATGCATTCAACAGGCATTGTTTTATATTTTTATTTTTATTTTCATATTTATAGCGAAACAAGTCAAATTTTGGCTTTCTCGCTTAATAATGCATGTCTTAAATTTGTGTAGTTGGTGCATAAAATTCGAATGGTCAAATACATTATCTCGTATTTAAATTTAATTAAAATCGAATAAATAAATTTACGCATTAAATTTCTGTTTCTGTACATGAATATACAAGTTTTCGGTTTCTCTCTTTCCTCTTACGAGATTATGTATGTGTTGTATTTTTTGTTTTGTGTGGAAACGACACAAACACATATATTCTTTATTTATATACATAAAAAGAATATAATTTCTATTATATAATTTCTATAAAGACAACATTGGTTCTATAGTGTTCGATTGTTGATATTTGCTTCTGAATTGTATTCACAGTCGTGTATGTGTAGTGTACGAGGTTATTTTCGGAAATATATACAGTAATATATAATATAGTGAAGCCTATTATATATGTATATAATATAGAGAAGGCATGTACCAAAACACACTATGTACACATCGATACTTTCCCTGCTGCGCACGTGAAGGATTATATGAAAACGTTTGTTTTCTCTATGTGCGTTGGTGGTTTTAGTTTTGTACTGTACTGTAATACGATTTTATTATTTTTACTTGGCGTTGTTGTATTCTTTGTGTTTATAGTGCTCTTTATATACAGTGAACTACACAACGCAAAATTTTCATGTATTCAATTCAAATAAGATTCTTATACTACGTATAATCGAGTAATTTTGAGTTGAATTGGAAATTTAATTAGAATTAAAAGTTTCTTGTGTTCGATTCTAATGGGATTTGTTTACTTTGTATTATCGAGTAAATTTGAGTTGAACCAGAAACTATCGTATGTAATACAGTGAGGTCTCGTTATAGTGAATACTGATTTAAGGAAATTGTAATTTCGCAAGGAAATTATATTCGCCAAAGTGATAAGTGTTTATGTGAAAATATATGGTTAATAAGGAAATAAAATAATAAAACTTTGCAGATGTAAATACACAACTAAATTAAATTATTAAATAATTAAATACATTTCTCCGGTTCCTTTGGCTGCGCTGTTTCGAGATTTCACTGTTCATATATACAAATTTTTTGTTTATTTAAGCATGATTATTTTTAATACGGGGTAGTTAATTTTACTGAACTGCACGGAATTCCTAAACTGAATTCATACTTTAGAAACTAATTAGTTCTTATAACTTTAATTTTGGGTACTGGTGATATTAATTGTAATTCATTCCAGAAAAGTCATCACAGATGAAACTTCTATACTTTAAGTGGCAGGTTCACGAAAATGGTTCATTTATAATAGTGGTTTTGAGTTAAACTGTAGTTTTTTGGATCGGATTGGTGAAATTGGGATTCCGAGAAGGACTGGCACCCTATTGATTTTGTTTATCAGTTATTTTTGTTAATATGTGAATAGTATCTAAAGGAGTTCCTTTTTTAGTTCACTGATTAATAAGTTAATTTTCAGAATATAACTCAGTTCCAGAATTAATCATTATTAGAGGGATTAAAATTAATCCTTTCTAATAAAGAAGCTAATTTCAAGTATAGATTATAGTTTCAGAATTAGTAATTATTGGGGATTAAATTAATCCCGTGTTTCAGAATTAAATTCCAGCTTAAATCAACCTTCCAGGATCAACAAGGAGTGAAGAAGCTGAAATTAAAAATTGTGTTAATTTTGTAAGCTGATGAAATTAATTAATTGTTAAAATTTGTAGGGGTGCCAACTAGAGGATTTTTTAAATTATTTATTGAATTATTTAAGTGGCCTAGGCTAGGATTGATGCGGATGTAATTTTAAGTATACTTAAATTAATAAAATCTTAGGTGTTTAGAGGGGTTTATTTTAAGTATACTGATGAATAATTTAATTTGTTTCAGAATTTAAGATTGCTCCAGAATTAATCATTCTTAAAGGGATTAAATTTAATCCTAATTTTCAGTAACAAAGGTATAGACGGACTCAACGCTCCAGGAACAACAAGCAGTTAACAATCATGTAGTTTAGAAATTGTGTTGTCTTGTGTTGTCTTATTTACTAACTATCAACCGCCATGGTGTCTGGAACCGGGTTGAGTCTCTGCTACTAACATACCTTTCCTTTCCCTCGATTTTGTTATTCGTAAGAGGGTGTACGGTGGACCCGGCGTATCCGGGAAACTTGCCTTAGGCTTGGTCGTACACACTAAATCAATCAATCAATCAATCAATCAATTTCATTTTCGGTTGTTTGTTCTTATAGATTTCATGGCTTAAACTCGTCTGAACATGTTGATGAATTTAATACTGTTCTTGCAGGTATTAAGTCGAAAAATCTTATTATCTGTGGGGATATGAATATAAATATTCTCGATGATCGTAGATCAACTGATGACTATTTATAGGTATGATAGCTACACACTTATTAAAATCGTTAATTAATTCACCAACTCGTGTTTCAAAAAGTTCCTCTACATGTCTGGATCATTTATTATTCAGATATTCATTAAACATAAAATTCAGTTTTTCTGCAATTATTTAAATTTAACAGATGATCTGTCTAATGAAAATTGGTCGGTCGTCTATTCGCAAGAAAATGTGTCTCTAGCATTTGACAATTTTATGTCCAGGTTAAACATGAATTCCACAAAAAGGTAACCCTCAATTAAAGAAAAGAAATATTTCGACATTAAAATATGACATAATTTTTCATGTTTTTGCACTTGCACAACGAATTGCATTTGAATAAAGAATTAAAAAATTTTCGCCATAGAAAAGTTTGTATGGTGTCACACGTACGTTATCCATGTGACATGTACGTTATTTAGTGAAAAATTGAAAAGTCAGTTAGTATTAGGTTATTCTAAATGAAAACAGCACTAAAATGTTTTAGCATAGCTCCCTCTATTTAGATAAAAAAGTTGAGTTTCAGGTCCAAACCAATTCGCAAGTAATTTTATATAACGTACACAACTCAAAATCAGAGGAAAAAATTTGTCACATGTACGTTATACGTATTTTGTTAAATATTTTGGTTAATTAGTAATGCGATTTTTAAATATTTGATATATTCTAAATGAAGAGATAAATTGGTCATTATAAATCATAAAGAATTGTTTTAGAAAAAGTAATTTGTTATTAAATTTTGGTAAAAACATTCGCACACTGTCACAGTACGTTATATGGAATTCGTGAAATAAAAATACCTCGATTATTAAAATTAAATCAAAGGATAGAATTATAAAGCCTTGGATTATACCTTCACTACTTATTAAAATTAGGCTGAAAAATAAAATACAAGAAGTTAATTCGAAGGGTGAATGATTCAGAGTTTAAACGGCGCTTTGATGTGATGAATAGAGTTGTTAAGCATGACGTAATTCTTGCTAAGGTCAACTTTTACAAAAATAAATTTGAATCTGCGAATGGTAATATTTCAGAATACTGGAAACTAGTTGATGGCGTTTTAAATAAAATCAGGATAAATGTGCAAATTCAAAAAACTGATATTGATGACAATGGTTGTATAACTGACAGACGTGGCCTGGCTGAATTGTTCAATAGTTATTTTGTAAATGCGGTCCAAGATTTAAAACTGACTGTAAGTAACAATGAAGATGATTTTTCTGACCTAATTTATAGCAATTCCACTGTACAGTCATGTGTTTTCTTTGAAACTTGCCCAGATGAACTGCAAAAAGTCATATCGAATCTGAAACCTAATTATTCTACTGGCATTGATAACTGCAGCAATATTTTTGTCATATACATATTTTAAATTTTAGTTTTGATTCGGGTATTTTTCCCACTAAACTGAAAAAGAGTCAGGTTATTCCCATTTTTAAAAAATGAATAATATTGTAAATTACAGGGCGATTTCTTTATTATCGGTGTTTTCTAAAATTATTGAAAAGGTAGCTCACCAAAGAATAACTAGTTTTTTGAATAAAACACATTTTTTGCATACCATGCAGTTCGGGTTTAGGAGATCTAAAAGTACTGAGGGAGCCGTATTGGAATTCACTAATTTCCTGTATGAAGATCTTGATAAGGAAAGATCGGTTGCATCAATTTTTGTGGATTTAACTAAAGTCTTTGATATGGTTAACCACAAGGTATTATGTATTACAAAAACTGCTACATGCTGGTTTTCGTGGAGTAACTAGGCAATGGTTTAGCTCATATTTATGTAATAGAACTGATAAGTGGTTAAGATTGGTGATGTTTTGAGTGAATGTAAAATTATCAATGATGGTGTTCACAAGGTTCGGTTTTAGGCCCCATGCTTTTTTTGATCTACTTAAACTCAATTTTTTATTTGAAGCTTTCTGCAAAGTTGATAGCTTTTTCGGATGATCTACTGTTTCTGTAAATGATTGTTTGGAAAGTATAGGAACATCCAGTCTATGAACTCTGACCTATGTATAGTCTTAGAAAATGGTGTCTTTGTCTTGCTCATACCATGTTTCTGAGCATAAAAACTAAGGGTATGATTTTTAAACTTAATAATGAAATTGTTGTTCAACCAGATATCATTTACTATGATATAAAGTGTGATAGTCTAACTTGTTGGGCGGGTTGTTTTAATATTGAATTCGTATCAAAATTCAAGTATACCTTGGACTGGCTATGGATGCTTCTATGCGTTGGCTGGCTCATATTGATTCGTTACGTATTTATTTGTGAGCTGTTATTCGAAAATTTTATATTTTACGTTCAGCCTGTCCTTTAGCAGTCCTAAGAATTATTTATTTTGCGCTAGTTGAATAAAGATTGCCCTATGGTTTAATATGCTGGGGAGGAACTTATAATACTAGAATTTACCCACTTGTTATTCCTCAGAAACATGCTATTCGGATTATGCTCAATTCAACAAGGTTATCGGCTTCGTGGCCTTTATTTGAGCTGGAAATTTTCCCTATTAGACATCTATTTGTGTACAAAGTAATGAAATAATTTTTTTCTATTAAGGACGCTCAGTCTCATGTTGCAGTCAATTACAACTTGAGAAATAAGCAGTACATAGGGCTAGAAAAATTTACAATAACAAACTACCAAAACTCGTTTCAAATATTGGCTCCAATAATTTTCCATAGCCTAACAGATGATTTAAAAGGCACCTATAAAATCAATAAACGTAAGCTAGCTCTGAAATCGTTTTTGTTCAAGTCCTCGAGTGTGAATGATTTGTTGCATTTTCAAGTGTAGCATGTAATTATGCACATATATGTACATGTATCTTTTCTGCTTTATTAATGTTAGTATTTCTTTTTTTCCCTTTAATTATTAATTTTGTAAATATAGTAAATTGTTATCAGACGACACTGGATTTTAATTTTAAATTATCTGTTCTATCGAATTTTTCAGCTAATATAAATAATTTGGTATAGAGAAGAAATCCCAGTAGAGTGGAAGACGGCTCTTATTTGCCCACTTCATAAAAAGGGAGATCGATTGAACTGCAATAACTATCGCGGTATAGCGTTACTAAAAACGGGCTACAAGGTTTTGGCCAACGTAGTCGTAGCAAATTTATCAAATTATAGCGAGAGGATCTTAGGTGATTATCAATGTAGTTTTCGTCCAAATAGATCCACGGTTGATCAAACTTTTACGCTGAGGATTGTGCTGGAGAAATGCTATGAAAAGGACATTCCTGTACACAATCTATTCATAGACTTTCAACAAGCGTACGATAGCATTAAGAGGAATACGTTATGCAACGTATTGTCCTACCTGGGCATACCGTCAAAATTGGTTTCAATGTGCCAGCTTTTAATGGATGGCTCACTATATAAGGTGCTAATTGAAGGTAACATTTCGGAGGCCTTTGAGATAACATCTGGAGTGCGGCAAGGAGAGCCAATAGTTGAAACTCTTTTCAATTTATCTTTGGAGTATGTCACGCATCAGCTCAATATGGCGCTGCGCAGCTGCCTGTATTATAAATCAAGGGAATTTATTAAGATCGTCCATTGACTTTATAAAAACAACCGAGCCCTCAACATCTTTTTTCATCATAACGGTTCCTCTTCTCGGTTCCAGAAGATCGTCACCATCACCTTCACGCACGTTAATATCACCGATTAACCGAGGGTTTACAACATTTCTGCTACTAGACGGGGTATTCAATTGATTTTCAGAAATTTTCCGATTAGGTGTCATAGAAATTATATTGTCATGGCCAATTGACAAATTTTGACATTTTTGTAGCTTAACAAAACTCGAATGTGTCCAAGATTTCTTTGATTTCTCCAGATTTTCAATCTCATTTATGTTTAGTCCAACGCAATTAGCGTGAAACACTGTTCAGCTTGCCTTTCAATCAATCTTCGGTTCGGGACGATTAATTTTCTTGTCGTTGCACAGAACTGAACCATCTTGTATTAAAAATCACAAAAACCACTTTTCTTTCAGAGATAATAAAAGATAATATATATCAAATGCAACTGTCAATATAAAAATTCCTTTGGAATTCAACCCGATACACCTTATACTTTGATTTGAACATATTCAGCAATCTTCAATTTATTTGTTGGTACCAAGCCATCAAGATAAATACGCGCCAATCTCTGCTCAAGAATTCAATGCTGGTACGTATCTAAATGGAGAATACCTCTGCAACATACATCAGCCACTGTATGATTAAAGACCTTGTGCAAGCAGATGTGAGATGTTGTTACTCAAGCGGGATGGCAAAATATGAACAAGCTGCCAGATATATCAGAGGGTAGTCACCACTCTTTGGATTCCATTGCACATATCCAACGCATGGATCTTTATAACATAAGCTCAAGAATAACTATTATTGCTTGTAATGTAATCTGCGACCATACAGTCGGTGGTACATTTGAAACCACAACTATAGAGATCCATGGTAAGGGAGCCCTGGAGCTGCATGCAAACAGTGTCAGGATACAAGACATTCAGCAGCGAGTTTAAATTCTCCTTTCTACATCAATCAACTTGGGCGAGATGATAAATATTACGGACATCATGAACCAAAAATCAACTTCGAAATTCGCAGAAATCAAGGCAATTGAGGCCGTCATTCAACAATTCAGAAAGGGTCACTATATTACAATGAATTTGCTATAGCACATCCACACCCTGTTCAACACCTAGAACCCCTCACGCAGCACGATATTCCGTAAAGATACGTCGTAGCAGACATCATAGAATAATGAGCGTCACATACAGAGTATATACAGTATAAACAACCAGATGAAGACGGTCGCCCGGGAGAATGTCACTTCACGTGTGAACAGATTTGTTGTCATCATTTTAATTTATAATTTGTTGGAAATTAACACCAGGAAAACTGGAAAAAATTCATTTTGCCTTAGTTAAATTCAGAGTAAAGTTGTTAAGGTTATCAGCAATTTACAATTTCAGAATACCAACACAACTCTAATGTGAATCGAAAATCGGCTCAACTATAAAGTTCAGAAATCAGGTGCTTAGTATTGCGAAACGATTAATTTTTTTTTTTTTTTTATAATTTCCCAAGAATTAAATTTTCCAAAATTCCAAATATCAAATTAACCAAATTGCTCCACAAGGAACAAAAAAAACCAATCACAAAATACAAAATGTTTCCAAACTCCGACCAATTAACAAATCCCAATCTCACTATAACGATTCGACGAATTTTCTCCGCGCTAGACATTATTAGCGAAAAACGATTCTGAAATTAAACAACAATAAAACCAAAATATGTTACCTTGTCCAGAGTTTATTTACACATTCGAATAACAAAACAAAAAAAAAACTGTAATTTTTAAAGTCTGTAATTTTATGTTTTCAAAGCAACAATTTTTTTTTTGTATTTTTACTTTATGTTTATGAGGTAGTTATTAGCCTACATTTTATGTTATATTTTTATAATTTTTATATTTTATTTATGCTAACACAAAATCAGATGATTTTTTTTTTTGTTAAATATTTCCATGATACTCGTACATAATAACCAAAGCATATTTTGTGTGTGTATCATTAAAATAAAAAAACAAAAAAAAAACACAACATAAATGAATGGTAATTATGGTTAAAGTGTTTGTCGCGATTAACTAATCATATTTATTATTATTGTTATTGTATCCAGATAGTACCTACATAAAATGAAGCAAAAAAAAAACAGATAAAATATTGTTACAAGCGTTTATTGAATAATTGAATTAAAAATATTGTAATTAGAAATTGTGGACTTCGTTATTAATAAAACGTCCGTAATTCCATATACTTTTACGGTGAAAATTAGTCGACAAAATGAAATTAAAATTTATGTTTTCTATATGTAAATGGATGTAACTGTAATCAAAGTCGAAAGTATACTTTTTATTTTTTATATGATGAAATTGCAAATATGTTATGTTGATAGTTGAAATATGATAGTTGGTCGGCTTGAAAATGTTAAGAGTAATGCTGTTAAAGGTAGCCGAAAGTTTCCAGCCAAAACAAAAAAGTCGATAATGCAGCATTTCGAAAATAAAAAGTTGTAGCCGATAATAATTGTAGCCGTTCATGTTTTAGTTTGCTGAATCAAATTTCTGGGCACTTCTGGTCGTAATCTATTTTAATTTTACTTAAAGTTTATAAAACGGTAACTCAAAGGCAAGCTAACCTAATAAATATAAATCAACGTAAGTATATTTGAAATTAGACATGCACTTCATATTTCAAAACTTTATCCAAAAATCATTCTAGAATTCAATTTCTATCGCGCATGCCAAATTTCACTAAAATCAGTTAAGGAAAAGCCAAGTCCCACGCTATTTGGCCATATTAAATTTAAATCTAAGCCAAATTTGCTAGATCTAAAATGTTCTAGACCGAATTTTAGCCCTGATTTTTATAAATGAACGAAATCTACAATATTTAAAGTAAATGAATCGCCATCACCATTCGTTAGTATCATATTCACCACAAAGCCTTAGAAGTAATTTTTGAAAGTAACGGCAATAATGTTATTATTATTAATAATCAACAAAACTGTGTAGCGGTTCACTCATACGTGCTCCGCCACAAAGTAGCAACTACAGACTTTGGCGTCGGAGTTCATCCAATTACCAATACAACGTTTGACTCCGCTCAACGTTATCATCACTATTGGGAACGCACCCGAGTTTTGCGTATGAACGAATACAACCATCAAACTACTATAATTCTCTTCCACATGAAGTGACACAAACAAAATAAAATTATTCTTTATATTCATTATTCAGTCTGCTCTCGATCTCTACTGCGACAACACATCGCTCGTCATGTTGGCCGCCAAAATATATTTTCCGCGACACAAAATGGTGGGGAATTAAAAAATAATAAATACATTTTTGTTAATTCACATTAATTAATAAAATAAAATAAATTATTTTAACTAAATATATTAATTAAAACAAAATTATAAAATTAAATTATTAAATATGTACCTACATTAGTATCGTGTATTTATTTTGTGTACGCTAAAACTGCAACCTGTATTACAACTTCAGAAAAGCTGACACAATGAATCTTAATCAATTTCTTGAGGGGATTAACTGGGAAAATGAATTTAACAGCAGCAACATAGATGTTAACGTGGAGAAATTCTACAAAATTGTATTTAGAAATATATTGCATTTTATTAGAAATATATGGGCATAGAAATATTTGTTCCTACTGCTGTGGCCAAACCAAACAAATATCCGCCATGGTACAATAATAAACTTATCAATCTAAAAAACAAGAAAGATAAGGCTTACAAACAAAATCTCAAATTCTGTTCCGAGGAAAGCAAAATTCACTGCGTGTAACCAGAATTTCGAAAGCTACTTTGGGATAAAGTGAGAGCTACATTAGCTGTAGACTCGATGCTCTTCGTCTATCGAATGGCAAGTTTACTTCTTCGAAGAAAGAAGCAAACGAGTTGCTTCTTTCTGTTCGTTTTCTGGAGTGTGTCATCGTTAACTTTGATTTTGCTCACTCGACAAACCAATAGGAATTGCAATGAAGCTCCTGACTGGGATTTAGCGGATCGGATAGTTACGTCCGAATACTATTCAGGTGGTCCTGATGCAATTTTTTCGGCTGTATTACAGCATTGTTTTCTTATTATTATAGGGACCACCTGCTCCACTTTAACGCTGAATGAGTCTGGCTCTCGGAATCATTACTTTTGTTTTCGAAGAGAGATACTTGTAGATTGTTGCTTGTCGTAGCCGCAATTGGATGGTTTTCTAGTTTTGGTACTTGGGCGAGTGATGTGAGGAGTTGCCTCACGACGATGGTAGTTGTTACTGTTAGATCAGTTTCTTGATCTACTGCAATCGAAGTGTTCCTGTTTGCAGTCTTAGTTTCATTGGTGATACGCTTCAATTCCTCTATTGAAGTTGAGGGGCGCTGAGTGGGGCAGGTTTGGATAGCGTGTTGGTGCTAATAGCAGAGACTGTTGGTGTTTGCGGCGTACACAATTCCCATATTTTGTTGGCGATCTCGCGTAAGTCTGGAGTGGCTTCCTTTCTCTAGAGCGGCGCGGATGGACTTGGTATTGGTTGGTAGATGTTCGGTCAAATGGTTCTTTTGAAAAGAGATCCATTTCCTACTTTTTGGGGTCCTGCAAGGTTCTCTAGGTGTTCATTAAATTCGGATGGCAATTCGATTGTGTATGTGTTAGTTGTAGTGGAGGCTTGTTACAGCTGTTTTCTGTCTCGAATAGGATTTTTCATTTTGTATCTCTGGTTTGTGTTTCTCGTATCTATCTACTTCGGCAGGATTGTTCTATTATCGGACATGCTAACGTTATGATGTCTACCGGAGGGACACTCGCTGTGTGAAGGTGTTTTTGGTGTGCTTCGTTGTGCTTGAACCGTGTTTGGGCGTATAATGTCGGGAGTGAAGTGGTGAGGTGTTTTCAACTGTTCGTATGTTTTGTTGATCTGCAGGTTATCATCACCGTTGGGCGTTTCAATAAGAACTGTGTATATGTGATTGAGATACTGGTGGTGTTTCGTTTTTTGTTTGGTGGCACTGGTGCGCAAACCGAGTTTGAATGGTTGAGGAATCTTATGCACGGTGCGCTGTGGCACGACATAATGTTGAGCGATGAGTGTGTATGGGGTCTGTTGCTTACCGATTTTTCCATTTATGCATGTACAATAATTGATTAATAATAGTTTCACTGAACTTTATCTAAAAATGGAAATAGATAAGAATTGCCAAACGAGAAAACAAATTAATCTTTAATAACACACAGTCGACCTTGATATGCAAATATGTACACGTACAGCCTCCGATGTTGCGTGATGTTTCTGCTATGATGAGACGATTTGATTTTGCAGCTTGCGGTTGATGAAATTTGCAAAAATGTGCGGATGAGGGGATTTAGTAGTTGGGATATCCATTTATTTTAGTATTTCTGGAACTCCTTGGATCACGTCGGGTTCACCTATTATAAATATTGGTGACCATGGTGATGTATTTATTTAGTTAATATGTAGTAGATTTAACAACTAAATAGTAATGCGAATTGATTATTTTATTTGAAAATTTATAGAAATTATTTAAAATAATCGTTGAAGGGATAAAATAACTGATAACAACTCAAGTTAATTTTACTGAACTGCACGGAATTCCTATACTGAATTCATACTTTAGAAACTAATTAGTTCTTATAACTTTAATTTTGGGTACTGGTGATATTAATTGTAATTCATTTCAGAAAATTCATCACAGATGAAACTTCTATACTTTAAGTGGCAGGTTCACGAAAATGGTTCATTTATAATAGTAGTTTTGAGTTAAACTGTAGTTTTTTGGATCGGATTGGTGAAATTGGGATTCCAGGAAGGAGTGGCACCCTATTTATTTTGTTCATCAGTTATTTTTATTAATATGTGAATAGTATCTAAAGGGGTTCCTTTCTTAGTTCACTGATTAATAAGTTAATTTTCAGAATATAACTCAGTTCCAGAATTAATCATTATTAGAGGGATTAAAATTAATCCTTTCTAATAAAGAAGCTAATTTCAAGTATAGATTATAGTTTCAGAATTAATAATTATTAGGGATTAAATTAATCCCGTGTTTCAGAATTAAATTCCAGCTTAAATCAACCTTCCAGGATCAACAAGGAGTGAAGAAGCTGAAATTAAAAATTGTGTTAATTTTGTAAGCTGATGAAATTAATTAATTGTTAAAATTTGTAGGGGTCTAGTTGACTAGAGGATTTTTTAAATTATTTATTGAATTATTTAGGTGGCCTAGGATTGATGCGGATGTAATTTTACGTATACTTAAATAAATAAGATCATAGGTGTTTAGAGGGAATTATTTTAAGTATACTGATGAATAATTTAATTTGTTTCAGAATTCAAGATTGTTCCAGAATTAATCATTCTTAAAGGGATTAAATTTAATCCTTATTTTCAGTAACAAAGGTATAGCCAGACTCAACGCTCCAGGAACAACAAGCAGCTAACAATCATGTAGTTTAGAAATTGTGTTGTCTTGTGTTGTCTTTTTTACTAACTATCAACCGCCATGGTGTCTGGAACCGGGTTGATTCTTTATTACTAACATACTTGTCCTTTCCCTCGATTTTGTTATTCGTAAGAGGGTGTACGGTGGACCCGGCGTATCCGGGAAACTTGCCTTAGGCTTGGTCGTACACACTAAATCAATCAATCAATCAAAAAATTATAGGGACCACCTGCTCCACATTTTTAAAGAATGCATTGCTTTTAGCATTGTTCCCCAGGTTTGGTGCAAGAGCAACGTTGTTTTTTTATCGAACGCTGGCAAATCAGATTACACTGATTCCAAAGTATTTCGGCCTATCAATATGTCCTCAACATTTCTTAAAACGTTAAAGGAGATTGTCGACAGATTTATTAGAGATAAATATTTATCTAATTCCCCACTCAGTAACATGAAACATGCTTATTAGGATAGATAAGTCCTGTGAAACGGCTCTACATGAACTTGTCACTAGGATCGAAAGATCCCTCAATAATAAAGAGTTTCTTGTAGGTAGCACAGCATGTTCAGCTGCGTTTCGGCTAAGGAGCATAAGAATGTGGAACACTCTTAGTTCAGTCAATTTTCTCAAATTGTGTAAAATCATTTATAATTGAAATGAAACGTTTTGATATGGACCTCCACATTTATAAGCTTCGGCTTCACCTCGGCTTTCAAACAATTATACTCAACTGTTATACTCTTAGTATCGGCCTAATGCCGTTAAATACAATAATAGTTCGAGTGAAATCTATATAGGCTGTCTTTTTTAAAGAAATGGAGTTTCGCGTGCCACCAAATTTCGCTCATTTCGTCAACCTCACGAATTTTATTGAAAATAGTTTAAATGATTTGTAGTTTAAGATGACATTTGTCTTTTATTAAAATAGAGAACACCCCAAAGCCTTGTATATTTCAAGTGATTTTTCGGTGGTCTTAATCCGTTATGTTATTGTTATAGAATGGATGAATTTATTTGAGCGGATAATAGATTTTTATATTAGTAAATACTTCGTCAACCTTGCAGACACTGATGTAGGAATTGTGTCATTCGTTTCGCTGCTACTCATTATTATACTACAAATGTCCCAAGTTAGTTTTGGTTGGCTTAATCCCTTTAGTTAGAATAGAATTGTCGAATATATTGAAGCGATTGCGAATTTTATTATGGCAACGGAAAGTAGAATTTTAAAATATTCTAAAGAATATTTCAAAAATAAATCTTCATTTTCAGAAAAGGTATCTAATTATACAATCGTGGGCCTTATTTCCTTTCTACGGTGGACCTTATTTCCTTATACGGTGTACCTTAATGTCATTTCAGAAAGGAAATAATACCATTACACCGTAATTCTTCAGAAAAAGAAAATAAGTCCTTAATTCAAACTGCCATTTCATGCCTCCCATACAGAGATTTCCTCTAACAGAGTATTTTTCAACCGCATTGTAGGAGTTTTACTTGTAAACTTATAATTTTTAGCATTACATTTAGTGTATGAGAATGCTAAGGAATTAAATATAAATTTAATTCCTTAGCATTCTACGAGGTACGTTCATTCAAAATGTGGTACACATAATGTGGTAACATATGGCCACTCTATATTATGTTATTTCCCCGCTTCCATTAGAATTACCATTGATAATCAAAAATAACATAACACACACATGTTGTCGCAAATATAGTGGCTTAAGTATAGCAATATGCCCTTTTCAATGCTTTTCTCAAATTTGGAATCTCCATATTCGATTTCATATCATATCAATTTTTTGTACTACAAATAACCGTAACATTCATTTATAAAACAAGAATACAAAAAACTCATACGATTTTGGGGTTCAGCAACATAGCAAAGCGATATACCAACAAACCTATATAATAGCGGAGTTTTACAAAGCGACAGTGAAAAAAAAACACGTGAAAGTTATAAGTGGTCAGTTGATCTTCTAGATCTTTCAAGGCCAGTTATATAACTGTGAATATCATCAATTGAAGGCCGAACATTCTAAAGTGATTAAATTGTAAAACGCAACGGCTTATATTTGGTGCGATCATTCATAAATTGCAAAGTGAAGTGAAAGTGCAGATAGTGAACGGTAAACAATCGCAAGTGATTAGAAACCGCCTCAATAATTAACCAGGTGCAAAATGGAAAGTTTGAAGAAACAAAGAGCTGCTATCAAAGGTTCCATGACAAAACTTGTTACCTTTGTAAGAGGAAATATAGACACCGCTAGCGAGGACGAACTATTAGTGAAGCAGGAACGAGCGCAAAGGTTAATGAGTGAATTTATGAGCATTGAGAAGGAAATGTTTAATACCGACAGCAAGGTAAAATCAGATCTGTCGGAGTTTGAAGATAGTTACTATGTAGTTCTTGCATGGCTAAATGCTACTATTCGAAAGCACAGCCTTACTTCAAATAGAACGACATTAATGGATGGTACGATGAATGCAACACAGAAGCAAGCAATTGAGGTGCGTTTGCCGAAACTCAATATTCCAAATTTTGATGGGGATCATATGGAGTGGCAGTCCTTTTTCAATTTATATAGCTCAACTATATATGAAAGAGATAATTTCACTGCAGCCCAAAAATGTCAATATTTCAGAGGGCTTCTAAAGGGAGAAGCGGCAGCACTTGTCCGTCACTTAGCCGTGACTGATTCAAATTATAACGAGGAATTCCAGAAGTTGGTTATCATCTATACGATAGAAAGCGTCATACAGTTAATGCTTTCATAAAAACCTATATGGAACAGCCGAATATACTACAACCAAACGCTGCTAATATTCGGAAGTTAACGGATTCTTTCGATGGATCAATCAGAGGGCTTAAGGCACTAGAGATCCATGGCTGATTTATGTCGCATTAAATAAGCTAGATAACGAAACCAAATCCCTCTGGGCTCAAGAAACTGCAAACAAAGATCTTCCCACCTTCGATGAATTGCTCAAATTCCTTGGGAAACGAATCGATATGATGGAATCTTTGAAGGGATACTCAAGGAAAAATCATCCTGTTCGAGCACCAGCACCACGAACATATGCAGTTACCACTTCTACAGGGATGAATTGCCCAATATGCAAGCAAGATGGACACAGAATCTATGAATGTGATACATACACCCGTATGCCGTCGGATAAAAGAACGGAAGTTATTCAGAGCCGCAACAGGTGCTTTAATTGCTTAAACGGAAATCACAGAGTGCATGATTGCAGATCGAGAGTGAGATGTCAACAATGCCAAAGAAAACATCATACATTACTACATGATTCATCAGACCAAAGGAGGTTATATAAGGATGATCAACAAGCAAAGCCGTCAGCTTCGAAGGTTGCATTGTCGACAGTCGAGGAAACAGAAGAAAATAAAGAAGATACGGAAATTCAAGCGCATACGACAATGCATGCAAATTCCTGTAATACTATTTTACCAACCGCCATGATAAGGGTAAGAGATAGTAATGGCCAATTCCAAACTTTCAGGGCACTTCTGGATTCCGCCTCATAAGCAACATTCATATCACAATCATGTATGCAAGAATTGAATCTCGATGGTCGTAATGGCAGAGTGTTGGTAAAGCGACTTGGTAAAGTCGGAATGGGAGCAACCAGGGGTACTACTGAACTAACTATTTCGTTATTGGACAACGTAAACACCTTAAAGGCAGAAGCGTTTATTATCCCAAAGGTATCCACTACACTGTATGGGTATTTACCTAAAACGGACTTGCCGTTATTAAATGACTTGGATTCAGCTGATCCAAGCTTTAATAGGCGTGACAATATTGACATCCTTTTAGGGGTGGATATATTCTTTAAAGCGCTTTTGCCCTTTACAAACACAAAGCAGACCGAATACGGCAACTTTAACATTCTGCTAGATATAGATAAATCTCTTCGCAGGTTCTGGGAAGTCGAAGAGATGCCAAAAATCACAAGACGAACACCAGAGGAACAGACATGTGAAGAGATATTTCAAACGACTACCAAACAAGCGGATGATAATAAGTTCATGGTCAAATTGCCATTTAGACAACCAGGAGATATGATTGGAACATCATTTAATTCAGCTTTAAATCGTCTCAAACCAATGGATAGGAAGTTTGAGAGAAATAAAGAATTTGGGCAGCTCTACAAAACTTTCATGGCAGAATATGGGACCCTTGGGCATATGGAAAGAGAGCAGCACTACAACTAAACTCAGGGTTGTATTCGACGCATCTGTTAAGTCATCCACAGGGTTGTCACTGAATGATGTTTTAATGGTAGGACCAACCGTACAGCCAGCGCTTATCGATATATTATTAAGGTTTCGACAACAACAATTTGTGTTCTGCGGAGATGTTGAGAAAATGTACAGGCAGGTGTGGGTAGCCAAAGATGATCGACAATTCCAAAATATTTTATGGCGAGTTAACCCGAAGCAACAACCGGAGAGTTATCAATTAAAAATGCTCACATATGGCCCAGCATCGGCAGCATTCTTAGCAACGCGTTGCCTGTAGGAAGTTGGAAAACGATTGCAACCCACCCAACCGGAAGCAGCAAGATCCATATTGCAAGATATGTACGTATATGACATGATGACCGGCGCCAATTCCTTAGCACGGATTAAAGTCATAGCAGTGCAGATAATGAAATCATTAGAGGGTTATGGTTTCAGCCTTCGAAAGCTGTTAACGAATAACAATGAGTTTAGATCAGTCACTGAAGCCACCGAGAAAGATGTCAAGAGTATATGAGAACAACCAGATACGCCAAGAGTATTAGGCCTTCAATGGGATCCGCATGTCGATGCTTTTAAATTCAGCGTACGCCTTCCGGAGCGAACACTTCATACTAAGCGCACGCTATTATCAGATGCCAGTCGCAACTTCGATCCACTTGGCTGGTTGCAGAACTTAAATTGGGATGATGAACTGCCTCCAAACACTCAAAAGGCATGGCTAGACATTAGAAGAGATTTACTTGAAACATCAAAAATTACAGTACCAAGATGGTTAACGACGCACGACCAAGTCAGCTTGATAGGCTTCAGTGATGCAAGCGATCGCGCATATGCCGCTGTGATATACGCTGTAGTTAAAACCGACGATGGTTTTAAATCTAATATTATCGCAGCCAAATCTTGAGTGGCGCTGGTCAAACAAATAAGTATTCCGCGACTGGAATTATTGGGTGCTTTGCTGCTGTCGATTTTAATGAAGTTGGTGGAGGAATCATTAACCATAAAAATTAAAAAACGAGCATTATTTACAGATTCTCAGATAGTATTAGACTGGCTATCAACTCATCCGAGACGCTGGACTACATTTGTAGCCAACAGAGCCAGTGAGATAATGCCATTGTATAGTCAGGAATACTGGTGGCATGTGGCATCAAAGGATACTCCAGCTGACATCGCATCTAGAGGTATTATCACGATCGAACTACAGAGTAGTAACTTATGGTTGCATGGCCCGCAATGGCTAGTGGATGAAGAGCAATACAATCAATGAGACGTCGAAAGGAAACACAGAATACAGAGGAATCGCGACCTACCAGATGTAATGCATTTATAGTCTCAACAAACACCTTTATCGATAATTTCATATTAAGTTACTCCGACTTTCACAAGATGTCAAAGGTATTAGCGCTACATAGTAATGCGAGTCTTTAAAAACCGCAGAAACAGAAGAGGAAATAAGGAAAATGAGGCCACGGAAACAATCAGAGAAGAGATAGAAGCAGCTGAAATGATCCTTATTTGGCATGTTCAGAAACTAGAGTTTTCATCTGAAATGGGCGCACTAAAAATTAAAGGTAATTTACCTCGAAGCAGCAAATTAATCACTTTATGTCCATTTTTAGATGATCAAGACATTATCCGAGTAGGGAGTCGTATCCAGAAATCGCTTGAGCCATATAATGTAAAGCATCCTATCATCTTACCGATGAAATCTCATTTGGTGAAGCGTATAGTAAGAGACGCACATATCCTCCACAATCATCCAGGAATTAGCTTGCTTACCACAATAGTTAGGCGACGATTTTGGATAATCAAGGGCAGAGTGGTGTCAAGAGAAATAGTTCACTGGTGCGTTGGGTGCATCAAGCAAAATCCCCAACCAGAAAAGCAGCTAATGGGAAATCTACCACCAGAACGAGTTCAATTTGTACACCCATTTCATAAAGTTGGTGTTGATTACTGTGGCACATTTAAAGTGCAGCCAGTGCGACGAAGAGGACAGTTACCAATGAAGGTGTATGTTTGCATATTTGTTTGTTTAAGTACGAAGGCAGTACAGATCGAGACTGTATGCAATCTGACAGCGGAAAGCTTCCTCCGCGCTCTAAGTCGATTTACTTCACGGAGAGGGAATTGCCATACAATCTACAGCGACAACGGGACCAATTTTGTAGCATCAAACAATCAGCTGAGAGAATTATTTCAATTCCTTAAAGGCAAGCAAGGCATCGTAACCGCGTCTCTTCTAAAATATAAAATAGATTGGTAGTTCATTCCCGCCGGGGCACCACTGCACCACATACGGGTGGCATATGGGAGGCAGCAGTGAAACAGGCGAAGATACACTTAAACAGAGTGGTTGGTGAATCAATACTAACCATTGAAGAATTCTCCACTTTATTGACAAAGATAGCAGCAATCATGAATTCGAGGCCATTAGCGATAACGCAAGCTGATGATATCGATTACATAACACCAGCCTATTTCTTATTTGTGCATAACACCAGCCTATTTCTTAAGTGGTGAAAAGTTTAGGATTTTCCTGCATCTCGCGGTTAATAAGTTTACAACAGTATACCTATAGCAATTTCCTGATATCTCAGATCTTGGCAAAGATTTACCGTACAGTAATATTCGAGCGAAAAAAAATATTTTCCCCTCACCATTCACCAAGGTGAGCTGAAAATAATTTTGTAGGTGGTGAGAAATATTTATATCTTTATGCCTGTCTATCAAGACCTTTTAAATGATCTCTTTTTCAAGTAATTGCGGCAACTGCTAGTGATAAAGCCAGGTTCCACCCGCGAGGGCCGTAATGAAATTTTTTACAATCATGGTGTAAGAAGAAACATTGTTGCACAGTTGCAAACTCTTACAATGGTATATGCTACATGACCCATATTTAAAAAGAACAATTTGTTTTTCACCACACTGTGGTGAATGTTTTTATGTATGTGATTGAGGAATAATGTTAGACTTTTCCTGGCAGTTTCAGATCCAAACCTTTCCACGGTATTCTTCGGAACACCAAACGACAACTAGAACTAACCAAACATTAATATATAAAAATGGTCTGGATGGCATATTGCTTATAGCTTCATATCTCTTTATATAAAAATTAAAATGCTCCACCGAAAATAAAATTTTGTTCGCATTATGATTGGCTGATGATTCGTGAGTTGCTACGTATTGCCTTTTATGCTTTCTGTGTATTCCAATTAAAATAAAAATAAATAAATTATTTTTTTTTTTGTTACTATCTATATTCAGGAAAAGTACCATCAGGTCGAAATACGAAGTAGGCCTAGAGCTCCTTTTTAAGCGATCCACACATTATTCAACATGTTGATCAACTTGTGGCGAGTTATTTTATTACATCGGAGAGAGCAGAGATATCAGACAAATAAATTATCTGAAATATCCAATATGTAATTTTTAATCTGAAAAGACCTTTTTCGGAAAAAGTCGGCATTAGAATCTTAGAATTTTTGATTTGAAGTTCGCAACACTAACCTTTAACCAAATATAAATTGTTGAAGCCAAATTTGACAAGCTGCCTTTTAAAATTTCAAATTAAATTAAAGTTCGAGTAACTTTTTAAAATTACATACTAAAAACATTATGTACGTTATATTCAATATCCAATTTTGCAAATTTTCATAGACCTAAGTTCCTACAGTTTTTAGTTTAAATGTAACTCCTAAATTTCCGAGAATATTCCTCGTGATTGTGGAATTGATAGAACATATTACATATGTTACAAAAAGCATTAACAGAACATAAAACCGTAACGGTCATTGATAATAGGCAGATTCAGAAATTTATGTGCTAGGAAATTGTGCGGTTTATTAGAGATATTAAGGCGAGGTTTTAGGGCTCCCTGGCAACAGCTTCACGGCACCCTAGGGGGGCGCGGTCCACAATTTGAGAACCACTAGTCTAATGGATCTGAATGTTTTATTTGTTTTAACAATGTTGCATTTAAAAATCCTTCCTTATCTTTTCTTGAGATTACATTTTTTAAAAACAACGCTACAACAACAATGTTTCATTTTTTTATTGCAATTGTATTCATCACCAAAATTAATTATTATGAATTTACCAAGCAATCGATGATATAATTGACGAAATTATCGATGACATTGCGGGAAATGGTGAGCTTACCCCTTTAGGGGTACAGAGCCCTTGAGTTTAGATAAAATAGATAAAATGGCATGTTATACATATTTTGAGTCGATCGTATACTTCAACATTCTGCTTGGATATTTAAAAAACACAAAACACATACTCTCTGTGTAATAATAATCCTCTGCTGTAAAAATTAAATCACAAATATGGTTTAACTTTGTATCTAAAAGACATGAAAAGGAACTATTGTTATGAAGGTTATACAGGTTGCAATGGGTTGAACAAAAGAAAGTTACATATCTCCTTGTCAAAAATTATTATCCTTTTAATCCATGCCGAATGTGAGAATTTTTTTTTTTTTCCGAAATATTGATTTCTTTTGAAAAGTGTCAGTCAAAATGATTGGTTTGTGTTCTTTTGTAAATGCAAGTAATTGGAATACGAATAACTGAAACACCCGCTTAACAAGTGTTAATATTATCTGTTGGAATAAAATTATATCACAGCGGGCTCCAAAATGCTTGTCATATAAAAGGAGTGTAGAAAATGAAGGTTATATCAAAAACACGGTGGTTTTCGGCTTTTCAATCAAAATTAATTGTTTAGACTTAAAATAAATATAAATAAATATACGATTGTATTATTACACTAATTGTATGTTTCATTGAATCGTGTGTGGCGTTATCACATTTAACAGTTAATATTTATCGTGAATTTTATGAAGGGTGAAAAATAATTCAAATTGGTGCACAAATTTATGACAGATTTTATCTCCTTTATAGTTTATTGATTTAAAAAAGAAACATGACCGGTTTAAAGTTGTTAGGAGTCGGTTTGGCAAACACGACCTGTTAGAGTAAGGTCCACCTTTTCCACATATAGGTGGTATTGGGCTATATTGTTATGCTGAGTGACACCCTAGTTATTATTGTAATCTGATCTACTTTATTCTCACTCCTGTTATTAAATTTATTTACATTATGTACATTGTTGGGATATAGCCAATTGTTTCGGGACTTTAGATCAAATGTTTTTATGCGTTTATTTTGTGGACAAAATAATTCATGCAATTATATTAATAAAATTATTCTTGACTTAACTAAATAAATATTTTAACAGTTCTGTTTTGTATTTACTTCATAATAGTTTGTATTACCTCTCTGTGACATCTCAGTATAGTGACCTATAAAATTTCGTTGATTACATTTACTGTAATCATATGCCTGCGACAGTTTTGTTAGGGTCCCACTTTAAATTTTTGGTCTTACAGTAGATTCCATACATCTACCATTTTCAATTAAACTGAACCTTAAATCGGAGCTCTGCCCTGACCAAAGCAACTAATTAACCTTGACTTTTCTTGAAAATATTATCACTATGATTTCCAAAACTGTGTACGGGAGCATTTTTGCGCTGACGGGAAAATTGATGACTATTTATACTTTGTCATCAACTAGCAAAGTTATCTGATTGAATAAACGAAAATTTGGCGGTCGTCTTATAGACATATGAGGTACACTGAGGTAGTTTTACTAAAAGTAACTAATGCACGTACTTTTTCAGCTATTTACTATCAAGTGCAGACAAATTTTAGAGAAACACCAATGCCGAATCGCTGTGAAAATTCGTGAATTTATTTAGATTTAAATAAACTTTTCAAAATAAAATCTTTCAGTTGATAGAAAATTAAATTTTCATTATTTCACAAAAAAAAAATAGTTTGGACATCTACCGTAGAATAGCCAAACTTTGATTTCAAATCGATAATGCAGTCAAATTTTGTATTTAAAATAAATTGTTTAGTTTCATCTCTTTTCATTTAATCTCTCCATCTCTTATTATTCTTTTGACGTCTCGTTTTTACGATTCCAACAAAAACACCAAGAAAGTTGAAAAAAAAACGTAAATGGCAACTAAAAAAACAAAAAATCTAAAGAAAATTTATGGAAATTATAATGTTCATGATAATATTTGCATATACATGTAATTAATGTTTGAATATGTACGTTCATGTCTTCGTTTCTATACATAGTGTATGGAATAATACCATATGCAGATTTTTTTAGTTTGCAAAACAAAAACAAAATAAACGCGACGAAAGTACTCATTACAACCATTACGACAATAAACAATTCATAAACTGGTTTTTCGTATTTGTTTGGAAATTCTATATAATTAATTCAATATAAATTATAATTAAATTATTGTTTATGTATAATTATTTTTTGTTATTTTTTTAGTAAGAAAACTTGGAAAACTTTTTTTTTAATTTCTATAAAATGTCACATATCGATAAATAGACAAAATCTAATTAATAATTAAAATGCATTTTATCTTTAATTTCACAGTTATGCAGAAAAATAAATGGTGGCAGCCATGTTTAAATACCTGTTATAGAAAACTAATTTATCCATGTGAGACAATTAGCCGATTGACCAATAAAAAACGTGTTTTTTTAATCGTTGTTATAGTAACGATTTGAAAAAAGATTAATGAATGGATTGGAGTATACGATTGGCTGATGCTTTAACCAATGAAAATACAAAGGGAGATTATGTGGGTGGGGAATACTGTTCTGGATGGATTTTGTAGGTGAAGTTTTTTGGAAATGATTTATTGAAATTTGCTGATTTATAGCTGAATTAGCAATGCTAAACAGTGTTGCGAAACGTTACCTGTAAGTAACGGAACGAAATACCGGTATACCGGTTTTTTTTCAAGTAACGTACACAATACCAATGTACAAATTTTTTAAACTGGTTTACCGGTATTTTACCATAACAAAAAAAATATTTTGGTATTTCGTTACATTGTGGTATATTCGAATTCTTAAATCATTAACTATGATCAAAAGAATTAATATACAAAATAATATGAAAATTGCTGAATTTGAAATTTTTTTAAATTTTTGGAAATACTAAACGCAAATAAATAAAGAACATTAAGCTGGTTGTTTATTCTTAGGCTGTTTTCCAAACGATACTTATTTGATACTTATTGACTTATTTGGCCGCCATTTTAAATAAGTAAGTAAAGTCATTCCAATTGATTTAGCTTACTTATTTTGACAGCTGCATCAAAAGAATAAAAATGCGCAAAATTTACTGCACAGCGATTTTTTTTTTTTTAAATTTATTATTATTAAATTTATTATTCTTGGGATAATTTTATTTTAATTATCTGTATTTTAAATTTATGTTATTTGTGTTTGTGGTTTTTATATATACATTATATTTGTATTAATTAAAATATAAACATAAACCAACACCTTAACCCTTTCACTCGTACTGTACACAATTGCGTACATCACTTTAAACCTAATTTTTGGGATTCAATGCACTGATAATGGATTTTAAGTGTTATTATGTTGGCTCTTAGTCTTAAGCTACCTAAAAAGGATATTTAGCGCGAAAAATATTATAAAATTTCAGAAATACTCATTTAAGCAAAATAACAGGCGCTTTAAAATAAATGATGAATCAAAGGGTTAAAGTATTTTTTTGACATTACAAATTAGATTTTTTGGTAAGAAAGAGATAGAAAATAAGTTACCTCGTCAAGTTACTTATTTGAATTAGACAGGTTCCACAAATAAGTATCCGTTTGGAATACAGCCTTAGAGCAAGTTACATAAAATATTGTACCGTTATAGCATAACGAAACGAAATAATAATTTGGTACAATACCGGAAAACGGAAAGATACCAAAAAATTTTATTGGAGTGTAACAAAACATATAATCTTATACATTTTTTTCGTTTCGCAATACTGATGCTAAACCGAAATCGCAACTAGCAACGGTAAAAACATGACATACGTAGTTTAGCCAGCTAAAATAGTATTGAGGTAGTTTACACCGCCATATTTCGGGACTAAATATACACTATACAATATATTCGACCTAAACTGCATAGGTCACTTGGTGTAAACGCTAGTTACCCAAAGTGGGTTAGGCAAGTAAAATTATTAACCTGACCTAAAATAGGTCAACTAGAAATATGGTGTGAACATATGGTGGAATACTCGGGTAATATTTTCGGGTAATAGATAAAATTATTAAAAATGTTCTGCCTTTTTATCGTTTATAAATCATTCTTATAATACAGTTTCTACATATTGTTGGTGAAATCCCCGGGTACCCGATACCCGAGTAATACTAGCCCTAAAATCAAGTAGGCATAAACTAGTGTTGAAATGAGTTGCGAAATATTCTTCTATTTACGAGAAATAAAAATCTTACTTTTTATAACAAAATTATAAAATGATTTTTTTGTTAAAAAGATTTGTTGTATTAATAAATTCTAAACTATTAATAAATTTAGTATTTTTTATGAAAGAGAAGGGACCGAATTTGTTATTGGTGATCCAGTTTGTCCTATGTTGCCTTGGTTGATTAAAGGATTTATTGTTTTAGTTGAAAATGTCGATGAAGAGTGAATTTTACCTATTGTTCGTATCCGATTTAATTGCAGGGTATTGAAGTATTATTGGCTCCGTAACAATTTACAGCTACTTTAGTACCAACGCAGCGGCATAAACAATATTACCTAAATTCAAATTGACTATTAGATTGTCATTTATTTATGTTTACATAATTCAAAAATAAAATGTTTTATATAATATTGTAAATATATGTATATGCTTATTTCTACTAGATATACCTGTTGGGACACAAGCCTTTTTGTGCCGTTGGTAAAAAGATTTACTTGTTATATTGAGTGAAACTCCGTTTTCTCAGAAAATTTATTTTATTTTTACACGAATATATTTTATTTTATTTTATTATAAATTTACACTTGTTACTTCAATGGCGGTGAGTTCTTAATTAAAATGTGAAATACGTTTTTAACAAAAATGAATGCAAAAAGTAGACAAAGTGACATCTGTAGCAAAATATTTAAACAACTATTACATTGTGGGTAAATTATAAAGAATTTAGTACTAAATTTTGAACGTGTACCAGAATACCTAATATAATTGTATTCGTCTCGTTTTTATATAAAAAAATTGGTAAACGTCAAAAAAAAAAAGGTAAACAAAATTAAATATGTTAATTTTTGGATTAATTCTAATTTTAAGTTATTTTGCAGCTCAGATGACAAATATATATATCAATAAAAAGGTGTCTGATGGACAAATAAATCAGATAAGTGAAAAATTGTTTAATTAATTTAAATTATTGATTCTTTGTGTGTCTTTTCTTACTTTTTAGGTTATGGCGATTCTGATGTGATGATTTTCCTGTTGCTGTTCTTGGTTGCTCCAACATTCTCCCCGCCTTGAAACAACGTAGTTGTTTCAATTTGGTTCTGTGGAAGTCGGCATATCTTGGAAATTCCTCGTTTGTACGTGCCATTAGTGGTTTTTACTATGGCCACGCGAACTAGTCCGTCATCTCCAGTGTGAATTTTTTCCACTCGACCCAGTTTCCATTTGAGTGGTGGTTGATTTTCGTCAACAAGGACTACTAATTCACCTACTGCAAGATTTTGTGTTGAATTAGTCCAGCGATGTCGTTGTTGCAGTGATCTTAAATATTCACTTGACCAGCGATCCCAAAATACACGATGGAAAAAATCAATTTGTTTCCAGGTGTCAAGTGGTGATTTATCGATTAATTCAGGCATGGGTAGTGCATTGAGCGGTCGCCCAATCAAAAAATGGCCTGGAGTAAGACAATCCATGTCGTCAATGCTGGCAGTAATCGCTCCGAGTGGACGAGAGTTGAGAACAGCTTCAACTTGCTTGATTAGAGTTAAAAGCTGTTCATAAGTGAGTTTGGCTAATCCGATGGTTCGACGTAGATGAAACTTGGCGAGTTTGATAGCTGCTTCGTGAAGACCGCCGAAATTTGGAGTTAAAGGCGGTGTGAATTTCCATTCAATTTGCTGCTCTTCATTGAATGATTGAATATCTTCTTTCAGCTGTTGGGAGGACAACATTGCATATAATTCTCGTAGTTCTGAATTAGCGCCGATGAAGTTAGTGCCATTGTCGGAAAACACTCTCTTACAAACGCCTCGAGTGGCTATAAATCGTTTAAAACATCCTAAGAATGACTGTGTGCTTAGGTCAGATGCCAATTCCAAATGTACGGCTTTGGTGACGAAACATATGAAGAGGCATAAATACGTTTTTGTTGGTGGCTTACCGCGGATGCGATAATGCACAAAAAATGGGCCAGCGAAGTCTATACCGACTGTATAGAAAGGTGGTGATGCAGTTACCCTTTCAGGAGGTAAATTTCCCATCTGTTGTGTCATGATGATTGGTCGGGATCGATAACATTCCTTACATGTTCGACATACTTTTTTGCACACCGTAGCACCATATATTGGCCAATACTCCTGGCGAACAGCTGCCAATAATGCTCGTGTACCTGCATGAAGTAGCTTCTTGTGATAAAATGTAATCAACGTGACAGTAAATTGATGTGAATTAGGAAGCAGGATGGGATGCTTTGATGTGTATGGCAATGTAGTATGTTGAAGACGACCACCGACTCGAATGATGTGATTTGAATCCAAAAACAATGATAATGATTGAAGTGATGGTTGTTTGATACGGAAATCTGCTTTTTCCAGTCCGACGTATTCAACTGGAAAACTTTCTTTTTGAACTATGCGAATTATAGTATGAAGCGCCCGTTCTAATTCTTCCAGTTTTAACGGTCCGCTAAATTTGAAGTTTGGATGCATCTTAAAACGAAGCATATAGGCAACAGTTCGTCGCAGCTTCCTGAAGTCATGATAAAACTTAATCTTGGTGAGTATATTAGGAGTATCAGATGATACTGTGTTGACTGCCACAACTTTCTTCAATTCCGGAGGCGTTTCCTCTGGTAATGGAAATTTTTCACGTAACGTTGGCCAAAACGAAATCTCTTGTTGAAGAAATGTAGGCCCATGTAGCCAGAGATCGGATTTGATGAACCTTTCTGGAAGTAGTCCTCGTGAAATAAGATCGGCTGGATTATCTTCGGTTGGTACGTGTAGCCAGCTTTCCTTTTGTGAGACTTCTTGAATTGCGGTGACCCGATGTGAAACGAATGTCTTCCATTTCGATGGACACGATTTTATCCAGTGCAGTGTGATTGTCGAATCGGACCAATAAAATGTTTGATCAACATTAAAATTCAATTTTTTGTGAATTTTGTGAGTTAATTCTGCCAATAGCACCGCTGCACATAATTCCAAGCGTGGCAACGTTGTTTTCTTTAATGGAGCCACCCGTGATTTTGAACATAGAAGCTTGATGGATACACTGCCATCGACCGTCGTACTGCGAACATATAGCACAGCCCCATATGCACGCTCGCTAGCATCGGCAAATCCATGTATTTGGATGCTTTGTGGTTGAGTTGAGTCAAATAGATGACGATCTATCGTAAATTGGTTGAGTTCGGTGAGACTCCTTTGAAATGTTTGCCAGTATGTATGCAGGTTTTGGGGAAGTGCTTGATCCCAATCTAGCTGTAATTTCCATAGTGTCTGAATCAGCAATTTTCCCAATATGACTACGGGTGCCAATAGACCAAGTGGATCGTAAATTCGAGCAATTTGTGATAATATGACTCGCTTGGAAATGGTTGAAGCTTCGTTAAAGTTGACAGAAAATGTGAATTTATCAGACGTTGGATGCCAATAAATCCCTAATGTTTTGATCAAATCATTTTCGTCAATTTGCAGCAATGTCTCTGTGAATTCTGATGGAACGTCCTTTATAATTTCAGGAGCATTGGAGCACCACTTTCTTAGTTCCATACCCGCTGATTGCAATATCTTCGAAATTGTGTCCTTCAGTTCAATGGCAGCACTAATGGAATTTGTGCCGGTCAGTACATCATCGACATATATATCACTTTCAATGGCGTCGGCAGCGACAGCAAATGTATGCTTGTTGTCTATAGCTAATTGCTTTAAGCATCTAGTGGCGAGAAATGGAGCGGAGGACGTGCCATAAGTCACAGTTTTTAACTTGAATGTCGAAAGTGGTTCGACTGGAGAATTTCGCCAAACAATTAACTGGAATTTCTGATCATCTTCATGTACCAGAATTTGCCGATACATCTTGGCAATATCGGCGCTAAACGCGTATGCGTGTGTTCGAAAACGAACCAATATAGAAAATAGGTCGTTTTGAACCACTGGGCCCACCATCATGATTGTGTTTAATGATTTGTCGCTTGACGTCTTAGCTGATCCATCAAACACCACACGTAATTTCGTTGAGGAGCTTTCAGGCTTCATTACGCAATGATGTGGCAGGAAAAAATTTGGTGATGTGATGGATTTTAAATCGATGTGTTCCATGTGGCCTAATGACTTGTATTCGTCGATGAACTTTGTATAATTGGATAATAATTCTTGTGACTTATGGAGTCGTTTTTCCAGACTATAGAATCGCCGTGTAGCCAAAATTTGTGAATTACCCAAAATCATCGGATCTGTTGAGAATGGGAGCCTCACTACGAATCTTCCCTCACTATCACGCGTGGTGAATTTAGTGAAATGATTTTCACATTCAATTTCTTCGGATGAGAGCGGTTTGATGGAATGAGGGAGATTTTCGATGGTCCAAAACTTCTCTATCTGCTCACTCAATTGATTCGAATTGTCGACAACTACATGGCAAGAGTGATTTGGTTGTATGTGTGACGACAGTTTTCCGGAAACAACCCAGCCTAATACGGTATTCTGGAGCATAGGAAGATGGTCAGCCAGCCTGATTTGACCCACCGAAAGTAGTTCTTGATAAATTTCTGCACCTAGCAGCAAATCGATATCTTGGAATTTAAAAAATTCAGGATCGGCTAACTTGATATTTGATGGTATCGCCCAAGACTTTATGTTGTAAATTGCTGTGCTCGGATGATAGCTGGTTATTTTTGGCAACACCTGGACGTCTAACGTGGTAGAAAAGTTGGTAGTGGTTGACCTCATGTTGATTGTTAAGCAACTGGAACATGCGATGGCGTTGGATCCAATTCCATGAATTTTTATAGCACTGTTGCGACGTGGTAAATTTAGCCGTGATGAAAATGACTCGGTCATAAAATTCAGTTGTGACCCGGAGTCTAAGAGTGCTCTTCCAATCACTGGATGTCCAGCATGATCAAGAACTTTAATTAGTGCTGTGGCTAAGTAAACAAATGATGGTAAATTCGCCTTTGAATTGGCAGCAGCAAGGGCTGATTGTGATGATTTTATTGCATTGCTTGCATCGCAAGTTGTAGCAATTGATGATGCTCCAGACTTCGATACTGCAGACAGCGGTTCAGCCTTTGAAAGTGTGGTAGTAGGTTCATTGGCAACTCTATGTAACAGCGAATGATGTTGAGAATTGCAGTGTCGGCAGTGCATGGTGACTGGACACGAAGAAACTGTATGATCGGAGCGAAGACAATTGAAACATAAATTGGATTTGGTTACGAAATTGTGACGCTGATCAACAGTGAAATGCAAAAATTTGAGACATCTAGTCAATGAATGCCCATTGGTTTTGCAGTGTACACAATAATAAATAGCATTGGTGCTAGCAAGCGATGTTGCAGTCGAGCGATTGTAGCGATTAGCGGGTTTCAATGATGATTCGGTTGCACCAGACGATGGCGGTACAGACCTTGGTTGATTGTAGCGATTAGCAGCTTTCGATGATGGTTTGGTTGCACCAGACGATGGCGGTACAGACCTTGAGTTGTTGTCTAACCGATGTGCATGGGAACTGATAAAATGACATAAGTCATCCACTGTTGGAAGGTGAGTTGACGGGGCAGCATCATTCCATTTGTGTTTTGTTTCACGATCTAATTTGGAAATCATTAGATAGACGATCAGGTCATCCCATTGCTTCACTGGTCTTTTTAATGTTTCAAGTGACCGTAAATGCGATCGAAAATGGTCTAACAGGCCCAATAGTTGTTTGGAATCTGGATGATCGATCGGTTTTACGTTAAATAGTTCTTGAATGTGTTTCTCGATGATGAAATTTGGCTTGTCAAAACGATCTTTGAGAATGCTCATTGCTACCTTGTAATTTTCGTCACTTAACTCAACTGCTGCGACAGCACTAGCAGCGACACCTCCTAGTGCAAGCTTCAAATACTGGAATCTTGTTTGATCCGTCAACGATGGATTGTTGTGAATGAGCGTATTGAATGTGCCAATGAATGAGTGCCAATCCAAATATTCACCACTGAAAGTTGGTAATTCGACGGTTGGAAGCTTGGCGCTCATTGTTGGTAGAATGGCATTCGCTTGTGTAGGCTTATCATCTCCGATTTGTGCTTTACGACGTGCCTCTTTCAACTCGTCCACTTTTTCCTCGAGTTCTGCCATAACGTTGATGTATAAATTTTCGATGCGTTCTCGAACTGTTTCTGATAATAATTCAGTATCCATGATGTCGTACGGTGGCAACATTCTTTGGTAAACTGACCAACTTTCATTAATTTCGTTAATACGGTATTGTATTTGCTTAATTTTGGCAGTGGCGAGTTGAGTTTCGGCGAACGTTTCATAGCGTTCCAATTTTTCGATGAAATTGTCTATGAATTGTTTTGATCGACGTGGATCCACGATTGGCGCCATTACACGACAATAATTGATTAATTTTACTCACGAATTGAAGTAATATACCGTGATACGGTTATCCAGAATGTGGAATATGAAAACGTGGTTTCTGTTGTTGAGGGCGTATCCCACTTCTGACACCAAATGTTGGGACACAAGCCTTTTTGTGCCGTTGGTAAAAAGATTTACTTGTTATATTGAGTGAAACTCCGTTTTCTCAGAAAATTTATTTTATTTTTACACGAATATATTTTATTTTATTTTATTATAAATTTACACTTGTTACTTCAATGGCGGTGAGTTCTTAATTAAAATGTGAAATACGTTTTTAACAAAAATGAATGCAAAAAGTAGACAAAGTGACATCTGTAGCAAAATATTTAAACAACTATTACATTGTGGGTAAATTATAAAGAATTTAGTACTAAATTTTGAACGTGTACCAGAATACCTAATATAATTGTATTCGTCTCGTTTTTATATAAAAAAATTGGTAAACGTCAAAAAAAAAAAGGTAAACAAAATTAAATATGTTAATTTTTGGATTAATTCTAATTTTAAGTTATTTTGCAGCTCAGATGACAAATATATATATCAATAAAAAGGTGTCTGATGGACAAATAAATCAGATAAGTGAAAAATTGTTTAATTAATTTAAATTATTGATTCTTTGTGTGTCTTTTCTTACTTTTTAGGTTATGGCGATTCTGATGTGATGATTTTCCTGTTGCTGTTCTTGGTTGCTCCAACAATACCAATATATTTATTATATTTTAATTTATACAGTCTTTGTGTTCATCACAGATATACGTAAATACGATAATAAATAATATAATCACAGTTCAGCGAGGTTAAAACTCGATATTTTACAGAAATAATGCTAGAAAAATGGATTAAATAATGGACTAATAAAAAAAATCTTGATTACATTTACCAGTCAATCGAAAATAAAATGTAAACAAAAAATTTAGTATTTACGCATATCTCATATCCTAATAGCAGCAAACTGATAACACTAACCCTCAATCCATGAAGGTATTTTAAGCACCTTAATTCCATGAATCAGGGTTGTTTTTATCTTTGCGCTATAAAATCAACAATTATCAATAAAAAAATCTTAAATAATTCACGGATTATCTTTAGGCATCCTGATTCAAGAAACAATCGTTATTTTTTTGCCCGCAAAAAAAACTAATATTTTTTTTTAATCACATATGGAGCAACTTTCGGAAAAATTACAAAAAGTAATTTTGGCCAGGACGAAAACGACCCTGGTTCATGTATTGAGGGCTAAAGAAGAAAGAATTAGAAACTCCCTGCGACCACGATCTAAATACAATATATTTTATAAATAATTAAAAACGGGTTTTGTAAAAAGATATTTCTGTTTATGCATATAATAGTTACACATTAGTTCCTGAATCGATGCAGAAGGTTTTTTAAATCGTATCAATTTCTCCAAATATTTAAAACCTTCATCCGACCATGTATAGAGTATTGCTGTCAAGTTTGGGGAGGTGCGTCTGGTACCACCCTCCACTTATTGGACAGGGTTCAACGCCACGCTATCAGAATAATACGGAATCCCAGACTTACTCAAGAACTAGACAGCTTACAGCATCGCAGAGATGTTGCAGAACTCTGCGTCTTTTACAGATACCATGTAAGTAAATGTTCTGCAGAACTATCGGAGAAAATACCACTATTCGTTACAACAACAAGAGTAACACGAGGAACAACCTGTGCACATAGGTTTACGGTGCTCTCGAAACCTCGAACTGAAGAAATCAAACGCGAATTTTTATACCGAACATTAAAAAAGTGGAATTCGCTAATACACTTCAAATTTCCGAAGGAATACAAAATGAATAAATTTGGGGTAGCTACTAATCTTTACTTGCAGGATCGCGCATTGGGTGCAGAAGTTCTGACAGTTACAAGGAGCTAGGACCGTTAATAAGTCCACTCTGCACCCAATTAAAAAATATATAAACAAAAAAAAAATAACCGCCCCCCCCCCCCCCCCAAACTTAAAAGCTGAATCCGCCCATGGCTCAATACTCGTGCTGTTGCTTAGTTTGGTTATGTGTGGAATATAGGAAACAAGAACTATAAGAGTGGTAAACAGATTCGAAAGCCATTTTCTAAAGATATGCGCAAGGAAGAAGACGTAGGGAGACATGCTACCGTCTTTCCAGCTGCTATGATTTTCAGTCAAAATGGTGCCTTTATCTAATAAAACCGCCCTATTTCATTTAGTTCAAATCAATCAAATCAGCTACACAGTAAAAAATATTTACATACATATAGGGGTAAACAAAATGCCTAGTATATATATGTAATTATTACATAGTTTATGTAATGTACATAGTTTATGTAAATTTCATTTTATTGTTTATGTAAAATTCTAGATTATATTATGAAACTTTAAGTAGAAGAAATATAGAATATTTCATAAATATTTTGGGTAAATTAACATAGAAATATGTATAATTACATCTGCGAATATTTAATTTTAAGAAGATGCGGTATTGAAGTTTGCATACATATTGTAATTTTAAGTACCTATTATATGAAATTTTAAGTATGTACTATGAAAATCCAAAATATGTAAAATCTCATCAAAGAAATATGAACAATTAAATAAACAAAATACAAAAAATATGTTTTTAATAAAATTTTATTTAACATTTCATACTTATTATCTCACTTAGAGTAACTAACTAATTAATTTAATTTAGCAAATTATTTTATAACAAAAATCAAAATGTTTCATTTGCATTAGTATACATGGTTGTTTTAAAGCTGAATAATTTATTAAACACGCACTTGCTTATTATTAATTAGGGCTATTTTACCCGATTTCCCAACAAAAGAGTCAATCAAGCAGAGCTACTTTTTAATTTTGAATCACAAAATCCTAAGAGATAGGCCATTTAATAAAATATCTAAAGTAGCCAAATGCCCGATTTCAACAAAAGGGTCAATCTCCCAATGTATATTTTCATAAATATCTAATTAGTTTGCAATGAATTATATGAAACAAATCGCCATTTCATAAAATTAGAAGGGTAATATCAGTTAACTGGAGGTTGGTCCTTCTGTTGTGAAATTTCTTTAAATAGGACTTATAGTTCAGATTAAATAAAAACGCTACTTAAACGACAAGGATAATGTGGTACACCAAATTAATCAAAACTGTCTTTGTTGCATCAAATATAAAATACCTTGCTTTATACAGACGTTTCTAATAATTTGGTGTGCCGACAGCTTAACGAAGAAATAGATTCTTAGTACATATTTTATATGTATACCAAGTACAAGATTATTTAACGGCTTTTACCAAACTTGCTTCTTCTGATTTTACCGGCTGCTTTTCAACGATAAAATAAATTATTTATTGTTTTTTGCTATTAAGAGCTGTAACAGTTGTATTTTTGTTAAGGAATTTTGAATATATCAAAACGTTTGTACTTTTTACTTTTAATTGCTGCTATCCTCCATGTATTAACAGGCGGATAAATTTTGTCAAGGGAAATATTGACCTGCAAATTTTTAGCAATTTTGATTATCCGTTTTGATGATCAATAAGTTAAAATTTAAAAGGATCTGCACTTTGATAAAACGTGTTAAGTAATCCCGCAATTTACGTTCATGTTAATAATATTAAGATCACCACTTGGCCTATACAAATTGAACAATTCTGAAAGTATATTAAAATAAATTATTATTTTAGTTATTGATGTAGAATTTTAAATTTGCATACCCGGATAAACGATAGTAAACTACGATACTATACGATCAGCGTTGATCAGTTGTCACCCTTTAAAATAAAATTGAAATAATCAAAGCTCCAATGGTGCTTAGTAGATATACTTCAACATAAAAATAAAATTTGAATTTGAAGAATTTTACCCCAGCAACTAATCTGAAACGTCCTGGAAATAGTTAAACATTAATTAATTGCATTATTATGAATAGTCGATATTAAATTCATTTACCAGATCAATCAATTTATTAATGTGGTTTTCCAGTTGCAACCAAACTATGATGTTACGATGGACGATGATCAGCTGTTTAACTTAGAAGTAAAATTTAATTAAACTAATAGATAAAAATATGAAGATCGAAAATACTTAAACTGCTACATTTGCATAGAAGTAAATTCGAAATTAAATTAATTCAGTCAGAAGCTGACGTTCCGATCGACGATACCAGGCCGTTACTTCTATGTTCCACTGTTCGGTTTTTTAGAACGTATTTAAACTGATAGTTTGATGTTTATTAAATTCTACCCTAGGAAGCTGGATATCCGATCACTTATACAAGCTTAAATAATTCTGAAAATATATACATACATCTTATTATAGGGCTAATCTGTCATTTTGGGTTTTAAAGATAACATTAAATAAGGTTACAATACAATATAAAAATTTGAAAAGATAATACAATATTTAACCCGTAAAGAGCGTTTTGCAGTCCATGGGACCGCTCTACTTATCAAAAAAAAAAAAATTATCCCCACTCCGTTTAATTTTTTTCTGAAATTTTTAGTATCTTCCTAATCGAAATTTTTAGTATCTTTCTAATTAAATAACAAATAATTAATATAAAAATGCGGTCCGCTGGATAATTAATATAAAAATGCGGTCCGCACTCTTTCCATGTAACCTTTTCACGACGTACTTTACAGGTTAATTATAATATTGTCACTCGCATTTTGCTTGGATACATCGTTAGCGAGCCCTAGATGATCAATATTTATTGCTAATTTAATTTGTCACTAATGGAAAAAAGTTTAAAATATATTTCTTTACACGTTCAATAGTACTGCGATACTGAGAAATTGGCAATAAATGTTGAACGTCTGAGGATCGCTTTGCACATAACCGTAATAATTTACAGCAACGTTTTGCGTAAATTAACTGCGTATGTGCAAACAAGTAAAATAAAGCAAATATCACGAACATTTTGCAGCAGAATGCATTTAAGAATAAAATAGTTTATATGATTTTCACTACATATTAACTTATAAAGCATAAACCATAATTCTGTATGCAGTTTATGAAAATTAGGAAAACACATGATTTTTTGACACACAATTTTAATTTTATGCTGTTATAAGAAACACTCATATACATACATATAGGCTAATTACTTATATTTATTCACAAATTATTTTAAATACGTATACACATAAACCCAAGAATTAGTTAAATCATAATATTCTATTAAATTTAAATACATACCTCGAGCTAGTTAACCAAAATTAATGTGCAAACTCAAACTCCCTCCGCAATCATCACTTTACACAATTAATGAAATATTTTCGCAATATCTGTCAAATTTTCCTATTTTTTTTCTTTTTTGTTCTATTTTTTCATAAGCTACGGAATATTCTAGCAATAAAAGGTAAATAAAACTGACTCTACTGAAAAATATGCAGAGACAGGATGTAGTTTTCTTGAAAGAGAGAGTAAAATTTCATAATTTACTTAAAATTACACACACCAATATTTGTTTGTACATAAAAAGATGAATTTGTCAGTAAATTCAATGTAAAGTATTATTTTCCATAGTGCGATACTGAATATTAAATATTATATTATGGAAAAGCTTATTTTACATACATATATGTAAAATTTGTACTCCTATACTTATGGAATTATGCATAAGACATGTAATTATTTTTTACTGTGTATGCCACTTTGCTTTATTCTCCTGATTTACTGTGATCATGCACAAAGGTCTGAGTAATGGTGAATTTTAAAGCGTTCAGGGCAGGTTTAGATGATTAACTTAACAAAACTGTACTTCGCTCAAGCTATACTGAAATATAGTCGGTTATAAATGTCAATTTTAAGTTGATTAATTAATGTTGGTAAAAGGTTCGTCCTTCAAATCCAAAATAGAATAACTTAGGGTTAAAGTGGAAGAGACGCCATACTTTTTGTAGAAAGGAGAAATAAATTTAAAAAAATGCAATATAAAATCGTTTATTTTTTATTTTGCACTAATAATTACATTTGTGTGTCTTTCGACAAAAAAATAATAAAATACGAAATAAAAAACGAATGGAGCTCAAGCTCCACCTGAACCGCAAATGTTTGGTAAAACATAAAATCAAAAATAGAGGTAAATATTGTAACGATTTTGGCCATCAAACAACAAGCTCACGTTATGAACCGCAATAGCTTAGGCGGTTAAGCTCAGTATGCAACTCGAGCTAAGATAAATTGTTCATACAAATTTGACGTAAAATTTAGCTAGCTAAATAAAATAATTTTTTTTTTAGCTGACAATTTCGCTGAGCGGTGTGCACCTTTGCGTGAAAAATTTGAAAAAATATCAGTAGTTTCATTCAAATCCAGATTGCGTCACTATAAATTCTCCAAACATTTTAGCCGCAATTTATCTCACAAGGACAATAATTTGAAGATAAATTTTGACGGTTTTGGATTTTGATTCATTTTATAATCAAAGTAGCCACGAAGTAAAATTAATTTATTTTTATATGTATAAAGAAAACAGAAGTCAAAATGGCCTACTAACATTACGAAGTCGAGTATTTAGAGGATTATTTGGACAGAAACTTCATTCAAAAACAAACGAATAAAAGTGAAACAAAATCAACAAAATTTATCTCTACACAAATTTTTAGCTTGACGATTTATCTGTAATTAAATGGAAACTTGTGGCATAGACATTCATACTAGATTTCGCATTTCATTATAACTAAAGGAAAAAAAACAAAACTTCTGATATTTCCAATGTTAGCCGCATTTCTTGACGCGTTAGTGATCCGGATCAGATCAAAGTTTACATTGAAAACAACAACAAAAATTATATTTTTGTTGTTGTTTTCAATGTAAACTTTGATCTGATCTGGATCACTAATGCGTCAAGAAATGCGGCTGTTATCGTTGTGTTGCGTATTTTATAAGGCAATGATTTTAGAATGCAGAATGCGTCGCAAATATATATTATATTATATTCAAAAAATTGACACAAAAATTAATCTTTCTTTCATAAACACGTCACATACATATTTAGCACAGTTTCACTGATAGCGCCTATAACTAGTTAGGCACAGTGAGAAATATAAACATCTCTTTCTTAAATAGTGGATTAGGGAAGGTGTGGCACACTCAGAAAAAAAATTGGTTTAACAAGCTAAGTTAAACGATTTTTTTACTATTTACTTATATTTTGTTAGGCTAACCTATGTTTTGGCTTGTTAATCATAAGCAAGTCTTGGTTAAAATAACATAAATAATTTTGTTATTTTTGTAATTGGTTTTTGTTCTACTAAAACTAATTGTCCGTTAGAAAACCAAGCTAAATAACAAAAGGATAGGTTAAACCTACCAACAATAATTCATAGGAATAGGAAGCACGAATATTAGTTAAAATAACTTAGCATTTAGTTAAATTTACCAAATTGATTCATCAAAAAATAACGGGTTTTTATAAAATACTTCTAGAAAATTTCATTTACTCATTTAGGAAGCTGTTTTTTTTGCATTAGTTGAATATATTGAAAAAAAAATTAATAAATTGTTCTAAAAATATTAAAAAGTGACTAAATTTTATTTAATTAGTAGAAGTGTTTATTTAAATAATGCAAAAATCTAGTGATACAAAATTAGAAAAGTTTTTGAAAAAATGTAAAATTTACAGCACGGCATTATACCAAAACATCCTCAGTGAGTACAATCAATACATCTAGTTAAATTGTTATTATTGTGAATTTATTATTTTGTAGAAGTTATGTTAATTTAAATTATTTTTTATTTTGTGCTATATAAAGATCATTCAATTTCTTATAATGATTTACACAATTTGCGCCAAAGCGATATTAATAAATTATTTCGGGAAGACGAAATAGGTCTACAAATCATTTTTGAACATCACGTGCGTTTGCTAAAACTACAGCCAAAAGAAGAATTAAAATCTGATTCGGTAAGTGCAAATTTATATTATAATAGATAGTCATCGCGATAAGCTGATTATAAGGTGTGCTCAAACGCATCATTTGCATCACTTTCCCTAAAAAAAATTCGTCATTTGGTGCAAAAATTTCTTTTGGGCGTCTGTTCAAAATACATAACCAAATCAAATTGTTGCGCGATGATTGTTTTTTGTGATAATAGTAGCTTTCCAATCGACTACCGCAAGTACTTATAATTGCGAAAACTTTGTCTCGGCTAAATGTTCGATTGTAACACACGGGTAATACAAAAAAAACAATGCGTTGTGGTTTAATTTTTTACATTTATGGTACTAAAATATTAAAATAAATATTTAAAAAATAAATTTTAGCTTTATTGTTGTAAATTATTATCAAATATCACCTAGCGGAGAATGTTGACGTAACTGCTTGTAGCTGCTCGTGAAAAATTAGGTAGAACACTAATTGCGAGCAGTTAATTTAGCAAAAACATGAACCATAAGTGCTTATAAGTACTTGCGGTGTTCGATTGGAAAACCATTAATGTATTTATAATATTTTTACGCCGAATGACAATACTTGTAGAAAAATACTATGTCTTTTGAAACAGTTGCCAAGCATACATATTATTCAGTTTATCGTGGTTTGAACTCGTAAAACATTTACCAAATCAATCTTATATCAATGAAAGTATTTAAAATTTTTAATTATTTTGATACTAAATAATAGGAAGAATCTATACTAAAAGGGGTGACCAGCTCAATTAAAACATTATCTATAACCGAAAGCTTTAATAATTGGGTTGAACAAATGTCTAACTCGTCTGACAGTTAAATTTTATTTGCAAATTTTTTTATTTTAATGAGAAAATGTATTTGTGTTTTTTATGTGATACTAAAACAAATGAAATCAAAACTTTAATAACTCATTTAAAATGTATTCATGGATGCAAAAGGAATCATAGTACACTTATTTGTAATCAAATTAATTGTTCTCAAGTATTTAAAAATTTAAACATCTTTAAAAGGCATTTATTACGACATTCAAAAGACAGAAATTTTGGTGAAAATGATTTTCTCCAACCAAATAATTATTTAGATTCAAATAGACAAAACACAGCGGAATCATCTTCATTTAATCCTAATAATAGTAATAGCATCGTTCCAAAAGCAATAGATACAGAAAATATTTTAGAAACAAACAATGACACACCGAATATTTCCGTAAATATTACCCCATCTGCTAGTTTTTTGCTATCATTGCACGATAAAACAAATTTCTGTAGAAAGGACATATTACACATTCAAAGCCTTGTGACCGAACTTATGAGTACCGTAAATTCGCAAAGTATCCAAACAAATATTGCTCCAATACATTTGTTTGAAAATGTAAATACTGAGTATAAGTTATTGAAATATTTAAAAGAAAGGGACCTTTTTCATACAGCCTTCGAGTATACAATAAACAAAACTATTACTGAAGTTTATCACAATGGAATTACATCATTTGACGAAGAAAATAGTAAAGGAATAGTTTTCCCATTAGAATTTCAGTTCAGAAAAATATTTGAACAAAAGTCCGTTTTAACTTCCTGCCTCATAAATATGAGACGTCTTCAAAATGAACAGGGTGAAGTAAGTAACTTTGTACAGGGTAATCTTTGGAAAGAAAAATGTATTATTTACGAAGGGAAAGTTTTGATCCCTTTTTTCCTATATGTAGATGATTTTGAGATAAATAATCCATTAGGATCTCATAACGGCACTCATTCCCTAACAGCATTTTATTACGCTTTCCCAACGATTGGTACTTCTTCACAATTGAATGAAAGCTCTTATAAGAACTTCCTTTTTAAAAACATACGGAAACGAGTTAGGCTTATATCCGCTTATGAATCAACTTAAATCTTTAGAAACTAATGGGATTTTGTTGAATTTACCGGATGGAATCATCAGAGTACATTCTGTTTTAGGCCTGATTTTAGGAGATAACTTAGGTCTGAATAATTTACTAGAATTCAGTAAATCATTTTCTGCTAATAGTTTCTGTCGGTTTTGTAAAATTACAAAATATGAACCGCACACGCAGTCCTCTGAAAACGCAAACTATAATCGTACTATTTTAAATTATATGTCGGACGCTAGCTTAAATGACACAACCCTCACCGGTATTTCTAAGGAATGCATCTTGAATAACATTCCATCGTTTCACGTAGTCCATAATTACGCTGTAGATTTAATGCATGATCTATTCGAAGGGGTTTGCCATTACAATTTGTCACATATATTATTAGATTTCATAGAAGTTAAGAAGTATTTTACTCTCGAATATTTGAATCTTTTGAAAAATACATTTTCTTATGGGGAAACTGAAGTTGGCAATATGAGCAAAGATATCAAAATTAACCATTTAAAAAACAAAAGATTCCATTTCTCAGCACGCGAAATGTGGAATTTTACTCATTTTCTAACGTTGATCATAGGAGATTTAGTTCCTCGAACTGACGTAATTTGGCACTTCTTGATTGAATTTGTTTCTCTAATGGATATTCTGTTGTCGCCAACGTTTAACGAACAATCTTTGGATGATCTCAAAAAAAGATAGATAAACACAATAAAATTACGTTTCACTATTTAATGATACTTTAAAGCCAAAATTTCATTTTCTTATTCACTATCCTAGAATTATACGAAATTCAGGGCCATTGCGTTATTTTTCATGTTTCCGTTTTGAAGCTAAACATTTAGAGTTGAAAAAATATTGTAAAAATATTACCAACAGACAAAATATTACCCTTAGTCTTGCGATTAAATTTCAATTAAAGTTTGCTAGACTTATAACGACACCATTTGGAAGTAATTTAAAGATTGACAAGTCAGATATTATCGAAAACTTCATGTTCTCTAAAGAACAAATTTCTGGTTACGGGTTTGATTTTACTGATTTGGTTTTTTATTCTAAAATTCAATATAAAGGCACAATATATAAAAATCAACATTTTCTGTTAAAAATGATACCAAATAACATAGAACTTTACCAAATTCACTCACTGTTTATACATAAAAATGACGATTTACCTTACTTAATTTGTTACAAATGCTCGACAATTTATTTGAAACATTTTGTGTCTTATAAAACTATATCAAGAAGTGAAACTGAATATATTTTACCTTTGTCATATTTTAACAGCCCTCCCATCCATGAATACACAATAAATGAGGGAAAAGTTATACGTCCAAAAAACTTTTTTTAAGAATTTTTTTTTTTGTCATAATTTACATAACAATCTATTTTATTTTAATTTTTAAATTAAGCACTAATTACAACTATCTTAACAAAAAACACATTAAGCGAAAATGTTAAAAATGAGTAACACAGATTTTGGAGAATATCACATTTTATCAAACGAAATGAATTTGCAAACGAATATATCTACTTTTCGAATAATTGAACAAAACGATAATACATTGGGGAATTTAAATGAGGTCCAAGGAGAAAATATAGGAAGTATTTTGTTACCCGCTCAAACATTACAAGAAGACGATTTAATATTTGGTAATTCTACGGATCTACCAAAAGATGTAAACGAAAATCAAAAAGCGTCTCCAGATGTGTCAATTTCTGCAAAGACATTGCAGAATAACTTAAACCAGAACATACAAATCAATAAAAATGATGCCGAATATCAACAACAAAATTGGGATGATTATGATGAACAGCTATACCAATTATTGCATTCTTGGAATATGGCTCATTTGTACCAAAAATTTAAAGGTAACAATATAACATTTACCATTTTATTAAATTTCTAATCAAATTATTTATAATTTTTTTTTTTAGATAAAAAATCATCTGTCGAAACATTTAAGTATTTTAGATACAAACATTTAGACCACTTTTTTAAAAAAGCTGAAATAGGAGAGCGAATACCGTTTGAACACCATTTATTTAAATGGCAACGAGAAAATAATTTTTATGAAGAGCCTTATGTAACAGCTAATGACTCAACTCTAGCTGCTACAGCGACGCCTTATATGGAAGCACCACAATTAAGTGAAATTAATGAATTCTTAATTGTGAAATCAGCGAATTGTAATAACTCGGTAAGATTAATTCATCAATTATAATATATCACTACACTTCTAATGTTATTCTAATTTTTAGTCTGTACAAGAAATATTACATAAAAATGAGTCAGGCAGAGAAATAACAACATTTTACCGAAAATTTGAGAGATTATTGGATTCTCACAGATCTACACTAGTTCATCTTATAGTTGACTATTACATTAATCAACATAACTTTTGCGTGAGTGTAGGGCAATGTAGAAAATTAGCAGATGAAATTATTCTATTGTTTCCTAAAGAAACAAAAGTAAGAGCAACAGTTGTTAAAATCTTGCTTGTCAAATTGGTTATTAATTTATGATAATTTTCTTTAGAAAACATATTTTTTTGGTCAAGGGCATTCACCACCCAAGGGCAAGCTGTACGACAGATTTCGAAATCAGTGGAAGAAATTAAAAAAATTTAAAAAACAGCAGAAACCCGCCGACCAGAATGCTTTAGTGGTGCCTGAACAAATACAATTGCCTAATCGTGGGTTACAATTTTGCAAACTATATTTGAATTATTATTCATTTAATTATCTTTACATTTCTTTTAAGATTCAAATTTGGCGGATGAATTCATTAGAATTGAGCTAAAGCATTTGAGAACACCATGGGAAGAGGTATTTGACAAATGGAAGAGAATTACGGCCTTTAGAATTCATCAAATTACTTCTAATAAAGATAATAATTTAGTCAATATATTTGAGCAATGGCCGCTATACAAACATCCACAATCTCCTGAATTAGTAAGTTTCTATTTATGTAGTTATACAACTCGTGGGCACGACCAGGGTCAGAAATATGCTGGACCTAACGTATTTATATATAGTATGAACATCCCAAGGAAGAACATGGTAATGGTTTCCAACATCGTTATTTTAGGAAACATTTTTTTCTTAATTTTCATTAAGCTAGTGTACTAACACTCGTATATCGTAACTTTGGACAGTAGGAAAAGGTACTTCCAACCTAACATTTCTGCAATTTCCCTTAAACATGCTAATTCGAGTTATCATATTCTTCCTTGGTATGGCCGTTTATATTATAAAATCACTAAACTTTAGTGGCTAATCAATTTGTATTTCATTTTATTGTTAAGGTATCATCAGATTTCAGAGTACTATTTCCAAATTGTCAATCAATTTATATAAAATGGGAGGCTTTAATTTCAAAAATCCCAGAGATTTATGAAAAGTCTTTAAAAGAAAAATCTAACATTAAATCATTTAGGGAGATTCTTACTCGAAAGCATCAAATGAATATAGGTAATGATTAATGTTATTGATAATGATTTATCATTTTTTTTAATATAATTGTTTTATCATTTGTTTTAATTACAGACACATATAATCTTGAAATGGTCTATTTACTTCCTGCAATACTTCCACCCGGCGTGACGACTCGGAAAAATAACGAATCAAAAAATATCAAATACGAAAGATCAACAATATTAGACTCTCAATTAAACTTTATTTTAAAAGCTGATACACTCAGAGAAAAAATATGATAAATGAATGATTGCAATTATTGTATTATGATCCAGGAAATCATATTCAACTAAACTTGATATATCCTAATATATTATAATAGTAAATATCATTTATCTAATTACTAGAATTATGTATCATAGATTTTATTAAATTATGATAATTGCAATAATTTTCAACTTTAATGATTGCAACAATCATGCGATATGATTTAATATGATCGCCTCAATCATAGTATGATTTTATAATATGATCAGTAAAATCTAAATATGATAAAAGCAATCTTAATTCAATTGGGTCTATCATATTAGAATTAAGTTTATCATAACAAAATAACGGTTTATTGGAATTCATGTATATCTCCTCGTGTTTGGTGCGATCAAATCGAATTGAATTTTTTTTCTAACAAGGTGCAATTGTTATAATCTCCTGAGATATTTTAAATTAAAATATTTTAACAATTTAAAAATAAATAATTTTATTTAATTACTTTTAATTAAAGTAAGTATGTAGTTATAAAGTGTTTGTGGTATCAGGATTTTACAACCTAGTTCTAACGTGACTTTTTAGGGGATAAATACTAATAAAACCTTATAAGTGGGTAATTTTTCTCGCAATGGAAAACTGAACACGTAAGTACATTTTATTTTATACTACAGAGCATTAAACACCGTGTTGATTATTTATCAGTTTTGCTAAATATTTGTTCATTTAGTGTTTTTAATTATTAAAATAAAGTGTGTTTCCAATTATTTGATACGTGTAGATATAAAAATTTCAAGGAAATAATTGAATATGAAATTTCGAAAAGGGCACATCTCATATACATATATTGAAAACATCGCTTTTTTACATAAATGTGATGAAAATATATCCCCACACCTATTTTGTTTAAAATAGGCACATCTGTTGAAATATTATTATTACCAGGGTCGTTGTGTATAACAATAATTTCGAAAAGATCACAACTTTTGGAGATGTGCATTTTTAAAATTTAATGCATTTTATTATTTGAGAGATGTGCCCTTTTCGAAATTGCATATTCAATTGTACAAAAATATTTTTCGAAAGATACTGTAATACGTTATAACGGTTTAATGGTAATGAATTGAATTTGTTCTTAACATTTTTGTCTCAGTTGTTATTTTTTACACGCTTGTTAAGTAAAATACCCATAATTGGAAACCCACAAAAACTACGCCACGCAATAGCTGCATTTCTTACGTTTGTTCTGATCTGGATCAAATCATATTTCAAGAAATGATAAAGGAATGCAAAGAGCTGCTGGGATCTAAATGTTGATCCAAAAAAAACAAAATTGGTTCAATTTTTGTTGCTACTTTTAATATAGGTAAACTTTGCGTCAAGAAATGTGGCATTATTAAAATTGCATATTATACCCATTGTATTTACTTAAATGAATTTCTCATTTATCAAACCCTATTTTTCGTCCTACATTTGGGTATACTGGTATAATAGCTCTGTCATCTGTTCTGTAAATACCTAAACAAGTAGAAAGGTTTATTGATTTACATAAATTATAATTATTTAGCACGGCTGGAATTTGGATTATTCGAAGACGATATTGAAATATAAACGACGGAAAAACCAATTATCCAATACCCTTAAATTTATTAGAAGTTTACTGCCACAAACTCCAAGAAACCGGTATCTTACATTTTAGTGTTACCAGAGTAAATGAACCTCAAAAACGTTTAAAAAACTATCCAGCTATTTTGAGTAAAATCGGCAAACCAATTACGATTACGACAAAGGAACGGAACAACGTATCTGCGGCGATAATTAAATAAAGGGTCGTCCATTTTGGAATAGAGAAAGAAGACCCAATTCCTTAATTTCTTTACTATACTTTTATTAAGGTGTCGAATTTTACCAAATTTTACTTTTTGGTAAAATATTACTATTCATAATAATCTTAAACATTAAAATATCACTAATATATTATTTTGACATGACTCACAGGTTTTATATTTTGAAGGATATACAATTTAGTATGGAACGATATAACATTTTGAGTTTTAGGCTTTATTTATTTATTTATATAATACAATAATTTTGGCACACCCTATTTTGAGCTATATCTCAAATTTTTTCTTCTAGTGCCAAGCTGAATTTTTCACAGATTAAAGTGTCATTATTAGCAAATAATTTAACGTTAATTTAAAAAATTATAAAAAAATACTTTTTTTGTTATCGAGATACTAAGAAATAAAGATTCCAAAAAACACCAAAATTCCAAAATTAAAAATTATTAAAAACAAATTATTTCATAATTTTACATATTCTACTACATAGCTGTCAAAAACCGTTGAGAAAACCAAAATCGGTGAACCCGTTCCGAAAATATGATCAAAAACTTAATACATATACCCAAAACTCCTTGAAAATGAGAAAACTTTGAGAGAGTGTAAACTCGAGAGTGAAAAAGCTAAAAAAATGTTTCTATTTTTTTTTTCTTATAAATCGAATAAATATAGTTTGAAAATTTTTTGAAGCATGGCGTCCAACTCATGTACGATTACATATGAATGACCCTATATTTATTTTATGATGCCTTGGAACCTACCAATTCTCTAGGCTCTCGATCTGGATACAAGAAAATAGGTGGGATATACGTCGAATTTGCCACACTTCCTAAATTTTTAATTTCAAAATTGTCTTCCATTATTCTTGCTGGGTTGGTGTACACAGAGGACAGAAAACAACACAAAACCTATACTAGAACAATTGGAAGCACTGAGAGAAAATAGCATGTTTATTAGCAAAAATATTATTACGGTTAAATTTATATTAAGCGGTGTCATAAGAGACAATTTAAGGCTCAACTCTGTGTTAGATTTCACAGAGAGCTTTATAGGACGTTTTATTGTCTTTTATGTAAACTTTCGAAATATAGAAAATTACCGCTCCGACGTACACTTAAATAATTCAAAGCTAACGGCCATTAAAGAGTTCTGTGTATTTAATTCATTAAGAACTCTTTATGTGGCCGAGAATTGGAGTGTAGATATCATGCATGACTTACTTGAAGGCGTCTTCCATTACAATTTTATGGTAATATTAAAGTATTATGTCGTTGACAAAAGGGTTTTCACAATTGAAGGATTGAACTTTCGTCTTCAAAATTTTAATTATGGTAATTTCAATGTAAATAAGCCACCACTGTTGCAGGCTTCTGATCTTTTAAATAAAGAAAAATTTAAAATGACTGCAAGTGAAATGAAAACGTTCACTAAAATTTTTGGAATTCTTTTAGGTGACCTGATTCCACAAAACTGTCTAGCCTGGAATTATACATTTCATTACGAGAATTAATTTCAATAACATTTTCAAATTCGGTTCATCCTCGTGAATACCTTTATTTGAAAACTGTAGTCCAAGAGCATAATTTGCAATTTATTAAAATATCTAAATCACACTAACGTCCAAAACATTACTTTCTAACACACTATCCCAGAGATATGGAAAAATAGGTCTTTTAAAACAGTTTTCAGCTAGTCGATTCAAATCTTTCCATCAGAGTTTAAAAAATATTGCGTATACATCGAAAAATAAAATTAATACAATTTACAATATCATCAAAAAATCAAATTGTGTTAGGTAACGAACTAATGAATTTGGCTCACGATACTGGTTTTGTGTTTGGCAGTCTAACGGAACAAAAAAATTAAATTTCACAGAAATATAAGTTTACGTGCTAAGAAAAGTGGTCTCGCAATAATTTCATAGAGTTCGGAAATATTATTCTAAGAAAGGATCAGTAATCCACTTAGGGTGGTATCCAGATGGTATTCTTAAATTTGTTCTTGTTAAACAGCTACTGAAATATAAAACGGGAAATTTTAGTTGTGTTCAACATTTGAAAAATTTAGGTTTCAATTATCATTAATTCACGCAACATAAAAAATTCGTTCTTAGCTTAAATTGCTCGTATAAGCATATGCTTTCGAAATTTGACTGGCCTTTTGGATAATTTAAGATGGCGGAGCATCCGGTTAATCGAATAATGTCATTTAACAATTCTCATTTCGTATGTTTTCAAGGTCGCTGATGGGGAGTTTAGAGTCGTATATGCTTCAATACCTCATAGTCTTTTAACTGATGCTTTAAAAGCACATAGCCCCTTGAACTAACCTCCAAAATCCTAAGACACCCTCTAACGTAAGCTTTAAAACTGAAAAGCCCAAATAACAAAACCTTCAAAATGTAATACCCCCGTAACATAAACTAATAAGCCCCATAGCCCAAAACCTAAATTTCTTAGTCACAGAACCCCTCAATCTAACCTCAAAAATCCCTGTAACTCCGTAACTTAAGAATTGCTAGATGATATTATTCGATTAACCGGAGGTTTCGCTCGTTTTGCGCCATTTTGAATCCGCCATCTTGAATTATCCAAAAGGCCAGTTTAATTTCGTATGCATATGCTTATATGAACAGTTTAAGCCTAGAACGAATTTTTTATGTTGCGTCAATTTTTGGACAGAAGGGTGGCCAAGTTGACGTGAAACGTCCCATATATGATAGCTACTAACAAAACCTGTAGTGTACGCCATTAATTGATATGGTAACAACTATCACAACATCTGATTGACTCTATCATGTAAGCATAGTAAATTCAATTAATTTATTGGTAACAACTATCATAACATCTGATTGTCTTTATCAGTTTCATATAATAAACTCAATTAGTTTGTTGATGCTTTCCATCATAATAACGATATCTGTAATCATATATATGGTTAATTCAATAATATTTTGCATCATAACGCGCATTAGTTATTTGTAGATACAATCATTATAAATAATGGTATACATCAAGGTATGATTCTCTTAATCATTGCATCTAATCATAAATATGATGGTCACTTTTATGATTAGCTCAATCATATTTTTTCTCTGAGTGTAGTACTACTGATTTATCCCGGAAGTTGGAGACTTTACAAAAACAGTGTCTCTCAGAACAAATAAAATTGCAACCATTATTAGCAACAATTGGGGATAAAGAAGATTATCGTGAATTTTTTGTAATACTTGATTCTAATAAATTTAAATTTGGCAGTTTTTTAGAAGCATTGGACTTTTGCTTTAAATCATTTAATGTGCTAAATTTATGTTACCCCAATAAATGTATTAGTTGCTGGATGTTTATTCAATTATATTTATATAATATTAACACCAAATATGATGTAAATATTCCAGCAGTTGATACCCTAATAAACGATTTAAATAATATGGAATAATTTTGAATGAACTTAAAAAAATGTACTTTTCCGTTTTTTTAAAGAATAAAACAACTTTTTTTTGTAACTGAACTAAACTTGAGTTTTTTGAATTTTTGAAAATGTATTATGCAAAATTATTTAAAAAAATATAAACAGTTTTTTGATAATTATAATCGATAATCACTAGAGAACCACTAATTAATTTCGTGATCGTTTTCTTTCAAACACGTTATTATTTTTGAATAATTTTGTAAACTTTTTGTGTTTATTAAAAAAATAATTGTTTGTTTACTTAAAAACTTGTATCATTGTGGTACGTTTGGATAATCTTAAAAGGTAATTTTAGAATTTTATTTGTAATATAATTAAAATTTTAAATAAAATGTATAAAAACATTAAAATATTGTATAACGAGGAAATTCTAATAATATTATAGTAAAATTAAAAAAAAAAAAATACAAAAAATTTAACAGTTTTCATATAAAACTATATTTATTAAGATTAACCAAGCAAGGTAATCACAAACTAAGCAAGCTGGTTTAGAAGCTAGGTAAACCCTACTATTTTGCTTGGTTAAAGTTACCTGGCTGCTTAGTAATACTTGCGTTACGAAAACCACATATATGGTTATCATAAACCATGCAATAGTGGTTTTAACTAAACAGATTTGTTCAAAAATAACTTACGCCGATGTTAAAATAAACAAACTTTTGGTAAACAATTAACAAAGTAACTAGTTTAAAACAACTTAAGTATTGTTTCTGGAAACCTTGATTCAAGTTTAATTTAATTTTATCTTATTGACCTAGGTTTTGGTCAAATTAACTATACTATTTTGTTGCGGTAACAATGCGCTATGTTGGTTGCAAAATAACTCAGAAATTGGGTTTGCGTAACACAGATTTTAAGTTTAGATTACCCTGTTTTTTCTCTGAGTGCATCTCTCCTCATATGGCGTATCTTCCACTTTTACCCTATTGACTTTTTAAACCAAAATTGTACCGTAATTTAAATACTAAGCGACATGCAGTGATTTAATAGTTAAAGGTTTTCACATAATTCTTTTGCGAGTTGACCGTGAACTCGCCCGTTGTTTTTTTAGTCTAAAAATTAGAATGAAACCAATGAAGAATATGACATTTTTATGTGTAAAACCAAGTTAAAGGTTTCGACAAATTTATAAAACTTATTAATAATTTGTGTTTTATAGGCATCTTATCTGAAGACAGCTATATAAATATTCGGTAAGTATTCGAAAAATTTACCAAGATTTCTGTAATCAACTGTTTAATTTTAAAATTCAACTGTATTGGATTCGCTACAAAAAACTCAGTATTAGTATCCTGGAATTTTCGATTTGGAGTTCTCAACACTAACTTGTGTAAATCTCAGACTTTATTTCTTAAGTTGTAAATTTAAGATAGTCGTTGATTTACCAAAAGTTTTGTACATATTGTGAATAAAAGACGTTGTTGGTTTTTTATTCTTTTATTAATTTTGTATCGCTTACCGTTGGTCAGGGCGATGTTTTATTGAGTCAATTAATTTTTGAACTCAATTAAATCAGACAAATGTTTGATTTATATACAAAATGGTCATACATTAATTATACTAATAACAACTAATATCGACTAAAATTGCTGATTTTAATATTACAATTTGTATGTTAAAAAATTATATATTTGGTGTCAATGAACTGACTAAAAATATAAAAACGTTATATTAAGGAAAAATGCATAATATACATTTTTCCATTGTAGTTAAATTTCATTAATCAATAATAATAACAAGAATGACTATTTATACGATTGAGGCCATGCTTGCGCAGCATGGTGAGTTGGTATGTTCACGTGACTGAACATCCTCCGCGGCGACTTTAGTTGATATGAACCGGCGAGGTAATGGGAGCACGTTTGAAATTTGTTCTGATGACTGTGTAGCTGTTGTTTTCTTGCATCGATATGCAACGATAAGTGCGATAAAGGTGGCAATGATTCCGTAGAGTAAAACGTAATGATGAATATCGTGTTAATTTAATTGTTGGTTTTCACTTTCTGCCAAAATTTTTAGGTGTGTAACATTAGTTGATAGTTGATCCCAATCCATGAGAATGTTGTCGAATTCATGACTCATCATAGTTCTGTTGGTGGTATTTTCGTATGTGGCATTTTTGGACCGGATAAGCAGGCTGCTGAGGTTTATCGTTGGTTGATAGAAAGACTTCATTCTTGTGTTGAAGTTTTCGATTGAATGTATAGTTGTCATTCCATCCGTGATAGTACAGGCTTTATGTAACGTGATAATTCCCGTTCCATTTATGATTGTGGTTGTCACTTCTTTATTACATACGATATTTATTGTATGCTTTCTTTCGGAGATAAAAATCCATGCGCTTGGATCGTGGGTTGGAATCCATAAGTTTCTTGGTAGCATAAAACGAATCTGGCAAGCATCTGATTGTACTTCTTTATTCATGATTATATCGATCTCGCAAGGTGTTGGATTATTTTGTATATTATGAATAACGTTGTGGATCATGCAGAGATATTCTGAAGATCTCATGGACTTGCAAGATGTGAGCTCGTCTTCTGACATGGAGTAATAGGATTCCCTATTCAAACTTAACAATAAGAGTTCACTTGATGGTTCTATATAAGCATACATATCTTTATGCTTGGTTGGGATAGCAATTGGCTTTAAGATCTGATATATTCTGTTGTTGAATAACGGCATCTTTATTTCAAAAATTAACGCGTTCTTTATTTGTCCAACTTTAGCCGTCATCATCTGGTACAAGCTTATCATGTTATTTTCTCTATATCTGGTGGCATCAGCTGGGATTATTTCATGTAATTTTTGTAATTCTGCCCTGAGTTGATTAGGTTTGAGAATAAATGTGTTTATCTTGCTATGGTGAATGTCTATGACGACGTCAATTAGCTGCTGTTGCATTGAATAAAAGTTTACCATTTAAAATGATAGGTGAATCCATAGTGCCATGAACCTTCCTACAGCTATATGCTCGTTTTCGTTTTTTTTTATTAAGTTGTGTAAAGCCACTGTTTGCTTATCTATTTCTTGTAGTTGATTGTTTACTGCTATCCAGTCCCTTTTGATGATATTCGTTGTTGATTCCATTATTGAAATTTGTTCTTTTAGCAATTTATGAATGTGCTGTTGATCATTTTTTAAGGAAGTGATTTCGTTATCATACCGTTGTGCGTCGTCTTGGTCGAGAATTCCAAATAGTTGATTTGTGAGAGTACCAACTACGTTCACTAAACCTCGCTTCGTCCGAACATTATTGTAAGTGGGTTGGAGTATTTCATTGTTGAGGTTTATATTGGAAAGTTGTTGTTTCATTTGTGATATTGCGGGTTTGCAAAGTTGTCTTAGTTGCAACCATCCCTTATCCTCGCTACAGGTTTGAGTCATCCTATCAACAGCGGCTTTGTATACTTCAGCCTCTAAGAACATTGCCGACAAATTAAAGTAAGATATTATAGTCCATTGTTGGTGGGAGAGCTGAGCTATCCCAATGTTTTCAAAATATATTCCCATTGTAGAATTTAGAGTTGTTAAATCAAAACTAGTCTCCTTTAAAGTTGCTGAGCATATGCCGAGTACACTTATTAATGGAATCATAGTTAATAACATCAATTTGGATTGGTAACAAGGTCTAATTGTCCTTTTTTTCTTTTTTGGTTGAGGAATGGTTTTTACTTTTTCTGCAGCTATTTTTACCACATCGTCTATTTGCCCTCGCAACCATTTCCTTGGTGGATTTTTCCCTTCATGGGTTTCTGTTGACTTACGTTTCCTCGTAGTGATGGTGTTGCGAAACGTGGTTGATTTTGTATGGTGTTTTCAATTGGGAGAGGTGCTAATTTTGTCACTGGCCTTTTTATAAGGGCCCTTCCGGGGCCGCGGAGTGTAGCTACACGAACGATTCCGTCTTGTCCCGGGTGAGTTTGTACAACCCGTCCAGTAATCCATCTGGATGGTGGAACATTGTTGTCTCGAATTAAAACAAGTTGTCCAATCTTCAGATCTGGTGTCTTCGTGGTCCATTTTGCTCGTTGTTGTAGTTGATGCAAATATTCTTGGGACCATTTTTTCCAAAAGTCCTCTTTCATTTTTTGGACCAATTTCCATCGAGTCAATGAGTTCATGTTGTTGTCTGAAACTCTGACTTCAGGCTGGGTTATGATAGCATCTCCAATTAAAAAGTGACCTGGAGTTAAAACGGTCGGATCACTTGGATCATTGGTCATTGGTGAAATTGGCCTTGAATTAAGGCAAGCCTCTATTTGACAAGTTAATGTTGTTAATTCTTCGAACGTCAAAGTTGCTTCGCCTATCACTCTTTTTAAATGATATTTTACTGATTTTACTGCGGCCTCCCATAATCCCCCAAAATGAGGTGCTCCCGGTGGAATAAAATGCCATTTAGTACCATGTTCCGTAGTAGAATTTACAATGTTTGAAGCTATTTGTTCTACTATCTCTTTTTTTTGTAATTCCATTGTTTTACTAGCACCAACAAAATTAGTACCATTGTCGCAAAAAATATCGGAACATATTCCTCGACGAGACACAAAACGTTTGTATGCCGCCATGAACGCTTCGGCTGTTAAATCACTGACCACCTCAATGTGAACAGCTTTTGTTGCCATACAAACAAAAATTTCTAGGTAGCCTTTATACGATTTGTTGCCTCTACCTTTCTAATGTTGAAAGGTCCAGCGTAGTCAATACCTGACTTTAAAAATGGCCGAGCAGGAGCTATTCTTGCTTCTGGTAAATTACCCATTAGTTGATGCTTAATATTTTTACTGAATCGGTGACATCTCAGACATTTTGATATTTGTTGTCTGACAACATTTCGACCATTTATGATCCAAAATTTTGTTCGGATGTGTGCTAAAGTTAACTGAGTACCGCCATGCATCGTTGATTTGTGACCTTCTTGGATGATCAGGTTAACAATTGGATGTGATTGTGGAAGAATCAAGGGATGTTTTTCATCATATGACCAGGCGGTTGAGTTTTGTAATCGTCCACCAACTCTTAGCAGTCCATCTTTTAAAAATGGTGAGAGTGATAGTAACTTACTTTTGTTGTCGATTGGTTTGTTGTTCCTTAAACTATGAATTTCATTCCTATATTGGGTTAGTTGAGCCCTTCCAACTAACTGATGGAGAGCTTCTTGCATTTCTTGAGGTGATATAATGTTACTTATTTCGTATTTCATTAGTTTTAACTTGTTGATAAATCGTCTACAATATGATATTATTCGTTGAATCTTCTTTAAACTTGAATGTTTTATGTAAAGATGATCAAATGGGTTTTCGTCGTCCTTTATTTCCGTTGTTTTAGCTAGTGCTACTAACCTTTTCTCTGGAATATTTTCAAATTTTTCAGAAGAATTATGAACTGGCCAATTTGTTGGAGTGTTTGTTAACCAACTTGGACCATTCCACCATATTTGGTGTGTTTCGAGACAGTCAGCTTCTATGCCTCTTGAAGCACAATCAGCTGGATTTTCAGACGACTTAACATAGTTCCATGTTGTGGGGCTGGTTAGACTGTGGATCTCTGTTACTCTGTTTGCAACAAATATTTTAAATCGATGTGGTTCTGCTTTGATCCAAGCGAGCACTATCATTGAGTCAGTCCATGCGTAAGTTGTTATTTTGGAAATTCGAAGACTTTTAGTTACTTTTGCCATCAACCTCGCAAGTAACAACGCTCCACACAATTCTAGCCTAGGAATTGTTAGTTTTGATTTTATTGGTGCGACCTTTGTTTTTGATATTAGTAAATAAGGTCGAGGTGCACTATTTATATTATCTCTTTGGTAACAATATATAACTGCTGCATATGCATGTTCAGAGGCATCGCAAAACCCATGCAGTTGTTTGGGCGAATTGTTGGAAGTGTTCACCCACCTCGGCAATGAATTTTTATAACTGTTCCATCTCATTGACATGTCTTGAGGTAATGGTGCATCCCAAGACAATCCTGTTAGCCAAAGTTGTTGGAGTAATATTTTTGCTACTATAATGGTTGGTGACAACCATCCCAAAGGATCAAATAATTGTGATACCTCGAATAATAATTTTCTTTTGGTGGCGATTTCAGTTTTCTTCTCTTTTATATTTATTTTGAATCCGAAGGTATCAGTGTCAGGGTTCCAAGATATGCCCAGAGTTTTTATTGTGTCATCTAGTTTGATATCCATTGTACCGATTGCCCGTGATTCGAGTGGTATCTGTTGTAATAGATCTGGCTTGTTACTAGCCCATTTCCGTAGTTGAAATCCTCCTTTACTTAGCATTGTAATGATTTTACGTTGCTGTGTGTGTGCTTCTTCTACAGAATCACTGCCGCTTAGTAAATCATCCACATAGAAATCGTGTGCAGTTATATCGGCTGCTATGGGAAACTCCTTTTTCTCATCATTGGCCAATTGTTGTAACGTGCGGATGGCCAGGTATGGGGCACTAGCTGTTCCAAAGAATACAGTTGTTAATTGATATTCACGAATTGGATCTTTCTCGTTTGATCTCCATAGTATCTTTTGATACCTTTGGTCATCTTTATGTATTCGTATTTGGCGATACATTTTCTCGATGTCTGCTGTGTAGACCACCCTATGTTTCCTCCATCTTAACAGGATCGAAATCAATTCCTCCTGTAGTGTTGGCCCAACCATTTGTTGATCGTTGAGGCTCTTATTATTGCTGGTTTTAGCTGAGGCATCGAAAACAACACGTAGCTTTGTCGTTGTGCTGCTTTCTTTTACTACTGTATTATGTGGTATGAAGAATTCTTTTGATGGACTCATTTCAATTTCACAGAGTCGCATGTGACCTAGTTCAATGTATTCGTTAATGCATTTTTTGTAGTCATTGGCATATGTTGGTGATGCTGCGAATTTCTTCTCCAACTGCAGGAATCTGGCTAATGCTCTTGTTTTTGAAGCCCCAAGTATTGGTGGATTATGATTAAATGGGATTCGAACTGTATATCTCCCATCAGCGTCACGGTGATAATTTGCCTCATAATGTTCCTGGCAATTTTGTTCTTCTTCTGTTAATAGCCTGTCTTGTTGTACTTCTTCTATTTCCCAGAATGATTTTAACCTGTTGTCAAGTTCCGTTTTTGTTATCATGCACTGAACCGTTGGTGGCTCATTACAGTTTATTGGTCCACATATTATCCATCCTAGTTCTGTTTTTTGTTCCACTGGTTCTCCTGCTTCGCCTTTTACCACATCATTCATTACTATCTGCGCCCAATAATATATCGATCTTATTAGGCCTATTGTACTCTGGATCTGCCCATAACAAATTACTAATATGTGGCCATTTCCAGGCATTAAAACTGTATTCTGGTAGATCTCCCACTAGTTGATTTACTATTAGCGCGCTTATTTGTGTTTTGAATTTCGACGGGAATCTCGGCTCAATATTGAATGTCATCCGTTGTTCTGCTACTCCGGCTGTCACTCCTCCTACTCCTTTAAATTCTACATGCGTTTTCTTGCTCTGTATATTTAATTTTTTAGCTGCCTCATGAGTTATGAATGATGCTTGAGAACCTGGATCAATCAGCACTCTAAGTTGTTGTAGGTGACCTCCGTTGCTTGGAACTTTAACTAATGCTGTGCTCAGTATTACCTGAGCTGCTGTTGTTGTGCTGTCTATCATGTGTGTTTCCACAACTGGTATCCCACGTTTTGCGTTATGTCCAGGTGAATTTATTTGTCGGCATTCTATTTTGTTAGTTGCACCTTCTTTGGTGTGGAGAAGAGTATGGTGTCTGCCTTTGCACACCAGACATTTGCCTTCTGTCAAGCATATTTTTGAGAGATTATGTTTTCCTAAACATATCCGACATAGATTATTGACATCTCCAAAAATGATTTTCATGCTTCAATCGTATGTGATCCTTTACAATTGACGCATCTGTTTGTTGTTGCTGCTAGCGTTGTCATGGCTTTTTGTGGTTGTAATCGGCCGGTTGGTAAGGGTTGTCGATTCGATTTACTTCCTAGTGCTTCTAGTGATTGGAATCTTTTTTCCAAAAACAACAAAAAGTGATTCAAATTTTTAATCTTTTTTGGGTCGTCTAAAGTTGTCTCATAGGCTCTGATGGATTCGTTGTCTAATTTCTTCTGAAGTATGTGTATTATCAGGGCATTATATTTGTCTTCACCATTCAAGATATTATTGATGTTGTGAATGGCTTCACTTGTTGTGTCGTGCATTGTTCTGATTCCTGCCGCGGTTTCTGTCATCATATTTGGTTGATTAATTAGTTGGTTAAAATATGCTGCTGCCAGAATTCTTTCGTTGTTGTAGCGATTATTTAATATATTCCATGCCACCTGATAATTTTCTGCGGTTGATTCAAGATGGTTTATTATTTTAGCGGCTGGACCTCCTAAATGACTTTTTAAGTAGTTGATCCTGTGGGTATCCGTAAGCACTTGCTTTGTATGCACGAGTTTCTTGAATGTATCCGCGAAACCTTTCCATCTCATGATTTCTCCATAGAAATGTGGAATTTCAATATTTGGTAGTCGGATATCTATTGAATTGTGTTTTGATTGTTGATCATTCTCAATCTCCATTGTAATTTCAATCACAATGTCATCATGCGCCTGCTTAATATTATCGAAGTAATTCTCCATGAAATATTTTGCATTGATTTCATCTTCTTCTGAAACTTCTATGTTTATTTTATCGTCGAGGTCCATGATTTGTTCCATCATCCTCTCCATATGTTTCAAAACAAGTTTTAGTGCTTGTTTTGATTTTTTTTGTGCTAATGCCTCTTTAGCTGTGTTTATCTCTCTATATAGAGCCCTCATCTTTATATTTTGTAGCTTCATCATCTGGTCGAACTCTTTCCTGTTGGCTGTCACGGAAGTTGGAATGTTATTAGATGAGCTTTGTCTTCCTTTTGGTGTTGGTTTACTGCTGTCATCTGTACTTAAGATTGTTAAGGATGTACTTTGTGAGTGTTCCGCTGATGTTGTTGGTGTCGGTGTTAGTGGTGGCCCGTGGTTTAATCGTTTTCGCATATCATCGATTAGGAGGTCGTAAATCTCCGCTATCTTCTTTCGTGAGTCGAAGTAGGAATGATTATGCTCTAACGGTGGCTGCATCTGTCGGATGATATCATCCGTTGCGACATATTCTGTGTACAATGCTTTTAAAGCAGCTATTTTTGTTTCCAGATATGTCTTCGTTTTCCGAGCATTTCCATCTTTATTGTAGTTTGTGTGCATCTGGATTATCTTGCCTCCTACTTCTTCTTGTTTGCCTAATGTCGACATTGTTCCGCCGTTTGTTGGTAGTGTATTGCTGGGTATGTCGCTGTTGTTTGATGGCTTGAACTTGTAGGTGCTGCTTGGTTGTTAACTCTGTAGATTGCCTGTTGTTTGTTGGCTTGCTATAGATGCTGGTTGCTTGATGACTCGAATTTGCAGATCGTAAATTTCCAGTTGGTTGTTGATGTTTTTGATGCCGGTTGTTGTTTGGCGATGTACTTCTCAATTGGTGCCTGTTTTTTTAGTGGCTTCGAAGGACCATGTGTAAATCTCAGACTTTATTTCTTAAGTTGTAAATTTAAGATAGTCGTTGATTTACCAAAAGTTTTGTACATATTGTGAATAAAAGACGTTGTTGGTTTTTTATTCTTTTATTAATTTTGTATCGCTTACCGTTGGTCAGGGCGATGTTTTATTGAGTCAATTAATTTTTGAACTCAATTAAATCAGACAAATGTTTGATTTATATACAAAATGGTCATACATTAATTATACTAATAACAACTAATATCGACTAAAATTGCTGATTTTAATATTACAATTTGTATGTTAAAAAATTATATATTTGGTGTCAATGAACTGACTAAAAATATAAAAACGTTATATTAAGGAAAAATGCATAATATACATTTTTCCATTGTAGTTAAATTTCATTAATCAATAATAATAACAAGAATGACTATTTATACGATTGAGGCCATGCTTGCGCAGCATGGTGAGTTGGTATGTTCACGTGACTGAACAAACTTAATATACAATTTAAGCAAATTGAAATTTTTGAAGCCAAATTTGACAAGCTGCCATTTGAAATTTCAAATTAAATTAAAGTACGAGTCATTTTTTAATATTACATATACGCAATACTTACATTTTCAATATCCAATTTCGCAAATTTCCATAGATCTAAGTTCCTATAGATTTACTTTAAATTTAGCTCTTAAATCTCTAAGAAATTACTTCGGATATCGACCTCTGATTTAAAACTGTTCTTACTTCATAAAAGGACTCAATTTTAACCATGATTTTTTTGTCCCGCAAATCAAGGGTTGCGATCTGACCTGTTCATGTGCATTGTAGAATAAGAACTTGCGCACCAAAATCCTCGTGATTGTGGAATTCATATACACATAATTAAGATATCTTACAAAAACTATTAACCTAGAAAACCGTAGCAGTCATTGATAATAAACAGATTCAGACATTTGTGTACGAGGAAATTGTGCGGTTTATTAGAGATATTATAAGGCAAGGTTTTAAGGTTCCCTGTAAACAGCTCCCTAGGGGGCTGCGGCCCACAGTTTGAGAAGCACTGTCCTAGAGTGTATCCGTGTAGTATATTATTTAATTTCGTCTTGCCCCTAAAACTCTCATTACTTCTTCCTTGAATGTGATGTAAGCCACCGGCCCTAAAAAAAATCGGCGGTCCTGCTTTTAATTAAATTTGTTTGGGGTGCTCTCTTCTACTCCAACCCCTTCTATTCTAGATCGAATAGATCCAATAGACCCAGAAGTTAACACAAACTGATGCTTATTACTAAAATCAATCTGTGTACAAAATTTCAACCAAAATTATCAATATTTATAAAAATGGGAGGCAAGACAAAAGTAACAAAAATGTATGACTGCACGGTAGGTCGGACATGACATTTTTTACTCGATGTTTTAATGCACTGGTAATACAAACTCAACATAACTTTATTATAGTGGGAAAAGTAACAATACACCTATTGTTGCAGTAACGCCTTTGGCGTTGTTGCTCCTCAAAAAAATAAGGCTAGCAGAGCACGTAAGGAATGTTAATAAATGTAGCATCGAAAATAAAAATACTGTAGTCACTGTAATACAAGCGTAACCATAAACATTCTGATTAGTGAAAATTTAGAAATAATGAATTTTTTATATTTTATCTCGTTGGTAAAAAAGAAACAATTCTTTAGAAAACTCAGTTAGTGGTGGATTCACAAGATCGGGTTTTCCCTAGATATTTATTTCCGTGCTGCTTCTTAACTAATCAATCACTAGATTAACCAAAAAAATGTGATTTGCTTGATTTAGAAGCCAGAAATATCCGACCTCGCGAAACCACCATAAAGGAGCAATAATGAAACGGTTATCTGTAAACACAACAAATGACACTCGTTATCGATAGATATACTTTACCTGCCATTTACTCCAAATATTTAATATATTTATTTTTCAACACAACTACTATAATTAAACATATGTAATATACATTCTTATATAATATTATATGTACCTATATGTATGTAATTATAATTTAAACAAATTTGTGACACTCATTATTCACCTATCATCTTCAAACGCATGCTACTAAAATTTCCAATCAGCACATTGAATAATTAAAAAACTGACGTACAGCAGCGACAGAGGTATTACATGTACCGAGTGAAACACTATAATTAGGGCGCCAAATAATTATAATTATTTGTATAAACAAACAACCGAACACAAAGTATACACTTGCACAGTCTTTCATCGGCTTACATCTGTTACCTTTTGTACAATTCGTACACCTAACCAAGACGATTACTTTAGATCTTTGCGATCTGATAAATATTTATAATTCAATCGCTTCATATATAAATTGAAATCACTTTGAATAAAAAACTGATTATATATTCAGATCATGTAAAATGTAATTGAATTTTTAATGCTTTGGTTCCCGCAATTATAGATGATTATAATTTAAAATACACTTTGTATATTATACATTTACATGTAATGGGATCGCAAATATCTGCTATAGAAATATAAAATGGTGCGGGTTAGCTCTAATTAAAAACAAAATTAGTTCACCTGAATTGTAGACGAAAATAAGTCGTTGACATGATATCGATTTTTACAAACAAAAACCAAAAAAATGTTTATCACCCAAATGATATGCGGGAGATAGTTTTCGTATATATAAAGGCGATAAAATTAGTTAGATTTCATTACGATCAAGTCAAGCATTTTTATCAAGTGTATATTAAACAGAAATTAAACCATGTTAAAAGAAGTATTTTTATTAACAATTTTTTGTTACTGCTTTATTTCAATTGAGTACTGTGATGGGAATGAAAGTCCCGGATTTTTTTTGAAAATCTCCAAAAATGTTCCAAGAATTGGAAGACGTGCGGTTAAAACGTATGGTGATTTTTTCAAGAATGCAAAAAACGTACCACGTATTGGAAGGCGATCTGATGAATTGGTAAAATCATTTTTATGAACGAATAAATTATTTTACAATATAATAATAATTAAATTTATATTTTACAGATGGATTCCAATGTTCAAGATGGTACCACAATTTATGATTATTTCTCGCGACCAACCCGTAAACTTGATGCGAGTAAAAATAAATTTTACAATCATATTCGCCCAATTGATTCACACCAGTTGTTCAATCAAATTTCAAACGATTTAGAAAATGGATCAGAGTTAAAATTCATTGCGTGGCACGATTTTGATAAGGCCTTGGAATCTGATGTATCGCTGTTTAGTAAATTGCACTCATTAGGTCGCACCAAAGAGGTTGACGATTTGTTAAATTTTTTTAATGAAGGCGCCCCACCAAATGGGAATTCGGATTACAATAAAATGCATTTTATTTCGGATAATGAAAATGCCAACAGTTTGTTTTATCGGACTGATCGAAGTTTCGATAATAATTTTGTTAAAATTTCAAATGCAAAGAATGACCAGGGACTGTTGGAAGAGCAGGAAAAACTAATGGAAAGCAAATGAGTTCAGTGAAACCGTGTTTCATATAATTAATATTTTGTGCCCTGCGCGGTTAAACCGTCCTATTTTAATCATTTGATGCTTATTTGTGTAATAATTTATTAATAAATTCAAATTGCTGATTATTATATTCTGCAAAAGATTATGTGTTGTAGAATTTTATTTAAACTTAAAAAAATGAACGGTGTTGTCACACGATTATTATACCCTTAGAAGCACTAAATGGGTACACTTTCATAATCCATCCATGAATAAACATTGTTGATTTTGAGAAGTTATTCCATTAATAAAGACCAGCCTCACTTTAGCGGGCCCATAGTTAAATAACGAAGCTCAACTCGAGTCCAGGCGGTAAATTGAATTTAATCAGTTTATTTCGATTAAGGGTTTAATCATGCACTGTATCAAAATTTGTTCGTACAGCGTTTTAATTGCTCATTACTACTAATTTGGTGTTCACGCGTCTTTCGCTCCAAATAATGCCCTAAATTTACGAAACTGAGATCAGGTGGCTGCGCAGGATGAATGAGTGATGACTCTACATTGTACAATAACCATTTCTTGATCAGGATTGAGGAATGCTTCGGGTCATTGTCATGTACGAAGCGAAAATCTTGCCCCATCTTCCATTTTCTCAGCACTGGTTAACAAATTATCTTTCAAAATATCCAAATAATCAAACCGGTTCATTATCGTTTCAGTGAAGGTCAAATGTCCCGCACCCCGTCAGCTGAAAGCTCCCCAAACCATTATACTTCTGCCACCATATTTTACTCAAGTTCAGTATTGGTTTCCGCTACACCATATAACTCGCCCATCTGAACCAAAAACGTTAAATTTACTTTCGTCGGAGGGAATAACATTTTCCTATAGAACTCTTCAGGCTCACTCACATATCCCAATGCATATTCCATGCGCTTTTTATTATTTTTTGTTTTTTCGACAAATACATTTCTTGCGTGCCGCACATATCTACGATACTCTTGTTTATGCAAAATATTCGGTATTGTTTGAGATTTTTTCGCGTTGATAAATTTTGGGAGCGGTCGTTGGAACACTAAGCTCTCGTTTCTGTTTTATTTTCCTTTCTATTAGACGTATTTGACGTTCATTTAACTTTCGGTTGCGAGCGCGCCCGGTAACAAACTCTAGGGATTTGGTTTTTTGGAAGTTCTGGATGGCGTATTGAATCCAAAATTGCGAGCGATTAGTTATTTTGGAAATTTCCGATAAACTTTTACCTTCACTCTCCAAAAAATCAATCTCCATGTACCGATAAGTCAATAGATATCTACTTAGCCTAACTGATGAAAAAAATTCTGATTACTCACTGTGGAAGACGACGAAGGGACTCAAAAGACCCAAAATGCAAGTGCCTCCACTTAAAAAGGATGACGAGACCTATGGGCGAGAGGTCACAAAGAGAAGGCTGATCAGTTTGCGGAGTATCTCCAAGAAACCTTCCAACCACTACCAAGACCAACTACCAATGAAAAGTGAAAAGTAACATGAATGTTACAAAAGCCCTAGGGCACAGAAAAATGAACTAGACAGAAGTAAAGCTATGAAGAACACATTTTAAGTTTTTTTAAATTGTGTTTTTACAAAAACAAATTCTCTCTCCTTTTTACAATTTTTGCTTTTCCTTTTATTTATTTGTACACGGTTGTGTGTTTGTGCATGAGAGAATGTGCAATGAAACTCGATCAAACCAAAACCAACAAAAATATTTATACAAGTGTTTGTTCTGCATGGCTTATAAAAATTTTAGTTGGTTTTCATCAAATCAAAACACAAACACATGAAGACACGTACATAGGCATAATCACATACATAATACATAATACATATGTATTTCGTTTTCGATCTTTTCTTTTTCTGTTTTTACGTTCACACTCAAAATTAAAACAAAATTGTACGTACTGGAAGAATATAAAAAAATTAATCAGCAAAACAAGTTGACCGTTAAAGCGTGAACAATTTTGTCAAAAATCCAGTCAAATTTTAAAGTGTTATCGAATAAATTTTATAAATATTATAAGTGTTACTTTTTTATTATATGTACATATGTACATACATTAGCTACCATAGTGTTACATTATTTATTATACATAACTCAGGTTTGGAAAATATTATTATATCGCGAAAATTAATGGGCGACAAAAGATTATCCGGGATCGTTTGTGCTATCCCAACATGTCTAGCAAGCAAAAGGTGTTTTCCCAATCGTCAATTTTATGGTTTTCCTAGCCGTAAAAGTCCTGAATTTCCTATCTGGTTATCCAAATGCGGCATAGATATCCCCGAAAAGAAAATTTTACGTGTTTGTGAAATTCATTTTTTAGACGGAGATAAGGGTAAGAAGAAACTAAAAAAAAATGCTAGTCCCCAGTTATATTTAGAGCGACTTCAAGAAATAGCTTCAAACAAAGTTCCTGAAAAATATAAAAATATTAGGACATATTCAAAAATTACGGAAAATCAAGATTTGAAATTAGAAGATTTAGCCCATGTTTCTAGCTGCTCGAACGAAGTGTGTAGTGAAAATGTGTGTCCTTCGACTTGCTTCAGTTGCAAAAAAAGTTTCACTACTTTGCGGAAGTACCAAAAACTGTACATAAAGGCTACAAAAAGGATGAAACTATTAAAAAAAAGAATCGTTTCCCGAACTAATTTAATTAGACAGTTAAAAGCAAAAAATTTAAAGTTAAGTGAAGAAAATGCCAAGCTGAAATCAAAAAATCTTTTAGAAGATTTAATTAACAGTCAAGAAATAAACGAGGATAGCAAAGAGTTCGGAAAACTTTTAGTTATAAAAAAGCACAAGTATTCCGGCTGGCCTCCAAAACAAAAATTAATATGTCAAAAATTGTATTTCAAATCACCAGCTACATATAATTATATGCGCGATATTCTTAGTTTTAATATGCCATCAAAACAAAGTTTGATAAATTGGAAATTAATAAAAAATTTAAAGCCCGGGTTTAATGATCAAATTATTACCAATCTAAAAGAAAAAGTTAAGCAGTTAAGTGAAATGGAAAAGATTGTTGTGTTAGTATTTGATGAAGTGATGATTCGTCAATCATTAGAATATGATTCCGTTAACGACGTGATTGATGGTTTTGTGGATTCGGGTGATACACGCTCTAAAGAGTTAGCAAAAAATATTTGTGTATTTTTGATTAGGGGGTTATTTGCAAACTACAAATACGTATTATCGTACTTTGCCAATGCTACTAACATCAGTGGTAGTGATTTAGTAAACATAATAAAAAGAAACGTGTGCATTCTTTCTGAAATAGGATTTACGGTCAAATGTATTGTTTGTGACCAGGGGCCAAATAATCGGCTGGCTTTAAAGATGTTAGGGGTAGAACGCGAAAATCCGTTCTTTTTCCTAGATAAACAAAAAATATTTGCGCTGTACGACGTGCCACATTTAATTAAGTCTGTGCGAAATAATCTATTGACTACTGATTTCAAAACCAACGATGGAATTGTAAGTTGGAGGGTACTAACGGAATTATATTCATGTGATTCTTCAAATTCGACCAGATTATGCCCAAAACTAACCCCTCAACATATAAACCCGAAAAAATTTGAAAAAATGCGAGTAAGTTATGCCACGCAAATTTTTAGTTGGACTGTTGCGTGTGCTATCCGAACTATGAACCATTTCAATCAGTTTTCTCCGAGTGTACAAAATGTATCGTTATCAACCGCAAATTTTATCGAAAAATTTAATAGGTTATTTGATAATTTAAATAGCCGAATTTTAACTGACAGGAATCCACATAAATGCGCAATTCAAGTTAATAAAGATGTTTTTTTAAACTTGTTAGAAATGTTACCGTATATTAAATCAATTCAGCCAGTTCAAAAGAAAACTATTTATTGTTTCAACGGGCTTATCCAAAGTATTAACGCCGTACTGCAGTTGCTACAATGTTTAATGTCAGAAAGCAAAGAAATATTCTTCCTACTTACAAATAGATTGAATCAGGATCCGATTGAGAATTTGTTCGGTTTAATTAGGCAAAGAGGAGGTGTGGGTAATCGACGGAATCCATCTGTAAAAGAGTTTAACGATTTATTAGGTCAAATAATGTCAATAAAATTTTTGAAAAACTCAGTATTAACGAATTGTGATGAAGACAACGATGAGTTATTAATTCAGGATTTTATAAGTTCAAGCCAGCCTCCTTCAAATAAAACAGAGGAGCTAACACCTACTGAGATTTCCAAACACTATGATGCTGATGACATTGAACTCTACCCTAATTCGGAGCCATCTAATCTGGATTTGGACCATGAAATATTGGACCAAGTACTCTCGGATGACAATAGTTGTTTAAGCTTTGATGACTGCGCCATAAGATACTACGTGGGATACGCTATATTTAAGTGTTTAAAACGCCGATATTGCCAAAGTTGTGACATTCAATGGGCCAAGAACGAAAATAATGTAAATTTAACAATAAACACTGAATATTTTATATTCATGAAAAATTATATTAATAACGACGGTTTCGGTTCCTTGCGCGGACCGACAGAAGCTTTATTTGAATTATGTAAGCCACTTATAAAAATATTCGAAGACGGATTTAGTAAATATCCTTTTACAAAAAACTTGAAAAAACAAATTGTTGACCGATGCATCCAATACTGTAAAGGCCATCCCAAACATAAATATTGGTTTTGCTCTACAAATCCTTGTTACGAACATAACTATAAATTATTGGACTTTTTAATTTTAGTGCTTTTGAGAAAGCACACAAAATGGATGTATGATAAAAAAACTATCAATAAATAATATTTTTGTTTTATATAATGTATTTTATTTTACATATGAACACATTGCGCCATCTAAAACAAGGATTATCTTCACAACTCTTTAAATATGTTTTAATAATATATTTTATTGATCGAACTGTCTGTCAAACCAATCACAAATCTCTTTTGACATATTCCTCTAACATAGTGCTGCCCAACCCACGGGCCACAAGTCTAAATCCGGCCCGCGATGATTTCGGTTTAATATTTTAACTTTGTGACGTCAATGAATTATAATTCCTTTAAAAAAATTATTTTGTTTAATTTCTATTATAAAAAATAATTATAATGTTGGCCCTTCTAAAAATTTTTTTCCTTTACTGTAATGTCGAGTTCGATTGGGATTGTCAAAAAAATCAGTAGACAGACAGAAAGTAGATAATCTGTTATTGTAGATTAATAAGTTAATCTTGCTTGCCTATCATTAAACGATTTTCAAAAAATAAGATAACATAATTACGTTAAATGCGGCAAGTGCAGTCGAAATAAATGAGCGCGTATTATTATTCCATGTGCAAGCGCATTTTCTTCTTTCAAAATTTTTCTGTTTTATTTTTCATTTTTGCTTCTTTATTTGTTTTTTTATTATGCTAAAATATTTAAAAATAAAATACCAATTTACAACAAAAGCAATAAGGACCCAATATATCGCTCTTTCGCTTATTCAACTATACACACATTCAAACTAATAATATCAAATAAAATGTAAGAAAATAGCTTTGAGAGAAAAATTTTAAGAGCGTAAAAATATTTCAAACCATAGTATTGTTTTAAATGTACGTTCGTAACCCCATATCAACATCATAACCCCAGAAAAAACACTTTATGATATTTTGATAATAGGTTTACTTCTGTATATATTATATTTTTCTGTGCCTAGGGTATGACTTGATTACTTGCCAAATTATCAAAGCTCTACCAGACAAAGGATTTCGTAAGCTACTACACATAATCAATACGACCCTTCGGTTAAAATATGTTCCCCATCAATGGAAAGTAGCAGAAGTAATCATGATACCAAAACCTGATAAACCACCTAATGATAAAATATCATACCCTATTTCTCTGCTGCCAATTATGTCAAAACTCTTTGAAAAATTATTACTAAAGAGACTTTGTGGCGCTTCATGCATTTTTTCCGGTGCCTAAAACTATGCATTCGCCACCACAATATTAATTCTATCGAGAACAGATTTTAAAACAACAGAATACACCCAATACAAAAAACGACAACTGAACTTCAAACTCTTCCATGCAAAGAGACAAAAACAAAATAATAAAAGTAATCATTACTAGTCTCGTCTCGGATATTGCGGTGGGCGCACGCGCATCAAAATTAAAAATACACAAAATGGTGATGAATTAAATAAATAAATTAAAATAATAAAATATTTATTAAATTATAAAATTAAAAAATCGCGTTTTTATTAAAACAAAAATAAGTGCAACGCTAAAACTTAAACCAATAATTGAGGACCGACATCTAATTCCTCCACATCAATTTGGATTCAGAGAAAAGCACCCCCCCCCCCTTGTCAATAGGAAAATTATTTTTTTACGTCAAGGCCCCCCCCTTGTCAATAGAAAAATCATTTTTTCACGTCCCCTCCTTGTCAAGGCCCGCCCTTGTCAATAGAAAAATTATTTTTTTACGTCAAGGCCCCCCCTTGTCAATAGAAAAATTATTTTTTTACGTCAAGGCCCCCCCCCCTTGTCAATAGAAAAATTATTTTTTTAAGTCAAGGCCCCCCCCTTGTCAATAGAAAAATTATTTTTTTACGTCAAGGCCCCCCCTTGTCAATAGAAAAATTATTTTTTTACGTCAAGGCTCCCCCTTGTCAATAGAAAAATTATTTGTTTACGTCAAGGGCCCCCCCTTGCCAATAGAAAAATTATTTTTTTACGTCAAGGCCCCCCCCTCGTCAATAGAAACATTATTTTTTTACGTCAAGGCCCCCCCCCCCCCCTTGTCAATAGAAAAAGAATTTTTTTACGTCAAGGCCCCCCCTTGTCAATAGAAAAATTATTTTTTTACGTCAAGGGCCCCCCCTTTGTCAATAGAAAAATTATTTTTTTATGTCAAGGCCCCCCCTTGTCAATAGAACAATTATTTTTTTACGTCAAGGCCCCCCCCTTGTCAATAGAAAAATTATTTGTTCACGTCAAGCCCCCCCCCCCTTGTCAATAGAAAAATTATTTTTTTACGTCAAGGCCCCCTCCTTGTCAATAGAAAAATTATTTTTTTACGTCAAGGCCCCCCCCTTGTCAAAAGAAAAATTATTTTTTTACGTCAAGGCCCCCCCTTGGCAATAGAAAAATTATTTTTTTACGTCCCCTCCTTATCAAGGCCCCCCCTTGTCAATAGAAAAATTATTTTTTTACGTCAAGGCCCCCCCCCCCCCATGTCAATAGAAAAATCATTTTTTTACGTAAAGGCCCCCCCCCTTGTCAATAGAAAAATTATTTTTTTACGTCAAGGCCCCCCCCTTGTCAATAGAAAAATTATTTTTTTACGTCAAGGCCCCCCCTTGTCAATAGAAAAATCATTTTTTTACGTCAAGGCCCTCCCCCCTTGTCAATAGAAAAATTATTTTTTTAAGTCAAGGCCCCCCCTTGTCAATAGACAAATTATTTTTTACGTCAAGGCCCCCCCTTGTCAATAGAAAAATTATTTTTTTACGTCAAGGCCCCCCCTTGTCAATAGAAAAAAAAAATTTTTACGTCAAGGCCCCCCCCCTTGTCAATAGAAAAATTATTTTTTACGTCAAGGCCCCCCCTTGTCAATAAAAAAATTATCTTTTTACGTCAAGGTTCCCCCCTTGTCAATAGAAAAATTATTTTTTTACGTCAAGGCCCCCCCCCCCCCCTTGTCAATAAAAAAATTATTTTTTTACGTCAAGGCCCCCCCCTTGTCAATAGAAAAATTATTTTTTTACGTCAAGGCCCCCCCCTTGTCAATAAAAAAATTATTTTTTTACGTCAAGGCCCCCCCTTGTCAATAGAAAAATTATTTTTTTACGTCAAGGCCCCCCCTTGTCAATAAAAAAATTATTTTTTTACGTCAAGGCTCCCCCTTGTCAATAGAAAAATTATTTTTTTACGTCAAGGCCCCCCCTTGTCAATAGAAAAACAATTTTTGACGTCAAGGCCCCCCCTTGTCAATAAAAAATTCTTTTTTTACGTCAAGGCCCCCCCTTGTCAATAAAAAAATTATTTTTTTACGTCAAGGCCCCCCCTTGTCAATAGAAAAATTATTTTTTTACGTCAAGGCCCCCCCGTTGTAAATAAAAAAATTATTTTTTTACGTCAAGGCCCCCCCTTGTCAATAGAAAAATTATTTTTTTACGTCAAGGCCCCCCCCCTTGTCAATAAAAAATTCTTTTTTTACGTCAAGGCCCCCCCCTCCTTGTCAATAGAAAAATTATTTGTTTACGTCAAGGCCCCCCCCCCCCTTGTCAATAAAAAAATTATCTTTTTACGTCAAGGCCCCCCTTGTAAATAGAAAAATTATTTTTTTACGTCAAGGCCCCCCCCCTTGTCAATAAAAAAATTATCTTTTTACGTCAAGGCCCCCCCCCTTGTCAATAGAAAAATTATTTTTTTACGTCAAGGCCCCCCCTTGTCAATAGAAAAATTATTTTTTTACGTCAAGGCCCCCCCTTGTCAATAGGAAAATTATTTTTTTACGTCAAGGCCCCCCCTTGCCAATAAAAAAATTATCTTTTTACGTCAAGGCCCCCCCCTTGTCAATAGAAAAATTATTTTTTTACGTCAAGGCCCCCCCCTTGTCAATAAAAAAATTATTTTATTGATTTGTAGCACTAATCCATTAAATCTATAGTTTAATTTTTATTATATTTTTTCAAACACATCTCAAGAAGAGAATCTAACTTGTGAAATTATAATTTTAAATAAAATGTGTGTATGCAAATTAATTATTAAAATTTGTTTTTTATTAATTGAATTTGAACCTTTATCTTAATAAACATAAATTCCTGCTCATGTGAAAAATTTGTCTTGCAGGCAAATACCCCGATCTCAATGGTATATGGTACAATAGGGTATAAGGTACACTACTGATGTATGATTTGATAAATTTTAAATTTAAAACGTTTAATATTTTTTTAATTTCTAAACCTGTATTTATGAAAATGTATCCATAATTGAAGGATAATCCTGTTAGGTAAAGGTTTAAAGGAAAATCCGTTAAGTAAAGGAAAATTCTATTAAGAGAATGGATTTCAGCATAATCGGTTAAAAATAGTCAAGCTTCAACCTAATTGACAACAATCTAGAGTTTTATCACAGAGAATTAAGAAGATAATTCTCTGTGGTTTTATCTAAAAACCATTTTAGAACCCTATTTTCGTCTTATAAACGAGTTCATACTAGTGATTCGAAAAAAGTCATTAAAAATGAAAAATTATAGATATTAATAAGCACTCCCTGATTATATCTTTATTACTAATATTTTTATTTCCGTGTGGAGAATAAATTTAATTGCATTAAGTGAAGGAAAATTCATTAAACTGCATTAAGCGAAAAAAAATTGCAATAGGTAAAGGGCAATTTTAGAAAGTATATGCTAACTTTATAAGTTGATGATTAAAACCATTTTAGAATCCCATTTTCATCATACTGTTGAGTTTCATCATAATCGGTTAAGAAATAGCCGATTTTCAGTCGAATTGGCCTTATTCCAGAACTTTATCTAAAATTCATTTTAAAATGTTGTTCATCATAATCGGTTAAGAAATAGCCGATTTTCAGTCGAATTGGCCTTATTCCAGAACTTTATCTAAAATTCATTTTAGAATCCTATTTCCATCATATTTGTCGAATTTCATCATAATCAGTTATGAAATAGTCAAGTTGCATAAAAATTGCCATATCCTAGAACTTTATCTAGAAACCATTTAACAACCCCATTTCCATCACTCCTTCTAAATTTCATCATTATCGACCCCCCTTGTCAATAAAAAAATTATTTGTTTACGTCAAGGCCCCCCCCCCTTGTCAATAGAAAAATTATTTTTTACGTCAAGGCCCCCCCCCTTGTCAATAAAAAATTATCTTTTTACGTCAAGGCCCCCCCCTTGTCAATAGAAAAATTATTTTTGTACGTCAAGGCCCCCCCTTGTCAATAAAAAAATTATTTTTTTACGTCAAGGCCCCCCCTTGTCAATAGAAAAATTATTTTTTTACGTCAAGGCCCCCCCTTGTCAATAAAAAAATTATTTTTTTACGTCAAGGCCCCCCCTTGTCAATAGAAAAATTATTTATTTACGTCAAGGCCCCCCCCTTGTCAAGAAAAAAATTATTTTTTTACGTCAAGGCCCCCCCCTTGTCAATAGAAAAATTATTTTTTACGTCAAGGCCCCCACCTTGTCAATAGAAAAATTATTTTTTTACGTCAAGGCCCCCCCCCTTGTCAATAGAAAAATTACTTTTTTACGTCAAGGCCCCCCCTTGTCAATAAAAAAGTTATTTTTTTACGTCAAGGCCCCCCCTTGTCAATAGAAAAATTATTTTTTTACGTCAAGGCCCCCCCTTGTCAATCAATTTGCTAACTCGAACGAAATCTCCAACTTTAAATTTATTTTTCTGCATTAACTTAGGATATGTATACACACGTTTTAAAAACCAACTAACAATCTTAATGATTCATAATTTAAAGGAGTTAGAAATAGTTAAAATGTTAAAGTTTATTAAAATTTAAAGTTAAGACAAAAATAAATTTCTGATCACGATAACATTGATAAACCAACTAACAATCTTAATGATTCATAATTTAAAGGAGTTAGAAATAGTTAAAATGTTAAAGTTCAAAAGTTTATTAAAATTTAAAGTTAAGACAAAAAATAAATTTCTGTTCATGACAACATTGATAAACCAACTAACAATCTTAATGATTCATAATTTAAAGGAGTTAGAGATAGTTAAAATGTTAAAGTTCAAAAGTTTATTAAAATTTAAAGTTAAGACAAAAAATAAATTTCTGTTCATGACAACATTGATAAACCAACTAACAATCTTAATGATTCATAATTTAAAGGAGTTAGAAATAGTTTTCTAATTATAATGAATTTAACCTTATAAAGACAAAAGGTGTTTCCCTTCCTATGATTATCTTGGTACTTTCAAAAAAGTTTAATGAATAAAAATATAGTTTGGTGTTGTCAAAATTAAATGTAATGTCACTTTTAAAAGCTGATTTTATGCGCACGGTTTGTAACTTGGTTGAATATACAATCAACAATTAAAATTTAAAAAAAATTGTGGGCCTGAGCCCGCCAATGCGGGCTCGCGGGTGACGCCCGCGAATCGTAATGAGAAAAGAATGATTAAATACTAAATTAATTATGGATGAAGATAATAAAAAACATTTTTCCATTTGTAAAAACAAAACGTAAAAAAAAAAAAAAAAAAAAAAAAAAAAATTAGAATGCAAAAACAAATTAAAATTCACACACGAATTTTGTTACCATTTTGTTACCATTTCGCTACCATTTATTTGCGCAAAGTTAAAGGTTTATTAAAAGATAATGCGGAACAAATAAACAATGAACAATTAAAATTTAAAAAATTGCGGGCCTTTCGCGGGCTTCTGTAGATGTCACTTTTAAAAGCTTATTTTATGTACATGGTTTGTAACTTGGTTCAATATACAATAAACAATTAAAATTTAAACAATTGTAGGCCTTTTTAGAAGAACGCAAAAACAAAAATTAAAATTTGAATGCGACTCATTTTCATTAAAACTAGAAATTTTGCCATACATAAACGTTTATGCTGTTGTAATTTCCTTCGCGGGCGAAATCTCTAACTCCTTTAAATTATGAATCATTAAGATTGTTAGTTGGTTTATCAATGTTGTCATGAACAGAAATTTATTTTTTGTCTTAACTTTAAATTTTAATAAACTTTTGAACTTTAACATTTTAACTATTTCTAACTCCTTTAAATTATGAATCATTAAGATTGTTAGTTGGTTTATCAATGTTATCGTGATCAGAAATTTATTTTTGTCTTAACTTTAAATTTTAATAAACTTTAACATTTTAACTATTTCTAACTCCTTTAAATTATGAATCAAACAATTTTTAGCTAAGGTCCGAAGCCTCGTATTCAGATCAATATATGTCTTAAGCCAAGGTTTTTGACTGAATTCTAATACTCTGTGTATTTTCTTTAAAATCAAACCTTCGCTTAGACATTGTTTTAAATTTTTTTGATGAATGACATAATTAAACTTATGATTAAGGTTAGCCAACAGCTTATTTTGTTTGGATGATGCATAACCAGGTTTAGCATTTTCCACACAAAATGGTAAATCATTATGTGTTTTGTGAAGATTTTCTGGGTACTCCAAATCAACTTCTAAAATATATCCAAGGTCCGCCTCATCACTTGTTGAATGTATATTAAACTTATCAATTTCGCTTTCATTTAGCCATTTAAAGTTCGCATATGGAAGATATTGACTCATAGCATATCAGTATAAATTATTAGCGTCTAAATAAATAAGATATGAAGAATCCTTATCTTCTTTATAATTTTTCATATACTTATTATTCGCCTTACTATATCTTTTCGAACATTGTGCTAATCCACCACGAACCCCTTTGTTAATGAAATTGATCATGTTAATATCTGTGAGCAATTCCATTTCGATTTTTGTAAATTTCAACATGGCATCCCAACTTAAACCTGGGGAAGTGTAATAGTGTGCTGGATCTAAATCGTAAGTGGCTAAACAGACATTTCTAAAATTTTCAAAAATGTCAGCTAAGAGAAGAACGTCCGTTTTTAAATATAAATCGGAATAATCCCCCCAAATTCTTACATTTAAACTCATTCCACACTTTAGTTGCATGATTATACTGATCTTCGGTAATATTGGAATCATTCAATTTATTATAGAAACTAGATTGAGGGGGTAAACATGTATGATTAAACTTTTCATGATTATCAATAAAATCATATGGAAATACACCTTTCTTCCTAACCAAATTAAATTCATTTTGCTTTGGAAAATATTTATGTATTTCATTAAATTGATTTTCTTCAAGATTTTTACTTAAATTATCAATACTTGAAGACATAAATTTGAATGAATCTATGAATCTTAATTTAATTGTTTTATTATCTAAAAGTTTAAAATGTTTTGTAAAAGATACATATCTCTCCTTATTTTGAGCGATTAAATTAATTGTTTCTGTATCAAATCCAAGTTCTTTGATAATAAAGTGAGAATCATATCCACTCAAATTATGACAAACAATTGGTACAAAGTCAGGTAAACCATAATTTAAATTACAATTGTTATGAGCGGCTCCGCGGAACTTTCCAGTAAGATGGCAATGGTCTCTTACTTTATAATTCAAACAGTCAATAAAACTTTCTTTACATATATAACAAGTAGATGAATTGTCATATTGTTCTTTTTCTTCGTTTGTTAGTGTTATCATTTTTATGTTTGTATGTAATTTATCATAAATTACTTGTAAATCGATTTTTAATTTTTCAATAAAAATTTGACAACAATCTTTACCCCTATACAATTCAAACTTAGAAAGTTTATCGTCGTATGAACACTTAATGTAATATGCGAAGCTGCATGGTTCATGTTTTGTAATGTTTTCTGTAAATGAGGTTTTATCGTTTGGTAAACATGTAAAAATTGGTGCTAGTACAGCTTCAAAATCGCAATAGATAATAAATGGTACTCGCTCTTTGTTTTGGATGTTTTTAAACTTTAGTATACAATTTTCTTCATTAGGAAGAATACATTTAATTTTATTACAACCATATTGCAAATGATTATTTAAACCTTCCTCATTTCTAAAAAAAGTTAAACATCCATCACAAATCCATTTTTTATTTGCTCTTTTGGATAACTGGTTTCCCACTAGCGCACTAAAATTTTTGATCAAACAATAGTGAGTATTTACATCATCTTCTAAAAATAGCAAATTAACATGTTCCTGTTTTTTAGATTTTGTGTAATATAATGCCCCCACAATTTCATTACCATCTAAACCATATACATTTACACTAATATTATTTAATTGTTCAAACTTTAAAATATCTTTTAGATGCATAGGCAAATTAATATCATCTAAAGTCAATTCCGAAGAATAGTGTGGGTATGATGTATGTCTATAAGGTTTTTTTACGTTAGGATATCTAGATGCCATAATTGACCAGGCAAAGCATGCCTGATCAGAATTTTGAATATTAATTATAGCTCTTTTTCTTTTAATAGTTTCTGGTAGATCAATATATGAAGAACCTCGCAATGGAGTATATTTGTTGATATTAAGTTCAAGAAACATGATCTTTTCGAGAGCCCAGCCAGATTCTTTTTCTTGAAAATCTTCACTTTTAATGTTTAAATTATTAACAATTTCGGAAAATATTGCATTAAAATCGCTAGCTTCAGTTATTATATAATTCGTAGTATTAAACGATGTTAATTTACTAACGTTGGAATCATCTTCTAAATTAAATTTTGTATGAAGTGCAAACAATTCAAAGTTTATTTTCGCAGCTTTAAAAATTTCTAATTGAAGCATTTTATTTTCGCCAAATGTAGTTTAAAAGATGATATACAGATAAAGTTGGTAAAATAAAAAAAAAAAAATTATGATCAAGATTTCAATGCCAAGGATAAATTATAAAATATTAATACATATAACGTCCTATCCGATTTCAATTATGTAATTTTTTTCTTATCTTCTTTTCTTACTTTATGCTGATTACATATTACGGTTTTTATATATACGTATATTGAACTAGTTTTCTTTTTAAATGCCAAGGTTAAATTATAAAATATTATTATAACTTTGTACTATCCGATTTCAATTATGTGATAAAAATTATTCGTCCAAGTTATAAACCATATACATAATACAAATTTTGAAAGGTAGCATACACTTCAATTCGAATATTTTTCTCTTACATAGACAGAAATTAATCATAATCAATATTTTTTACTTTATTACAGTTGAGTGCCTAAAAAATAAACTTTCAAAGACAGTTGAATACATGATTTTGATGCAATTTTTTTTCTTATCTTCTTTTCTTACTTTATGCTGATTACATTTTACAGTTTTTATTTATTGTACGTTGAACTAGTTTTTTTTCAATGCCAAGGTTAAATTATAAAATATTATTATAACTTTATAGTATCCAATTTCTATTAAAAAATAAATATTATTCGTTTAAGTTACAAACCATATTTACAGAATATACATAAACTTTGAAATGTGACATCTACAGATAAAGTTTTAAAAAATAACAATATACAGTTGAATACATGATTTTGGATAAATTCATATAGAGTTTTAGTTATCGTGGTTGATAATAAAACTGTATATTGAACCAAGTTACAAACCATGTACATAAAATAAGCTTTTAAAGTGACACCTACAGATAAAGTTGGAAAATAATAATAATTTACAGTTGAATACCTGATTTTAGATACATTTATATAGAGTTTTAGTTATCGTGGTTGATAATTAAACTGTAAGAAATGTGCACCATCTATCGAAAAGTTAATTAATATTAAAAAGTTCAAAGCTTAAAGTTTATGACTGTGCTGCCATCTAACAAAATGTCTTAAAAAAATATTGTACAGTTAATGTACAGTTGAACAACGGATTTTTAATAAAATTATATACTTACGTTTACATTTTATATAGAGATTTAGTTACCGAGGTTGCACTGTAGTCTTCATATAAAAAAACATATGTAATCGTTTGTGTTGTTGTAATTTACATATAAAAATCCACCCCATTTGGGGTGTTCCAGGACATACGCTTTTACACTACTAATCCGGAATCGCGAACTATTTCTCGTGTACTAACATGAGGATTATGAGTCGCTGCAGGCTGCAGCCAATACAGCAATTTCATTATTTTCTCCAGTGACTGTTGCTCTACGGGTCCTCTTTTTCGATTGAACATTTCCATCAGCAATAAATTGTTTGATAGTACGGCCAAATGAAGCACGTGAACGAATCCTATCCGGAAAACGTTGAGCGTAAATAGCAACAGCATTTTCAAGATTTCTGCCAGCTTCTCCATAAACCAGAACCATTTAAATTTTCTCTGGCACAGTTAAACGGTCCATTCTAAAGTATTTTATCGTTTATTTTGCAAATACGAAAAACATGAAGATAAGAAATAACACAAACGTTAAATGTGATTTACAAAACTGAATAAATTGTTTTGATGACGAATTTCGAGTATTTCCAATGAAAACGTGATGTTTTTTATTTCAAACGTATTGCAGAATCGAATGCGTGTGTTCTAAGAAGAAGAAATTGAAAAAATTGAATTTCGTCGATTACAACGCCATCTATCATGAACCGAATAAAATATTTCATTCAAATCATACGTACTTTTAGTCGTAGAATCCGTATCTGTAATAAAAAATATGGCTTCCTATCTTAGTTTAAAAGTTACCCCCGCCCCACCTACAAAGCGGGGGATGGGGGACTATTTTTTTGCACTAATGTATTTCCCCCGCGGTATGATTAAATTTTGCTTATGGGCATTTTTTCCGTAGAGTGGCTATTTTTCGAGATATTTGATCGTCTCAGTTTAAAAGAAACACCCGGTATATGAGCTTATCCATTACTTTTTTAAAAAACCGGGCGCATGCATTTCATAACATTCACCGATTTCGCTGTAATTTTTTTCAGGAATAGTAGTCGATGAAAAACTTTGTTTTCCAAAATGTTACCCCTTTATGGCCCCCCTTTTTCGAGTTATGATTTTTTAAAGTTAAGAAATTGAGTGATTTTAGGCTCTTTTCGATAGGTAACCGTTCTACTTAGGTTGCTTTGTTTTCAACGTTATGGACCTCATTCTCTTCGTATTTTATTGAACTTTTATTTTAAAGCAGTTTCAGAGCTAAATATTTAATATTGGCCAACTGCGACACAAAAAAGTGTAATTATTTTTTCTTAAAAAACAGCATGCTTTAAGATGGTCGCCAAATTTATGGATTTCAACTAAAATCCATTAAACTAGGCTCATGTTTTCAACTTTTCATGATCTTTCCAAATTTTTTAGCCACATTTAATTAAGTCGAAAACTTCTAAAGTTACAAGGCGTCAGAATACATCCAATTTTTCGGAAAACGTTATATTTACACCTCTGTAACTTTTGTCGTTTTACTCCAAAAGCCACCAATTTTTGGAAGAAAATTCTTTATTTTCTCCCCACTACACCCCATGAAATACTTTTTTGGATATTTAGATCCTAACTGCAGTATATTTTTTTCTAAAACAGCTTATAACCCTTTAAGAAAAAGAAGATCAGGAGTAGTAACGTACGATTTTTTCAGTATTTCACAAATATCTCGTCTTCAGGTAACCACATTAAAAAATAACAAGTACATATTATACCACTTTATTCATTGAGTGTTTGCCTTTAAGTCTAGATAGGTCTAACAGAATTGGAATTTTAGAAAAAATTATACCGAGATTAGGCTCTAAATATCCAAGAAAGTATTTCATAGGATGTAGTGAGGAGAAAGTAAAGAATTTTCTTCCAAAAGTTGGTGGCTTTTGCAGTTAAACGACAGCTCATATATATATATATATATATATATATATATATATATATATATATATATATATATATATTATATATATATATATATATAATATATATATACCCCTCGATTTTTACGTCTGGGGACGTGCAAAGGAATTGGTTTATGCAACAGAGGTGTCCTCACGAGAAATTTTAATGGAGCGAATTACAGCTGCATTTGAAATAATGAAAAGAGAAATGCGACTTCGCACAACAACATTTAAAATAAGGAAAAGGTGTCGTGCATGCATACGGAGTTGAGGGGAATAATTCGAACAAATATTATAACTCATATTTAATAAAAACATAATAAAGATAAAAAGAATTTTCTTGACCCTACAACTTCTATCTCTTATTTTGACCATACTATAAATAATTTCTCCAACATGTAGCATACCGTTGGAAAGGGTATAAACTAGACAACTTTTTAAAATAAACCTATGTTCAAAATAATGTTTATTTTTTTTTTATATTGAATTTAGAAATTGAAATTTTTCATACATTTACACATTTTCAAGACTTTCGAAGCTCATATAATTTATTTTCTTGAAGCCATTTGTACCAAATAATGATTTATTTAGACTAAAAATACATTACAGAATACAATAAAAGTTATTTCGTGCTATTACAATCACAAACAAAAAAAATATGACGATTTAAAGGCGAGATTTCAGGTAATTTAAATAAAACACGAAAAAAATTCATATCTCAGTTACCGTGTCACTTAGGACGTAGGGTCCCACCGTAGGGACCCAACCAATCCCCCAAAAAATTGTGTCGGTCCATGTGCCGAACACCCTGTATATATATATATATATATATATATATATATATATATATATATATATATATTATATATTTTTTATATATTTATTGTTCACTGTTGTATGTATGTACTAAAATAACACTGAATTAAAATTTCATTTCTATTGCTCACACAACGCAACACAAATGACACTTGTATATAAAGGCACTAGGAGAAGAGTTATAATTTATGAAAACAACACCGATCACAATAACACTTATAAACTTTATTTTTATATTTGATTTAACAAAATTTGGTTACACTGAATTTATTTATCTATTTTATTTTTCTTAAAACTAGGACCGCTTTCTGGATAGATAATTCTTGTTTATAGAAATATTTGGTTACTTAAAATTTTAAGACCGTTTTCGGTCGGTGATTCTTACTGACTATATATTTTATTTTCTTAACACAAAAATTTTTATTTTTAAAATTGCCAATTCGGCTTAATATTTTTTATTTTATATTTATATTCAATAACTTAAAATTGTGCCAATGCTTATTAAGGTTTTTTTTCTGATTTTAGTAATTTGTATTTTGTAATTTTTTGTACTTATTAATATTGGGAAAACATTTTTGGAATGTGAGTTAATGTAGGTTCATTAACTCACGGTTATGATTACAGTTGGGAAATTGGGACAATTGGAATTATTTGTATTGGGAAAGAATATTTGGAATGTGCGAGTTAATGTTGGTTCATTAACTCACGGTTAGGATTACACAACATACCTTCCCCCTATGAAGAAAAAAATATGTTATTCATATTTTTGTCCTTTGCATATTGCGTATTTATTTATTTGAGCATAAAATAAGATGAACGAGCACTAAACTTTTTTCTGTTTAGGTACTGGTTTTACATACTTAATTTATCCCATTTTTTCTTTATTTATTTTTATGTAGGTAGTATATATGCTATTTATTAGGTGGGGTTGTTGCTTATTTAGTTTGGAAATGGGTCATGAATCTATTAAAGGGCTTATATTGTAATTGATAGGAAATGTCAATATACAATATTTTAACAAAATATATTTTCCAAATTTAAAGTTTAATTTTGCTGATTGGCTCAATTTTAGTTTGTATTAATTTAATAATAAAAAAATGATGCCTTTAAAAAAAAATTTATATTGAAAATTACTTTACTACGTTACGTTAAAAAAAAATGTTTTTCTTATGTGTAATTGATATTTTTCTGTAACTTAAGAACTAAATTTTTATTTAATAATGTTAAGTTAGGTTAGTGTTTATATAAGGTTTTTCTAGGTTAGTTATGGGATTTCTGATTTTATTGAGTTTATTATTTGATACTTAAAATACTATGAATCTGGAATTGCTTTGTTACTTTCTTCCCTGTGCTGGTTGTTGAATTTTATTTTGTATGTTGGCTGCTTATTGATACAATCATTGAACAGGTGATACTTTCGTTCAATTTCTGGTCGTGTGGATTGCCATTGGTTTATGAGGATTTCATTTTGCTGATTTGTGTATTTCGATTTTTGATTCTAGTTGAGCGGTTTGGTACATTGGTACATTTCAGTTGTATTCTGAAGTAATGAACTGATGATCGCAGGTGCTCTTACTTAGGAAGTTAGGATATTTTGGGATTTACGATTAACGACATGGGATTACAAAGGATAAGGTCGTGATTGATTTTTTAATTTGACTTGGAGGTGGGATGAAAATTTTGTGAATTGAGTTTACTTAGCCGGAATTGATATGCTATATCAATCGGAAAGCTTATTTTAGGGGATTAATTGAGTTTTAGTTGACTAATTATCTGTATTGGAAGAAATGTAAAAAGTTAGTATATGTTGCAAAACGTGAAAATTGTAAATCTTCTGAAAAAACAATTATTATATTAGCTTATTTATATGTTTTATATTTGGAATGTTTATCAGTAAATTTTGGAGTTTTGAATTTTTTTTTTGTTACTGTTAATATAAAGTATTTTAAGTTTTAAATATTTATTATTAGATCATAAAACTTCGATTTTTTCTTTTTTTTTTTTCGTTTTGTTTTTAATTTAACTTTAATCTGTAAAACGAGAAAAAAAAATTTTATGAATTACTTATTATTAACATATAATATAACGTGTCACTCATGAATACACCTACGAATTTAAAAATATAATATTAAGTTTAATTGTATGTCTACTAATAATTAGTCTATTGTTATTCTACAAAAAGAATGTTTAATAGTTCGGCAATCATTTACTTTAACGCAAGTTTAAAGCGTTTTGGATGATACTTTAGAATCATGTTTATTTTATCTACTATGGTTAACATTTTGAGAAGATACGTGCGAGTACTTCCAATTGCAAAATGTAATCTTTTAAGTAAATTGGTTTTCAGTGGTAAGGGGATCATTCTAAGGGGATACGTGCGAATACCTCCAATTGTAAAAACCTCTGTTAAAATTAAGTGATTTTTCTATTTATGATTAGTGTTCTAATTCAATTTATTTAACGGTTAGATTTAGTTTTGAGTTCATTGCTTTTTTTTTTAGATTCGAATGACTTACTTCTAGGGATAATTAATAAAATAATTTTTCTATTGACAAGGGGGGGGGGGGCCTTGACGTAAAAAAATATTTTTTCTATTGACAAGGGGGGGGGCCTTGTCAAAGCTTTGTTTCTAATGTTTTAGCCAAATTTTTAAGATGTTTCATACAAATACCGCGCAATACCGGTATATACCGGTTTTGAAAAATTTTGAATGCCGAAAACCGGTATTAGAATTTTTCGGTATTTTGGAAACTCTAGATATTATGTATATGTATATACATATTAAATAATAGCACACAAATAGATATGCATTTTTAATTATTTAATTTTAACTAATTTCTTTTAAAATATTTTAATTATACATATTTATTTTAATTTAACTTTATAAAATTTATTTTTATTTATTTAGTTAATTAAATTACATAACTATATTATTTTCCACCTGAATTTGTTGCATGTTTTAATCACCGCGCGACTTTTGTTCTTGAATCTTTTTAAAAAGAAAAAAAACTTTTATTTTTGCACTTTATTATTTAATTTAATTAATTACAAAATGTTATTACACTATTCTCTTAAGAGATAGATTTTTATTTATTAATTTGACTGATCTCTTTAGAGTCAGTTTTTATTAGTTTGGAATCGCTTAGGTGTGATCTCTTTAGAGTCAACACAACAATTAACAATTTATTAATTTACTTTTTCATGATTTCATTTTTTTATTAATCAGCATAAAAATTTTAATATATTTAATTTTACTTAAAAATCATGTTTATGACATGTTTCGAAATTTTATATCGTTTTCCGTTCTACATTTATATTTTTTAATACTTTGCATTTTCTATGTGAACATTTTCAGAACATGATATTTAATTAGAATAGAATTGTATCATGTGCATTTTTCTTATCATAGTGTACAGGTTCTTGACATGTAACTCTCCCTTCGTTGGCGTTAGAATTCTCCTGAATTCTGTTAATAATTTTTACTTTAACTCCCTTTTCCTTTATATAGAAATTATAAATTACTAAAATTGCTATTATTATTATTATTATTACAATTATGCAAAGTCCTGAATATTCAAATATTTTATGATATTCTAAAAGTTTTATCTCATCTATGTTCTTATTTGTTTCTAGTATGATTTCCTTAAATGTTAGTGTATTATTTTTCGACTTATAATCTAAATTTGGTACAATATAATTATTCTTTATTTCCTTAATATTATTTGAAAATGTCTTATTGCCTAAGTTGATACTACAATTATAAAATCTTATTAAATAGTTTCCTTTTAATATAAATTTTCTTTCATCATAGTTTGATGTTAAAATTAAATTATTAGCTAGTTGAATTAATATACTATTGTCATTAATATTATAAATTTCGGTGTTACAATTCTTTATGTTTTCACAATTTTTTCTTAAAATACAATGTTTTAATTCATTTAATTGATGAAAAGCTTTATTATTATCATATTCATAATATTTATTATTTATTTCAAATGTTCTGGTTATTTGATAATTTATTGATTTACAATCATTTTCATTAGATAAAAGGAATGATTAGTTTTCATTTATTGTTTTCATTCTATATGGTATTTTGATTAAAAATATTAATTTATCAGTATTAGTTTTCGAAAATCCTACTTTTAAACTTTTCAATTTATTAACATCAATTTCATATTCAACAATTTCTTTATAGCTTAATAATGAAGGATGAATAATGTTTAAATTACTAAATATTATGTTATCTTGTAAATCGTTTATTATTCTATCAATTTCTTGGATCTTTTGTTTATATCTAATATAATTATTTTCATTAAAGTTTCATTTTCTCTACTTGTTATAAAATTTTTTATAATTTGTCTATCATCTAAAATTGTATTATATAATTTGTATATGGTTTCATTAAGATTATTATTAATTTGAATTTGTTTATTTACATTTGATACTATATTTTCATTATTTTGGTCAATTAAATTTAAATGTCCGTTAATTATTTGTCGGTCTTCGTCATCCATTGTCCCTGATATCCATTTACTAATTGTTCCTAAAAAATTTACTAATCCTCTTTTATGTATTGAATGATGTCCATTTTTTAAAGTCATTAATTTGTACAGTAGAATATCTAATTCTTTTAATAGTGATATTCCTTTAATTTCGGTAAAATTTGATATTTGAGATACTGCTTTCTTAAGTTCTAATATTGTAGTCTCTATCGGTGATAAGTCTACTAAATGTAACGAATAGTTGTACGTCTTTGGTATTAGTGTTTCTGTTTGTCTAAAAATGGTGTATCCTGTATTAGTTTCTATTTTCTCTACTAGTAGTTGAGCATGTATCGGTGTCGTTAGTGTCATTGTCATTATTATCAGTATTAATGTAGTCATTAGGATCTGCAAATTTCAATGGTCTTTTAATATTTGTGGGGTGTATATTGGTTAGCTTATGTTTTCTAAATTTCGGTTCATCTTTATGTCTTAAAGCTCTATAATTTTTTATATATCCTTGTTCCCTATTTTCTTTGTAATCTTCCCTAGTTTTATTAAATTTTTCTAATCTTTTGTTTTGTGTGCTTATTAAATTATTATGAATTTCCTCTCTAGATAACGCTCCTTCTTCGGCGTTTAGTAGGCTACATTTGATGGTGCTATGGTATTGATTATTATAGCTCTTAATGGCTTCTAACATTTGGATTCTCACTGGATTATTTTGCTCTAAGTTTAGAATTCGTAATTTTTCAGTAAGGGTATTGTTTAGTCTTTCTACATCTGAGTTCCCTGTATGGCTGTTTGGTTTGGCTAAGTGTAACTCTATTTGTTGTTGGTTTAAAAATTCCTTAACATTGATATGTCTAAATTCATTATCTGCCACTAATTTTAAAGGTTTTTTGTGATTAAAATACATTCTAAATTTTTCTATTAATTCGGTATGGTTCCTGTTTTCTAAAGGGTAGGCCGTTGCAAATTTCGTGAATTTATCTATGAAAATTATAAAAGATTGTTTTTTATTTACGTAAGTATCCACATGGACTATTTGATTTTTATCTGTAGGCATTTCGGTTTTTTCGAATTTTGGTTTGATTGGATTTCTATCATATTTTCCTCGGTTGCAAATGTCACAATTATTAGTGACTTTATTAATAATTATCTTAATGTTTTTGTTATAGACTTTAAATTTTAGATTTTCATATAATGAAATAATACCTGGATGTTTTTGTTCCTTATGGTGAATCGATACGAGTTTGATTAACTCATCCTCTGATTCTACATCCTGTGCGAAATGGGTACATTTCATAAATCTTGTGGTTGGGAATTCTTCTATTAATATTTTTTGGATAACATAAAACTCTTTATCTGAAATTTGGGTATGAATTGCTACTCTTGTCCCTGTTAAGTATGTTTTCAATTTATTGACTAATTCTTCTTTGGTTATGGTTGGGTTAATATTTATTCTGCGATTTCCTAATATATTTTCTAACTCGCTGGTGAAATTTTCAGTGAATATTAACTGTGTTTTGAACCTATTTACAATTGTTTCTAGGATTACTATATTATCATTCTGTTCTTCTAATTGAGAATGTACTGTCGCTTGCATTGAGTTGTTATCTACTATTTCATCTACTACTTCTTCATTATTGATTTCGTAATCTGTAAAAATATTTTGTAAAGAGGGGTTTCTCCCTTCGTTAGATTGAAATATTGTTTTTATTTCATTAATTTCATGGCTATCTGTGTTAATTCTACTCAAAAAGTCTGCTATCTTATTTTCCTTACCTTGTAGATAACTAATTTTCATATTATATTCTCCCAATGATAAGATCCATCTTTGGAGTCGGGGATTTAAATCTTTGCCTAGGTATTTGGTGTGTAACCATTTTAAGGCTTGGTGGTCGGTTTTTAACTCGAACTGTTTTCCGTAAATATAAGGTCTAAAGTATTTTATCGACCATACTACTGCTAGTAATTCTTTTTCAGTAGTACTATACCTGGTTTCATGGTTGTTTAACGTTCTACTTGCGAAAGCTATCGGGTGGTTATCTTGAAGTAACACAGCTCCAATGGCGAATTGACTGGCGTCTGTGTTTAGCACGAATGACTTGTTAAAATCTGGATATTTTAGAATAGGGTGGGTTGTCAACAATATTTTTAATTCTTCAAATGCATTTATGTATGTGGGATCTAACTTATTGATTTTTGCATCTTTTTTTAAGTATTTCGTCATCGGCTGGGCTATTTTTGCATAATCTTTTATAAATTTACGGTAATATCCTGTTACTCCTAGAAATGATTTTATTTGTTTCTGTGTTTCAGGTAACTTTAAATTTAATATATCTGTTATCTTTTTCAAGTTTGGCTTTACTCCTTCTGGTGTCAATGTATGTCCCAGATATTCAGTTTCCTTGCAGAAAAAATTGCATTTATCAATCTGAATTTTAAGATTAGCTTCCCTTAATTTATTAAAAATTTTATTTATACTTAATATATGTTCTTGTATGGATGTGCTAAAAATTAGTATGTCATCAAGATATACTACGCAAATTTTGTTAATGAACTCTCTTAGAACAGAATTCATCAGTCTTTGGAAAGTTGCGGGGGCGTTCTTTAACCCAAAAGGCATCCTTACATACTCATAGTGTCCAAATGGCGTCGAAAATGCGGTTTTACTTTGATCATTTTTATCGACTAATATTTGATGGAAACCTTTTGCTAAATCTATTGTTGAAAAATATTGGGCTCTTCCCAATTTGTCTAAGATATTTTCAATGTTAGGAATGGGGAATTTATCATCTATTGTGATTTCGTTTATTTTTCTGTAATCAATAACAATTCTCCATTTTTTTATATTAGAATTGTCCAATTTTTTTGGAACAATCCACAAGGGTGAATTGTATGGCGAATCTGATTCTTTAATTATGCCTTGCTTTAGCATTTCTTGCATTTGTGTTTCAATTTCTTTTTCGTGTATTTGTGGGTAACGATAAATTTTGCTATAAATGGGATTATTATGTTTTAACTTTATACTATGTTTTATTTCATGGGTGAAGGTCAAATTTTCGCCTTCGGAAATAAATAAATCTTTGTTTTCATTAAAATCTCTTTTAAATGTACTTTTTCTTCGTTATTTAAATGGTTTTTATTTACTTTGGTAAATATTTCTTCTTTTGGATTCACTATTGGTTCCAGATGGTTTACTTGAGTTAACTCACTGGGATATCCAATATTTATGAAGGGAATTATATATTCGTTGAATATTTTCATGTATTCGTTTTTTGTGTCAATGATCGCTTCGAATGGCCTTAAAAAATTGATACCCATTATGGCATCATACTTCACACTCTTTAGAGGGAAGATTTTCCATTCAAGCGTTCCATTTTTAATTAATTCTTTTGGGATGGGGGTCACGGTTTTTTCAGTGACAAAATTTGGTCCACCCAAAGAATTATACATTATTGGTTTTTCTATGATAATTTAAATATTTTATATTTTAAAATGTTGGGTTTTATTAAACTGGTATCCGATCCAGTATCTATTAAGCAATTTATGGTAAGATTGTCAAAAGTTAGTTTTACTATAGGTAATTGGTTTGATGAGGCAGCTCTATAAAATTTACCTCTTGATTGAATTCAGAATTTCTAGTGATATTGCCTACTTCCATTGATTCTTGGTTAGGAATGTGATTATTTCTGTATTGATTACTTCTGTTAGTCTCAAATTGTCGTCTGTATTGTTCTGAGTTAGTTCTAATGTTAGGTGGTCTAAATTGTCCTTGATTATTATGATTATTATTCCTAAGTTCTTGTAATCTAAACTGTCCTGAATTATTTTGATTGTTAATTCTAAGCTCAGGTAATCTAAACTGTCTTGATTGATTATAATTTCCACTGTTATAATTATTGCCATTTTTATCAAAATTATTATTAACGTAATTATTGCCATTATTTCTACTATTATAATTGTAATTATTGTTAGAATTATTGGTACTAATATTCTTTTTTCCCTGAATGAATTTTAAGTTTCTATTTATTTTATACTCGCTTTTAATGATATCTTCTGATAAATAGATTTCAGATTGGCACAAAATATTATCTAATTCGAATAGAGACCTCCTACAGTCAATCTGCATCTGTACTATAGGAATTATTTTTGACTTTAAAATTTGTACTAGCTCTCTATCAATTGAGTGATACGTAAAATTGTCTTCATCATCAAAATCGCAAATTTCGCTACATTCACTCTTAATTCTATTTAATTTATTAAATAAATCTTTTAAATTGAATACCTTTATTTCCTTTGCGTTGAACAGCAATTGATGTATGTGTTTTTCGGTCTATATCTTAGTCGTAGTTGCTGGATTACGCTGGTCCATGTTCTTTGATTTTCTGGAATCTCCATGATTGTGTTTCTCGCATTCCCAATTATCTTGTTGTTAATTAATTTTCTCAAGCAGTATTGCTTTAATTCTTCATTATTTTGGCCGCACAGACTTTCCGTGTCCAAAATACATTTTAAGAATGATTTTAGTTTATATGTGTCATCCCCTGAGAATGGTGGTATTTCGTTGAAGTTTCGAATGATCTGATCTGGACTCAGATCGAACCTCGTTGTTTTCATTCCTTGGATCATCGCTGTTTGTTCAGCTAATTGTTTTTGTAGAACGTTAACTTGTTCTAGTAATTGCTGTTGGTTTTGTTGTTGTTCCGCCAACTGATTTTTTAAATGTTCTTCCATTTTTTTCTTATTTTTGGCACCAACACTATTTCACTTTTTAGCACTGTTTAACTTAGGTACTCTCTTTTTTCGGAACGAAAAATATGTCAGCTTTCTTTTAAAACTTTTTACCACTTTACTTTTAAACACTGTTAAAAAAAAAATTCTCGATTTTCACTCAGTTTATTTAAAAAAATTTTCAATTTTTCTACTGGTTTTCTATTTCTAATGAAACAACTTTAGTTTTCTTTTAAAAACATTCTAAACATTTTACTTTTAAACACTGTTTAAAAAAATTTTTTCGATTTTCACTCAGTTTATTCAAAAAAAAATTCTACTTTTCTACGGGTTTTCTGTTTTTAGTGAAACAACTTTTTGTTTCTTCGAAAAAACTAATGTTAAACTTTTCTATGTTTACTTGTTTGTTTCACGGCACTTAAAATATTTTTATACTTTTACGTAAGTTTGTATCACTTAGATATCTATCTTTAGATGGATATCCTATCAACTGCGCCACTTTTGTTCTTGAATCTTTTTAAAAAGAAAAAAAACTTTTATTTTTGCACTTTATTATTTAATTTAATTAATTACAAAATGTTATTACACTATTCTCTTAAGAGATAGATTTTTATTTATTAATTTGACTGATCTCTTTAGAGTCAGTTTTTATTAGTTTGGAATCGCTTAGGTGTGATCTCTTTAGAGTCAACACAACAATTAACAATTTATTAATTTACTTTTTCATGATTTCATTTTTTTATTAATCAGCATAAAAATTTTAATATATTTAATTTTACTTAAAAATCATATTTATGACATGTTTCGAAATTTTATATCGTTTTCCGTTCTACATTTATATTTTTTAATACTTTGCATTTTCTATGTGAACATTTTCAGAACATGATATTTAATTAGAATAGAATTGTATCATGTGCATTTTTCTTATCATAGTGTACAGGTTCTTGACATGTAACTCGCGCGATGGTGGGCGGCATGTCACCGCGTTGAGATTAGAGAGCAGACTAAAAAATTAAAAATCGAAAATTATTTATTTCGTGAATTTGTGATATGCTCGTCGTCGTGTATTGTGGTTCGTTTTGTTTTTGGACAAGCCGCCCAGTAGGAAAGTCATTAGAGACACACTAACGATTCGTCAATGATTGACATGCATGACAGGTATATAGAATTTTATCACAAAGCGGGACTCGATTTCGTGTGTGACGTGTCTGAGATGCTTATCGTATGACTCGTCATCATTGACAGTAGTAAGACAATCATATAAGAAACGTGTGTGACATGCCTGAGACGCTCAAATAAATTATAATACCCTATAAAGGACATAATGACACTTTTCCATAGTAAACTTGCGGTCAATGATATTGGCAGATTTATCGATAATGCAGTATTATTTAATACGTGAAAACATAGTTCGGGATAACTGCTAAAGATGTCAGTTTTAACAATTTTTAATTTTTGGTAAATAAACAAAAAATAAAATGATTTTTTTTTATAATTCATGTCTACTTGTAAGTTTTATTCGTGTTTTTTGCTTTTGTTTACATTTTTGTTTCGAAACAACAAAAAAAAAATTTTTTAAAAACTACTAGTGCCATCTTAAGATTTAATCTATCTATCGCCGTTTCTTGACCGTTAATGTCCTTTATAGGTTATTATAATTTATTTGGAGACGCTTAGTAAATGACTCGCCATTATTGACAGTAATGTGACAGTCATATGCGAAATGTGTGTGACATGTCTAAATATAATAGTAAGTGAATCGATATTTATGACAATTCAAAACCAGTTATTAAGCGAATCATATATGACATGGTCGTGATGATTATTTAAGGACTCGTCTCTCTAATTTAAAAGTCAATTTTAGGAATTAGGACACCATAGCTATATTTACGTTAAGTACATTTCAGTTATCACAAAATTTGAATGTGTACATTTTTCGTAATCATATCTTGTTTAAAGCTAATCATTTTATTATAAGTGTTTAACAATTGAATTCAGTTTTTTTTAAAGATTTTAAATAATTGCTAATTAATTCAAAAATTGTTTTGAAAATTGTTCAAAAATTTAATTCAACCTACGATAAGTCGTTAATCTTAAATTTTTCATTAAAAAGTTAGGGGATTATATTATTATTAAAAAATTTGTACATTTAGTTATTCTTGGATTTTATACAATAATTATTAATTAATTAATTCACTTTCAGTAATCATCCAAATGAACTTAAAATTCAAAAATTAGAAATTAATTTAAATTATTTCCAACAAAAATTTAAATTAATTTTATTAAAATTATCACAAAATTTAATTTATAGAAAATTCCATTTAATAAATTCAGTATAAAAAATTCAAAAAATAATTCAAATTAAAATAAAAAAGTATAATTAAAAAATTCTTATACTAATAAATTATTTTCTCGACTAGATCTTTTCAGTTTTCTTTGGTGCGATCGCCTTATAACCATTTTAATTTTTTTTTCATATACGGTTAATGATCCTCCGCCTATTGCGTCTAACAAAAACATAATGTAATGGTTATTTGAATTATATTAATACATAAGAGATATTTGCAGTCTTACCAAATAAAATTTGAGAAAAAATGGATAACAATTTTAAACCTCGCTTCCCTTTTTCTCCGTGCCAGTTAAATTGGAACAGTACCTACGTCGTCCGAAAACAAATGTTGAATTACTCGGTCGTATTCAATATCTTTGCCGTGAATTTTCGTTACATGTTAGTTGAATGAATATAAAACAGAAATACTATACTTACAAATTTATTATTAAAACTCTCATCCGCTAACTTCATTTCTAGGTCCTCTAATTCGGCGATTGTCTTTATAGGGAGTGGTATTCCTAAATCCAGGTGGTTATTTGAATTAAGAGTTTTTTCTATTTTCTCCAGCCTCATACTTATAGAAGAAAACTGCTTAGCTAAGAAATTTTGTAAAACAACTAAAGCAAAAATATAATTAACATCAAAAATTTTAATTTAATTAATGTGTTAAGGTGACAAATTTAAATTCGTTTCAGTAGATAAACTAAACTTCAACTAACTAATTAATTAAAATAATTTACCTGCACTTATTGAACTTTCCGCATTGTCGTAGTCTGTTTGCGAGCTTGCATTGGTAAATTTTTTTGGAGTGAATGATGAAGAATAGCCGTTTTTGTGATGGACTTGTAACAATTTCATTGTTAAAAGTAAAATTCTGCGATCATGTTTCATCGGTTTACTGAAAAAAAAAACAATTTGGTACTTTATTGACGCACTGTGTTTCCACAGCATAATTAGATTTTGTATTGATCGGCCAAATAACTTTATTTTGGAACAGTTCAATGTGTGTGTATATATAAGAATATTAAAAAAAAAAAATATTTATGATCAACACCGAGAAAACCCGAACTTGTTTACATTGGCTGTTATGTTGTTTTATTGTATGAGTTCTTGTCTGGAGAAAAATCGTATGGCATATCAATAATCAATTGCAGTCTAACAGTGGTAACAGTGATTCGGTATTTAAATTAACTCGTGAAAAATTAAATTAAAAATATTTGTCTCTAAATTGTTTCAATTATTTTTCTAAAAAATTGATAACTTTAATTTTGTGAATTAAAACTGATATTTCTGTGATATTTGAATTTATGTGATTATTGCCAAATTATTTTTGTTAAATTTTATTTATTTAGGTTTAGTAATTTTTGAAATCATATTTTTTTTTTTTGATTTATTTAATATTTTAATAAGCTTTATTATATTACACGAATATATGTGATGTTAAATGAAATTATAATTATTAATGAAATGTTGTAATATGAATAAAATCATGAAATCTCTTTTTGATAATAAAATTATAACTTATTTAATCAAATAATTAAACAACACTTTTTTTGAAATTACAAAGAAAATTTGCGTTATAAATTATTTCATCAATAACAGGCCAAAGATGGTTGGGGACTATTCCACATAAAATCTTTTGTTTTTTTGATAGCCCAATCACTCGTTCACCATGTATCCTCCTGGATGCTAGAACACGCGTCTCTGCTATTTGTTCTTCCTCAAATTGTGGCGCCACTTTAAATGCTGGAAGATTTATTGAAACTTTTTTTCATTCCAAAATATCGAATATGTCCAATCCTCTATCAGCAAGGATTATGTCGCCTTCACATAAATTTTCTACAAATCCACTATCGACTACTATTTCCTTGTCACTTTTTGATCCTCCATATGCCTGCGAACAAAATATCACCAATCCCTTTTCATCAATTGCCACCAAATACTTGAAAGTATGCGTATTCTTATAAGGTGAGAAAATTTCTTTATTTTTGTTTGGATCAGTTGAGGATTTTTGAGTTTTTATTTCAGAACAGTCAATGATAGCGGTGTAAGCATTCTCATTAACATAACGAAGGCTGCAAAAATTAATCGATTTAAAATATCTGAACATTTGTTTTGTCCATAATATAAAGATATTCGAAACCGTAGTTCTTGAGATTCCTCGATATAGTTCACTTATTAAAATATAATCAATCGCTAGCTTATATTTAATTAGCGTGAGCACCAACTGGTCTTTGACGCTCAAATAATCATCAAATATTGTTGATGTTATTTTAAGGCATCCATAAAATACTTTAAATCTCTCCTTTGTGAAACCAGTAAAATATAAAAATTTTTGGTCGCTCATGAACTCTAACAGCATATTTTGCTCCACTGCAGTTGCCACGGTTCACGGTTTGCGTGCTTGCTTCAGAGTACTCCATTGCAACACAAAAATTAATGGTAGGAGTCATTTCATCTGCAGGTATGGCTATATCATCATAAATTTCGATAGTATACTGAGGATCTTCCGGAAAAACGATACTCTGCGTTTCCGTTGTTGTATGTTGATTCTAACAAAGTGGATTTTAAAAAAAGAATTATTAACAGAATTAAAGGTTAATATGATCACTACCTTTTGAGTCATTTGTTTAAGATGATTTCTTTTCAGTAATCTATTCTTCCTATATTCATTTGCAGGGTCTGGAATTGATTTTAATCGTGTAAGAAATTGGGTTGGAACGGTACCTTTTGTCAGAACCAACTGCAATCCTAAACAAAAATGTTATTTATTAAATCAATTTTTACAGAATACATGTATGATTGAAAATGAATTTACCAGACGTTTTTAAAGGCACATAATCATTAATTTTAAAATGTTTACTGCAAATACGACTTGTCAAACCTAGTTGCTTCGTTATACCACGCACTCTCAATGCCTTTATCCATTTTTTTTTTTTAACATTTCGTCTTTAGGAAAAAAATGAAATTTTAATTTACAATTTGGGACTGAAACACTTTTACAACCGGGCAAAAAACATTTAGTAACCATTATCAAGCTTGAAATAAAACACAAACTAGTTTATTCTGGTCATACGCGATGTGAAAAACCGACAAAATGTCAAAATATCACTACTGCAAAATAAAATGTTTTTCAAATAATATTTTTTTTTTTCGAAACAGAAATGTAAACAAAAGCAAAAAACACGAATTAAACAGACAACTAGACATGAATTATAACAAAAAAATATTTTATTTTTTATTTATGTACCAAAAATTAAAAATTGTTAAAGCTGACATCTTTAGAAGTAATCCCGTACTCAGTTTTCACGTATCACACAATACTGCATTATCGATAAATCTGCCTATATCATTGACCGCAAGTTTACTATGGAAAAGTACAGTGATGTCCCTTATATTTTTATGTGTAATTTATTTGGCTTTAGGGATATTGTGTTTGTGTTTAATAAAAACTGCATTATCATTTCATTTGCATCGTTTGGCTTATTGGTATATAATAAATAACTTCTTTCTCTATCTTCTGTCATTTTTGTGCGCGCTTTTTTTATTAAATATTTTTCCTTCAAAATTTTTGACAGATAAAATTTGGCTTTTTTGAAGGTGATAAACGATAATTTTGAGCTGTGTAATTTTTTGTGTTTTTAAATTAATTAGTGTGGTTTTTATCTTATTTTAAATTGTGATTTAATTCTTAACATTATTAGAATTAAAAATTAACAGAAATTTATAAACATTTCTTGAAAAGTAAGTACAAAAAAATATTTTTTTAATAGTGTTAAATTATGTCTTGTAAAAAGTGTGAAATGTATGGATGTTTCCGTTTTCATCATGGATATATAAAAATACCAATTTTTAATTCTTTAAGATATGTGACTAGTGGACTAAAAAAAAATGGATCACCAACAAAAATCCAAGACATTCCTGAAACTTTACCTAAAATTTAGGTTAGGTAGGACCTTTAATATTTCAACAAGCAAAGAAACTCAAAATCAAACAACAGCGAATACAGCTAGTATCAATACAAATATTGAAGAATGGGAATCATCAGACGATAATCAGCCAAGAATACCGTCATCCTCCTCAGTGTAAGTAAAAGTAAAGTAATTTTAAAAATTGTAATCGAAATTTTAAATATTTTGTAGATCGATATCTAACCTAAAGCAAACTCAATAAATATTTTCTGAGTCAGAATCCAGTTCAGTTAGTGATAACTCAACAGCACCTAAAAAAGTCACACGGATGAGGGTGTTTCGGTCACAGTGGACTCTGACCTTTTTGAATGGGTCGAATGTCAAAACGAGTTCGCTTATTGTAAAGTTTGTGAAAAACGCCTAACAAATATAAAACTCCATCTTGTGAAACATAATGCCAATGCTGCTCATAGAAAAAATATTTCAATAAGAGTACATTAATACCAATTAATGAAGTGTTTGCCAACTCGGACAAAGTGTCTTTTGAACGACGAATTAAAAATACGGAGCTGATAAAATTTTCGATAGAACAACGGGTTTAAACCAAAGACAGATTCTTGGAGTTTCTCACGAAAATTGATGCGGCTTCAATTTTTAACACCATCGTCAATCACATCAATAATAATTTGAACATACCTCTCAGCATAGGATTGAGATCGGACAATGCTTCAGTTATGGCCGAAAAATTCTTGGGAGTCCAAGCCAGATTTATGGAAACTATACCAAACCTCTTTTTCATGAATTGCATTTGATTTATGATTTGCATTTGATTATGATTTATTTGAATTTTAGAGCAGTGGGATACGTTAAAGTTCAGTTTTATTTCGTAAACAAAGGGACAGCAAAAAATGGCCAGAAGTTTGGCAGAATATTTGGGTAATCCAATAAATAAATTATACTTTTTATTTTTTTCATACTCGTTAAGAATTGTTAACAAAATTAATATTGAATTTCAGGCCGAAACATTCGCATACAAGCGCTTTACGAAACTATGGAAACTAATTATAAATTAATGTTAAGTAATTTTGTAAATTTAAATTGTTTTATAAACGTCGGTATCGTAAACGATATTTATGGGCTCTGCTATTCAAACTTTTAGATTTTGTAATGTTATTGACTAAGAAAGAAAGATTTTTGTCCGATTTACATATTACTAAAACTAAAAATCGAATCGACTTTTGCTAGAAACTTTCGATTCTATAATGTCAGCTAAAGAGCTTTTATCTAAAGAAGAAAAAAAAATCGATTAGCTATAATACGGCAAGCGAAGTGCCGACTCGATGCCCTGAAGACGATTTAGTTAACTATATTGGCTTATTTTATTTGTTTTTTCGCAAGAATAATGTAACAATATGATTTTATTTCTATTGTTTTATTTTTTAATCTTTATTATTTAAATAAATAAAAAATTGAAATAAACTGTTTGTAAATAACAAAATAGTAATTTTTTATTGAAAAAACAAATTGGGTACATTTGGGTACAATTTTTTGTGAATCTGGATGCATTTACATTTTTCCGAGTGGTAGTGTAGTGACGTTGATCTATAGCACTGTTACTCTCGTGCTTTATGTATGTGTGTGTGCATCCACCACAAAACCAGAGTGTGCCAGAGGCACAAAGTTACCCCCTTGCATTTAATAGCTATTGTTGAAAGTGTTAGTATGAAAATAGAATAAAAATATTCTCATCTAACCAGCAATACACTAACAGTAACAACATATAATCTGTCATTAAGGGGAGAATGTTACTTTTGTTCATTTCACTCTACCAAATTTTCTCTCCACAATTCATTTGTTTTGTTTTATCTACAATTTGAATGTTTTATTCTCACTCATTTTATAGTGGTTCGATCACCAATACTTTCGTGTACATATAAACGCAGAGCAAATTTATAATATTGGCGACATTCAGGCTGGTAATTTATAGTACATACACTACACTGGTGTTGGTTTGTCCACCATCTTGTTGGTGTTTGTCTCGTTTGTTTTGTAAATATACATACATGCGCGGTTTATTCGTTTTAAAACCGGTACAGATTCAATGTTTTTCTAGTTACCTATGTCGTTTTTGGTTCACCAAAAATAATCAATCTGTGACGCAATCGATTGATTTTTCTGCTGTCAGGTTGTTCGATTCGCCCAATAAAATCAATCGTGGTCGAGCAAAATTTTTTGCTCGGCTACAAATCTCGATTTTTTGTCAGATTTAACCGTCTTTTACTAATACCAACAACTAATACTGTCAGTTTTACTAGAACTGTTATTTTGTTGTTTTTCAAGACTTCAAAAATACACACACATTTCCTATTTTGAAAGAGGTGAAAAAACCGAAGTGATTGTGTGTGACGTAGAGAGAAAGAGAGAGAGAGTGTTTGGGGACAGTCGTCGCTGTCGGGTGATTCGTGTAACGTGTTGGTTTAAAAAGAGAGGTACGAAGAAAAAAAGGTTAATCAACACTCAACAGTCAAGTATGTATTGTTTATTGTATAGTATAAGTATTTGTTCTCGTGAAGTGAAGGCGAGATATTTTTTTTCTCTTACGTTTATAAACGAAATGGATCGGAATTATTGATTATAAAAAAAACACAGGAAGAAAGAAAAACTAACATAAGTTGGACATAAAGAAAATGTTATATGTTTTTATTGTTTCGAGTTAACCCATTTGATCCCACTGTACCTGTATGGGTACAGAAAAATCACCAACTTTACGACGCCACTACTGCGGTATTTAATGTCAAATTTCAATTTGTATTTTACCGTTATATATGGTTTTTAGTTTATTTATCATATTTTAAAAAAAATCCATTTCGAGAAAGGATTTTGAGTGTTAAAAAATATTTAAAGTACAAATATTTTACAAAATTTATTATTGGTGTGGGAACAAATGGGTTAATGTATGTAGTGTAATATAATCAATTAAAAAAAATTATTGTATTTGGCATTGTACATAATATACTGCGTTGAATGCATTCAAAAAAATCCAGAAGAAAAATACATAAAATAAGAATAACAACAGTTGTATATAATTAAACCGAGTGTTTTTTGACAATTTGGGGAACGGTGATTGTCAGAAGATTCTCCTTGTGATTGCTGTTGTGGCTCAATTGAAACTGCTGCTGCGGTTTTGGCGTAGGGCCTGGAGGTGGAGCAGTGCGTGGGAGTAAAAAAAGCAAAATATTGTTGACCTGTTTACGGTAAAACTATTGATTAAGAGCTGTTACGATCAAGCTACTATTACGAATACGATACCGGTTTACGATTAAAATACTGTTTGGTGAGCGGTTTACGGCTTGAGGTGAATCCGAATTTGAGCATTTCGTGCTATGCAATAAAATTGGAGACCTGGGTACAAAAGAAGAAATTTATGAATGTTGCGGGGGATTGAGTTGTTGCAGCCGGCAGTGAGTATCGAAAAAAAACGTTCGTCTTATTGAAATTTGACTTTCTTAATTTGAAATTTTTTTTTTTTATTGTATTGTAATTTTTTCTTTTCAATTTGATTTTGTTGTGCCGCTAAGGCCTTAAAGTAGATTGTCGTGATTGATTTTTTTTTTCATTTTGTCGTTTAACGATTAGGAAACTTAACGTAATATTTCTATATATTTTGTGTCGATTTGCGTCGATTTCCTGACCAGCATGTTCTCTAACGTCAAATTAATTTCTTTGGCAGCCGCGTTTTTCGTAATTCTTTCATTCAAAAATTTGTACTTGTTTTGATACTTACCGTTGCTTTGTAGGGTGTGGTGTATTGGTCCCGTTGACCATGCATACCCAAACGTCAAGTTCGCGATGGGGGACTCCTCGGCCCTCGTTACGAATTTTTGTCCGGAAGCCCCCACGCGGCACTCCCTGAGCCTAGCCAGCTCACAATAGCGCACCAGACCTCTGAATTCGTCTCTGTACACGAACTCTTCGGGTTCCGTTACAGATTATTATAACAAATATGCTAAAGAAGTTAATTTTGACGTTGGAGATTTTGTATATTTGAAAATGGACACAAAACCTCTAAGCTAGATTCACTATGGTTAAAACCATATAAAATCGTTGAGAAGATATCCCAAAAAAAATCACAAATTATTATTTAAAAAAAGTATCGAATAGAGCAAGATGAATAGTGTAGATTAAAAATTAAAATACAAGAATAGAAATTAGAAATAATTAAAGAATGGTTTTTGAAATAAAACAAACTATACTTTGATTAAACATCTTAATTATAAATATATTATGGCTTTGTATTATTATTATTATGGCTTTCAATTTATACCGATTAAAATTTGTATATTTTATTCATATAAAATTAATTAAATTGTGAACAGTAAAAGCTTAATTATTTCGTAAAACCAAAAGTTAAATTACATTAAAATTAATTTAACTTCTCATTAAAAGGAAGGTGTTATACATATAATTGAGGTTCTAGTGAATGGACAACATTAAAACAGCCGTAAATGGAACGATGGCAGTATTAAATTTAGGAAAAAAATAAGGAACGTTCTTTTTGATCCACACAGCTGTTAATAGCTAATAAATAAGAAATAATTCATTAATAATAAAAATTAAATAAACACGCTAAAATTTTTAAGAGTTTTATTTATCAAAACCAAAGTGAACCTATAAATTCAGAACACCGCCTTATTTCAGTGTGGACTCCGACTGTGCTCTGCGGCGACTTATCGGGAACCTCTTCGACCTAGACTGTTTCTCCAAGACACATCACCGCTGAGACTATTCGCTTCGTGTCGTATTTCTCGTACAATCGCCCAGTGTAGAATCGTTTGTATACTCTCGCCGCTGTACTCTTATTTCATAATGCTAATAATAAATAAATATACATATTTTAACTATTGTTTAAATTAATTTTTCGTTCCCTTCTTTAATCTCTGTTTGCGGAAGGAAACAAAACCTATTTTTTGTTGTTTCTTCCCTCTGGAACGAAATCCAAACAATTATATATATCTCCTCGTATGAAACTAGGTGTTATACGAGGAGAGATATTTTACTTTTTTGGATTTCGTTCCAGAGGAAAGAAACAAAAAAAAATATTTCTTGTTTCCTTCCGCAAAGAGAGATTAAAAAAAATTAAAGAAGGGAACAAAAAATTAATTTAAACCCTGCTGGGGCCTTACTATTCAATTCGACGATTATTTTCGACGGCTATCGTTTTGTATTAGAAAGTACAAGAAAAAGGAACACAATAACTATTGTTTTCTTTTTTCTTCCGGCACCTTCTTATACAAAACGATAGCCATCGAAAATAGTCGTCGAATTGCATAGTATAAGGCCTCTGATTTTAACAGACCCATACAGGATACCATTTATAAACGTTATCACAGATAGTGCTAGGTGTTTACACCTTCATATTTAGTCCGGAAATATACACTATATTCGAGCTAAACTGCATAGGTCACTTGAGGTAAACGCTAGTTACCCAAATTTGGGTTAGGCAAGTAAAATGAGTGGCCTGACCTAAAATAGGTCAACTAGAAATATGATGTAAACGGTTCGACCTAAGGAATTTCGAACTGTTCAATATTAATTATCATTTTTACAGCACAAATAATTAATAAAAATAAAAATATTAAAATTAAAATCAATAAAATGCCAAAATGTTATAATATTAAGTATAAGTACATTTAATGAAATATTTTAATTTTTGACATATGGACCAAATGCGACATATATTTCTTGTGATGTAAAAGGTCGGTAAGTGGACTAAATATTTCGTGGTGAAACTACCTCAATATTAGCGTGTATCAGTGATGTGCCTATTACAATGCATACAATGGTTCAATATATGCCGGCATTTCAATCTAACCTCAATCAACAATCATTGAATACAATAAAAACGTATCATTTTCAGATAATTACAGCATCCATTTATGAATTTTAAAACAGTTTGCAAAATTTGTGAAGTGTAAAACGGTTTACCTAATATTAAACAAGCGTGTAAGTGTGTTCATTATATTAGTTAAATATATAAAAAGGAAATACTTGTAACGTTTTGGACATAAAAATCACTTTTGATTGACATGAATTAACTGAATTAGAATTGAGTTACTATATTTTAGTATTTAGTAATTGAGCTACTGAAGTGAATTGGGTATTCAATTTGTATATCCTTCACTTCAGATAAATGTTAAAAATAAATCATTTTAAATTTGGATTTTGTTAATTATAGGGGGAATAAAAATAAAAATTAAATATGATAATTATAAAAAATTGCTAGTCAAGTCGAATTACACAGATGTTGATAAAGCATTAATTATAAACTTTATAAGTTGTATACCATATGTGAGTATATACATACACATATTTTTAGGTAAGCATTAATAAAATGTAATTTCGAAAATATTTTAGATTCATTCTCATTGTGTCTTCCGTTAGGAAAGGAAGTATGTAATTATTTTCCTAAAACAATTTTAGTTTAGTTCGGTGTGGTTTATCATTTAATATTAGTGAAAATAATATAAAATACAGTATTTTGGTAAATTTTAGTTTTAAGTGGGTAGAAGGAGTGCAAATTAGAACAAAAAATTAAATTTTAAAGGTTAAAGTGAAATATAGGTTAGAGTTATTGGGGATTTATCTTTAAGTCACTACAGCAAGGGAGTTGAGAAGAAAAATCTCGAATAAAAACACAGTTATGATTGATTACAAAAGGAGACAATAAAAGCTTTGACACTTGTGAAATAAATAGTGTACCAAGCATGGGTATTGAAGACATAACGGTTTTAGAGATTAATGAATCTTCTAATATGACGATTAACAAGATAAACAAAAACGAGGTTAAAAGGGAGTCTATTAAATATTCCAGCCATCACTTTGGTCCTTTCAAGGTTATGGTTTTTAAACAAAATATCAACTTGATATTCTTAGGTAGAGTCCTAAAAAATAATAGGTTAACAAACATATTACCTATCGAGCAAATGAGTAACAACATGGCTAGAGTATCGTTTAAACTCTTTTCTGACGCTAATTTGTGTGTTGATTGAAAATATCTAAAGGCATTTGATAAGTACGATGACTTCATCCCACTCAATTTTAATAGGACAATTGCCTTGGTAAGAAACATTCCAACCGAAATTAGTATTGAAGAACTTAATACAAACATCAAATCTTCTATCCCATTTGATAAAATTGAAAGAATGACAAGGTGGAATTCGGAATCTAAGACATCAAGTGAAATGGATATGATCAAAATCACGTTCAAGTGAAGCAATATTCCCAGTAAAGTTATCATGTATGATAACATTTTGTTGAGGGTTGATTACTCTATTCCGAATCCCATGTATTACTTCATTGCTTAAAGTGTCTGAATTATGGTCATAGCACCAAGAGATGTAGGGCGGTTGAATCAATTCCTTGTGTATTATGTGCAAAAATTTTAGAAGGATTGTGATCATAGATGTGATATAAATAAACCTAATTGTAAGTTCTGCGGAACAGGACACAAAACAAATCATTATAATTGCCAAGAAAGGATGAGACAGAACAAAATATCTAAGCACATGGTGATGTATAAATCATCCCACAGAGAGACCAAATTGAAACTGTTTGGATTGAAACAACAAATTCCAGGATGAGAAAGACGAGGAAAATGAAAGGCATAAAAATGAAGCATATAAAATATTAAAATGGATAAAAAATTAAAAATATTACACAATCTAGTGAACGAGGTAAAAATACAAATTAAATCATTGGATGATTTAATTTGTATTTTTAACGCCGATAATGTGGCTGACATATATTTAATGAGAACAAAAATTGGTGATAATTTGAAGAAGGTTGAGAATTAATTATGAATTGTTTTAGAATGATACAAATAAAAATTAGAAGTCTTACTCTAGCAGGCCCGGTTTGTAGCGTGTTCGAAGTATGCAATGCACACAGGCGCCGAAAATGAAAAGGCGCCTCCAAAACTAATAATCTATTATGAATCTTTGTGGTCAAGGCTACGACAATGGGAGCCGGGCGGTAAAAAAAACGGTGTTCAGCCTAATATTGCAAATATCCATCCCAGATATTTTTGACGTAGGACTATGCCTTTCTTTTCATTATTTATGGGGAGTAAACCAAAATTTCAATGTGATGACGCGCGTCACGGAATTAACGTAGGTATTTACGAAATTTATTTGATTAAAGCAATGTCTTTTGATAAATATAAATCGCTCAGCCCATTCAAGACTATTGTAAGTGAAAAATGACGATTTTCAGGAGAACGTGTTGAAATTTTAGTTACAATAATTAGTTATATTAAAAAAGTTATGTTACATTTAAAGTTGGTTTTGTTATTAAATGATGAGAAATAAAATAGAAATGTTGCTGTAAATTTTATTTTTTAAAATAAGTCGTTAATTAACGATCAATTAAAAGATTTTTTAAACTTACAATAATTTTACTCGGATGTTATAGTGTTATTTATTTCAGTAAGTATGACATAATATGTTTTGCTTCGGACAATTAATGAAAATGTGTTACAGTAAGTCAACTTATCACACTTCCAATAGGAGTAAACTTAAGTGAAGCTTACTGTAAGTGTATATACAATTATTCAGCAGGCTCTTCGAAATAAATGCTGGATCACTTTGAAAATTAACAAGCCTAAGAGAAGTTACAAAACTAAACACACATCTGTTGTTCAATCCATTTATGTAATAGAGCTCATTCAATGCACAGTACATAGGTATTTATCAACATTGCAAGTTTAACAAATCATATAAATTATAAAAATTATAGCTAATAAAATAAAATTCATCCTAAAAATATCGTAGCAAATTTTGTGTTCCCACAAATTTACTCAGGATCACTTGCGGCAAGTAAGTCATCTCCACAACTTAGGTTTTTGTAAAAATGATGATATGCTCTCGGTATATAATTATGTTCACATAGATATTTGAAGTCTGCGAGCTTTTCTTTTGAAATTGAAAGCGGAGTATTGTAGCAATTCGGCAGTTGAACAGGAAAAATGAATTTTGTTTTGCGGCTTCTGGAATGGCTACCTTGATTTTTATAAGCCAAAATATTTTTTGAATTCTCTTCAAAACTGTATTTATATTGAATTATATTTGGATTATCTTTTACTACGTCCACGTGCCTGATCCGTGACCAAAGAACTTTTTCATTTTCTTGATTTTTGTCCATCTGAATCTTCGAAGTAAAACTTTTAAAGTTAAAAAAGTCATCTTTCGTCATTTCCATGACGTCATACTGCATGGACTTTTCGGCTCTGCAATTTCTAATTAATGAGTACCATTGCTCAGGCACATAAATAGTTTTACGTTTTTTCTCCCGCTCAATGACCGAATGGACATTATCACCCTCGTTTTGAGTATGTCCTTTTTCCAAAAACTTATGTGAAATGGTAATATCTAGCGATTTTGATAACCATCCATAGCCGCCAAAGACAATTCGGTTTTTATTTTGGCCAAAGCAATTGTCCGACCAAAAGTTAAAATTCGTGATACCCTTGAGCTTCTCCTGTTTAATGAAATGATACAAACAGCTTATCACTTCATTTGCGCCCTTTTTTCCTATTGTTTCGTCCCAAACATAGCATTTTGCTTTTTTGTTCCCCATATCATATACGGTGAAATTGTAAACGCCTAGTTTTCTTTTATAATAGAAAACACTTGTGTCTGCTTTTGGAACTGGCAAAACTTTCTGGAAATCGAAACAAGCTGCAACCGTAGAACCGCTCTCTTTAATTGCATGTGTTTTATCCGAATTTTTTTGCTCTCTAGCTTGTTGTTTGTGATACAATTTTTTTTTTTTTTTTTTTTTTTTTTTTTTTTTTTTTTTTTCGGACTGTCCACACAGCGGCGGAGAATTTTTTTATTATTATTATTTTATTTAATTTTCATTTAAATATTTTTACAAGCTTAACTATAAAATGTACAATAAAATAAAATAAAACAATAGATGCCTTGTGGATAATAATCCAGTAGCAGGCATTGATTCTTTTAATAGCATACAAAGAGAGGAAAAAACAATTAGAAATATACATATCCATCTATAATCAAATACCAATCAGTTATCTAACAGAAATACATAAATAATGTTGCAAATACAGTTAAATTAAATCGTAGCTCTTAAGAACAACCGTATTACAAAACAAATCAAATGATGACGCAAAATAAATGAGACACGTCTGGTGTTTCAAATAGCCAATTTTTAACATACGGCAAGAATTGCTTAGAACAAATGTGACGTCAACAAATGAAGATCATGAACCGATTTTCTTGTGATTTTTTCTTCTTCTGATAAATTATTAAATTTATGGCATTCCTCGCATTGGTCCTTTTTGGGTAAATAAAACCCAATATTGTATTCCGAATTAAAAATATCCCTATACTGTCTCAAAGTTGCTCCTTTTTTATTATATCATTTGGCTGGTTAAGCCATTCATTATACAATCGATGCATTTTAGCAACTGATAGATCGCCATCGATATATTTTTTAGTGGTATGTTCTTGAAGATAATGAGATTCAATAGCTGGAATTGAATTTATGTGCTCTCGGACTGATACTTTTAATTCCTCCGTTTCTGGGTCAAATTTTCTTTTAAATGTTCCTCTTTTATCAGGTGATAAATGGGAATCACCTGTTCTGTAACGTTTAAAGGCCGTCTCAATCCATTGGCTGCTGATTGCCAAAGTGTCAATAAATGTTTTAAGACATACTCGTCTAGGTTCCTTAATATTATTTATCACACGAAACAAAAAGTACTGGCGAGTGCACGACCGCCGACTGTTCCCAATTAAAACTTTCGTAATTTTTTTGGTCACTTCTTTGTAGTTTTCTAATATGAAACCCCATTGGCGTGATTTGTCAGAAAGCTTATAAAATTGCCTAAAAATTAGACATTTTAATGCACAGTTGTTACACCCATTCCTCATAACCTTGGCTGATTGAATTTTTCCGTTCGGCAAAGTATACTCATTTCCTGAATTCCGCAATAGTTTTAATTTATTTCGATGCCAACTTTCAGGATTTCGTTTTCTCTTTCGAGCGAGTTGCGGTGTGGTATTCGAAATATTATCGTTGTATAGAAGAACTGGTACAATACTAACAGGCGTGATTGGACTATGTGCTGGTGCTGAAATGCCGCTTGTTTCAGAATGTAGACTGCACGATGTTGTGAATGAGTCGTCAGAAGAATAAGATTCTGATTGTGGAATATAATCTTCGCTATTCCATTCAAATGGTTCTGTTAACGACAAACATTCTAAGTATATTGGTTTTTGAAAAAGTATGATAATTTAAATATAGTTTTTACCTGGTTCAGATTCTAAATCAGATTCAGTTACATTTCGAACTGGTTCTATTTCGGAATCTACTATGCACCTAACGTTGCTTGTTAAACTAATGTTTTCATTTTCATGGGCATCTCCAACTTTTTTTGACACTCTTTAACTTTGGTTCTAATATTACAAACATATTGTGAACGGTTAAAATTTAATTTACGAATAAAAGTATTTAATATTTAAAAATTGATAATGCTATATGAATTTATATAGAAAAATGAATTTGTATAGAAAAAACAAAAATTACATAACATAACATAAAATTTCAAATCCCAGAATACGGCCTATTAAGTATACTCGATATAATATTATGTTAAAATTAATAAATACGGAATTACCTGAAATCGGACTTACGTCAGATATTATTAAATTACTGGCAGCGCACAGGTTCGAATTTTCCAGGTTGCTAATGTCGTTTGATTGAACCGTAGTTTCGCTGATAGAAAAATTTAATTTTTTCCAACATTTTATCTGCGGTGCTGTAATGTTATATTTTTAAAGTAATTATATTTATAAACGCAAAAAAATTACTAAATGTAATACCTTTAATATTGTTTAATGCCATTTGTACCATTTTCTGTGAACGATTCATTTTTATTAAAAAAACTTCTTACTTTTACTATTGTCCAAACCACACTAATGAAATATGGTAATATATTTTTTACATCATACGGTAATTTTTTATAAAATTCCTGAAACAACTACTGTACATTTTTATATTTTCAACTCATTCATTGATCGAAATTTTATAATATTGTCTCACTTGCTTGATAAATAATATCGTTTATTTTGAAATAAATTCCTTTAACAACAACAAATTTTCAAATTTATTTAGAAAGACTTACAATATACACATTTTTTTAAAAAAAAAATGTATTGTTTTATAAGGCAGTATGAACTAATTTCAACAGAATTTGTGATAAAATATATCAGTACAAACACAATGAAATGATTCGTTGGTTTCACAATAGCGCTTTTAGAAAAATATTTTTCAATCAAAAATGGGTTGTTTTCTACTCACCAAAAAAGTCCAATTAAAAGAATTATAAGTATACATTCCGTAAAATAATTTAAAAAAAAGTCCGAGTAAAACTATTGTACTTGTTACATACATACAAGTTTGGTAAAAAATATACTGGCTAAATGCTTGTAAGTCACACTTACAGTTTTAAAATCAAAATCTATGTCCAAGTAAAATCATTTTAAATAATACTTATCATTTTTAGAAACTAATTTTACTCCAAGTAAAAACATTGTAAATATACATAACTTTTTTTTGTTTGGATATATTTTCGAACAAAGGACATGTCAGTTTTACGTTTTGAACCATAACTTTAGAGGGAGACGTCCGATTAGAATGATTTTTTGACAGAAGGTAGGTATCACATAAACGAATACACGACTACAATAGTGGAAAAACATTGTATCTCGACTTACAATAGTCTTGAATGGGCTGAGCGAAATGTAATGTTTTAAAAACTGTAAAAATCAAACCAAGTTAAATAAAAATTTGTGGATTGAAAAAAAATTAAAACAACCAATTATTAATAATAATATGTATTTTAATTTCAATTTTAATTAAATAAATAGTGATGAACTTGATAAAACAAGCCGCACGCCATGTTGATTTAATGCTATAAAATAAAAATAGAAAAGGTCAACATTTTTTTATTTTCATTTTTATTTTCTGCTACCCCATAAATTTAATCGTTGTTGATGCAGTAAAAAGAGTTATTGAAATTATTAATTTTTTTTCAAGATCGCCAAAGAGTTGGCGTATTTTCACATCCATGTATTGTATATTGACAGTAAAACCATAGAACAAATCTTTCTTTTTTCAAAATCTTACTTTCTTGAAATCATGATTCTTCATATCTTACTTTTTTGAAAAATTTTACTTTTCTGAAAATATATTAAAATATATTTACATACTTTTAATTTGAATTAATTAATTAATTAATTTTTAATACCAATTATGCAACCGGTCCTAAGACCATTTTGATGTGTTTTACAAATAACACATAGAAGTATATTCGTATTAAATAAGAACAATTATTTAACACCCCATAGATATACAGGTTTTCATTATATTTTATTTTTTTAATTATGTAGTTAATATTTTTCTGAAAAATTGTAAGAGAATTTAATCCAGTTTCGAACTGATGAGCATATGAAAAAATCAATACTCTCATCAGGCCGTGGCTACTGGACTGATTATACATTAATTTTACATTCTATATATCGCCCGCTTCGTGGCAATAACTTCTATCTGCAATTTTTGCATAAATGAGATTTTGACGTAGAAATACGGGAATATAGGGCACATACCTATACATGTAAGTTTAATATACAGAAACAGAAAAACAAAAAAAATTGTTAGATAAAACTATTACTTGTATAAAGGCAGCCCATATAAATAAGAAACAGTTTTTCTCGTTTCCTGGAAAACACAATTTATTCAGATAGGAGTTATTGTCATGAAGCGGGCGATGTACAATTAGCGAATTATACTAATACATCCAAATTCCCTTACAATTTTTTATCCTCACATTTACAACAGCTCTATTCCGGAATAAGCAATTTTTACGAATTTATTTACTTTTAATTTACTTTTTCAGAAAAATATTAATTTCTTAATTAAAAAATATTAAAATGATTAAAAATATTCAAATAAACATAATATTAAGAGGATTAGTAAACAAAGAATCCTATTAACTAATTATTTTTATGTATTTCATTTTTTAATTGAACAACCATATACGTTCGGAAAAGAACGAAAATAATAATTCAATCATAAAACAACTAAAAAATATTAATTCACTTTTCGAAACAAATAGTAAAGTAAAATAAAATAAATCCAAGTTAAAAATTATTAAAAAATCATTATCCAATTCATTTTCGCAGTGCCATATTGTGGGCTATATTTTTTGAATAACTAATTTTATCCATTTCTGCCTTTGTTTGATAATGTTGGAAATTTTTATATTTGTGCTAATAGCTTTTATTTACTTTACAAGGTGCTCCGGCTCGTACTTGCTGTATTTGTGGTTTAGCTGTTATTAGTTCCTTTCCTAACTCAGATACAAGTTGTTAAAGCCCAATGTCTGATTTCCCAATTATTGAAAAATGATTTATTTTCACAATCCTTGTCAAATTGAAACTGAATTGCATTATATGCGCTTATAAGCCAAAATTGATCGTTATCGCGTCTCTAATTTTATTTTATAACAAACTTTAACTTAATATTTAAACTAAATAATGCCTGTTTCAAAAATATGGTTTGTTAAAAATCCCCGGTTTATTTCACCGGAATTTTCTTCTTTCACTGCATTATTAACAGGAATAATTGCATCTTCTGCAAAATATTGTGCAATACAGCACACGAGTTTATAATATTTGCTGCTCTCTCATGGGTACATTGAAGATGACCTGAATTTTTGTTAAGGCAATGGAATCTATTTTTTAAAACACAGAAACGTTTAATACCGCTTCTTATTTTAGTGTATTTTATTGTAACTCATCTGTTGGTATGTTGCTAGCCTACGGTATGGAACAATCATTTGTTGCTTCAATGCATATCCGCTGTCATCTTTAATAGTATTTGAAATAATTAATCAAATATATTTAAAAACTTTAAAGTAATTATACTACCAAATAGCCTCGTATTCTTCTGCATTTAACCTTTTCAATTCAAGCAGGATTATGCTGCTATCCTGGATACCTGAAATTTATTGATAAAATGTGCAATTAAAAATCGCATATCTATAAATAAAAATTGATGTATGTAGGTAATCAATTAAGTATATTAACGGATGTGAAGTTTTCAACAAAATTAACAAAACATATATGTATACAATATTTGTTGATTCAACAACAAATTATATTACTATTAATGAAAAAATCGGTAAAAGCAATTTAAAAGAATTAGCAGACAGGAATTGGAACCAACTATAACAAAATAAGGATTAATCTTTGTTTTCTAAATAAAAGCTTTAAGATATCAACATTGCTTTGATCTAAAATTAGTAAGATTTGATTATGACAATAAAAAGTTTTTTGTAGCTGTGCCTGTGGGTGAATGCGCTAATTGTTGAATTTTTTTGAGTTATGGATTTTGGTGGTTTGCTGTACTGAGATTCGTTTCTTGTGCCTTAGCTGCATACAACTTTAGCAATCCTCACACCGCCTCTTCGCGAGGGCCGCCAGAAACTACTCCGTTAAAAGAATTGACTAAAGTGTAAGAGCTATGGTCCACCTACAGGGGGTTAGCGTGGACTTAATAGCTCAACCTGTCAAACCTTACTATTCATAACAATCTCAACATGACGCACGGGTACTTTTAAATTCACAACAACAACCTCTGAAACGATAAAAGGAAAATGATTTTAAATTTTCAACAAGGAACGTGCTTAGCCTAAATCGAAAACAACTAATTTTAAATCAAAGCACACTCCTTATGCTAACTAATGGCCTATGTCACATCCTGGGAAAAACTCTGTGATTTGAACAATCTTTTTTCTTGCAAACCACCAAAATCGATAACTTAAAAAGAAAATTCAACAATTTTCACATTAATGGTGCATTTATGGCATGATAGGAACGTAGAAAGATAGGAACATAGGAAAATTGACACGACCAATCAAATTATTTAAAATATCACAAGCCTCAGTTGGAAAATTTCTTACTTTTGATCAAAGTAGGCTAGTAGGCGGGACTGGTGGCATTTTAAATAATTTGGTTGATCGTGTCAATGTTCCTATCTTCCTATGTTCCTATGTCATAAACGCACCATAATCCACAAAAAACTTTTTACTCGTATTGTCATAATCAAATCTTACTAATTTTAGGTCAAAGTACACTACTTAAGCTACTTAACGGTCTATGTCACATCCCGGGAAAAGCTCTATGAGCAATATTCAGTACAGCAAACCACCAAAATCGATAACTCAAAAAAAAATTCAACAATTTTCACATTCACCCACAAAAGACTTTTTATTCTCATAATCAAATCTTACTAAGTTTAGATCAAAGTACACTCTTGAAGCTACCTACTGGCCTATGTCTCATCCTGGGAAAAACGCTCTGATTTGAGCAATCTTCAGTACAGTAAACCACCAAAATTCTTAACTCAAAAAAAAAATTCAACTAGTTTCACATTCATCCACAAAATGACTTTTTATTGTTATAATGAAATCTTACTAATTTTAGATCAAAGCACACTGCTTAAGTTAACTAATGGCCTATGTCACATCCCAGGAAAACTCTGTGATTCGAGCAATCTACAGTACACCTAACCACCAAAATGCATAACTCAAAAAATATTCAACTATTTTCACATTTACCTACAAAAGACTTTTTATATTTATTTAATATTTCTAAAATTATTTTTTGCTTTATATTTTATAATTAAGTTGTTAATTATTTTTAATTTGTTTCTAATAGAAATTGTTTGGCCCACTGTATAACCATTGCACCAATATGCACAAATTTTTTTTTTTTTGAGGGGGTCGTCTGGACACCCAGCCCAAGGCTTATCGGCCAATTAGCCTCACATCGTTTCTATTGAAGACGATGGAAAAAATCCTGGATAATCAAATAAGAAATGAAATCCTTGTAAATAACCCACTGCATCGGAACCAGTTTGCTTATCAAGCTGGCAAATCAACTGTGATGGCTCTTAGTGGTCTAGTCACGAAGATTGAAAGAGCGGTGGCTTTTAAGGAAATTGCCCTGTGTGCCTTTGTGGACATTGAGGGGGCATTTGACAATACCTCCTATGGTTCAATAGAGAGGGCAGCCATGGAGAAGGGGGTTCCGCCGTCTACAACTAGGTGGATCCGCTCCATGCTGAAATATCGCGATATTACAGCCACATTAGGTGTCGAGTCAGTAACCATCAGGGCCGTAAAGGGCTGTCCCCAAGGAGGTGTACTGTCTCCTCTTTTATGGTCATTGGTTATTGATAGACTACTGGTCCTCCTGAATAGCCATGGGTTTGATGTCCAGGGCTATGCGGATGACGTGGCTATCGTGATTAGAGGCAGGTTTGATGAGATCATCTCTGATCTCATGCAAAATGCACTCAACTTGATAGGGCAGTGGTGTGACAAGGAAGGACTTAGTGTCAATCCAAACAAAACTGTCATTGTCCCTTTTACGAGGAGGAGAAAGCTCTCGCTTGTAGCTCCCTCGTTAAACGGTACTATTGTTGCCTTTTCCAAAGAGGTTAAATATCTAGGGGTTATCCTGGATCATAAACTGAACTGGGAACAACATATACAAAAAATTCAAAATAGAGCCACAAAGGCTTTTTGGGCCTGTCAGAGACTCTATGGACGTACTTGGGGACTACAACCAAAAATAATCTACTGGTCATTTCTAACAATTATTAGGCCTATGATCACTTACGCATCGCTAGTGTGGTGGCCTAAAACTCAACAAAGGACAGCGCAAACTTTATTAAGTAAGGTTCAGCGTATGGCCTGCATTGGGGTTACGGGCTCAATGAAAACATGTCCGACCGCAGCAATGGAGACACTCCTAGGACTAACTCCATTGCATCTGCATATAAAAAAGGATGCTGCTACTATGGCCCTTAAGATGCAGGCGGAGGGTAACATCAAACCAGGCAATATGGTGGGCCATCTGGAGATCCTTAAGGAGTTTCAGGCAGATCCCACTATAGGAATGCCTTCCGACTGTATGCCAGCCAAACTGGATTTCCACAAACCCTTTTGTGTTAGATTACCTGACCGGGAGGAGTGGAGTACAGGGGGACCATCCTTTGAGCGAGGGTCATTGGTGTGGTTTACAGATGGATCAAAAACGGAAGATGGGGCGGGGGTAGGAATACATGGGAGTGGAGTATCACTCTCGAAGTCCTTGGGTACCAATGCAACCGTCTTTCAAGCAGAAGTGCATGCTATAGAACTTTGTGCTAGGATAGGCATATCTAAAGGCCTAAACGACGCAAAGGTTTATATCGTATCAGACAGCCAATCGGCCTTAAAGGCTCTTAGGTCTTTTACCATTGAGTCAAGGCTGGTATGGGATTGTCTGAAGGTTATTAAATTGCTGGCTAGCTCAAATAAGGTAACACTTGTTTGGGTGCCAGGTCACACTGGAATTGTGGGAAACGAGGCAGCTGATGTCCTCGCCCGCGAGGGATCTGCCTTTCCATTAATTGGACCAGAGCCCTTCTGCGGCGTCTCTAAGGGGCACCTTAGGGCAGCAGTTAAACGCTGGGAGGATGTGCAAAAGTCCTCTTACTGGCGCGGAATTCCGCGTGTTGATTAAATTTTGTAAGTTGCCTAGATTTTTGTTCTAAATGAAATTAATTTGTCTTTAAATTATAATCAAAATATTATAGTTAAACGACTATATACCTAATTTTAAATTAAATGAAAGTTATAAACTATCAACTATCAAAAAATATTGGCAATAGCTTCGCTTTAATTTTAAACGTTAATAATATAAGGCAATAGAAAATAGTGGCTAGTTTTTGCTTCTCTGCAGCCTTTTAGTAACTTATTGAAAACAATTTTCAGAGTCGCCAAACATTCCTCGCACACACAAAAAATAAACCACGAGCCGGGCCTGCTTACGAGTAATCTAGCTCTGATTCTACAATATATGAATTTTAATAACATATCTTTAGCTATTCTTTCAGAAACTTGGACAAAAGACTCTGAAATCTTACAAATTAACAACTTTAATATCGTGATTAAAAACAGCATTGTTGGATATGGTGGTGTGGGGTTTATCATAATAAAAAAAAATATTTCTTGGCGGATTGTGTAGAATTGTAGATGATTGTACAGGTAGGTCTATTATTTTTATTCGCACGGTGAATGTACTTCATTATTTTTTTCTTGTCTACTTTGATTCTTTGCTGTTGGAGTAACAAGAAAAAATAGTTTGAGAAAAGCTTTAAAACATTTTTTCAACCAATGTTACATCGAATTCTAGAAATTTCAAACTAAATTAAATGTATTTCAAAATTAAATCAATTTGTTAATAATAAATATTAATTGTTTCTAAATCTAATTTAGTATTATTCACATCAAATTAAATAATTTGTATATGAAATTTACGCAGGCTTTCAAATTAAATTAAATGTTTTTATGGGAGCGTATCGAAATTTTAATTCTTAAAATTTTCTTTTATCAAAATCTTACTTTTTGACGAATCTTACTTTCTTGCTGTATTTGTGTTTTAGCTGTTATTGGTTCCTTTGCTAACTCGGATACAAGTTGTGAAAGCCCAATGTCTGATTTCCCAATTACTACTTGCAACCGCCAATGCCAACTTTCCATAGAGTTCTGGTTACGCGGGAAATTGCTAGAAATATCATCCGAAATTGTCCAAAAATTTGGAGAATAAGCGGGTTTTCGTTCTGATCTACTCTTTTCTTCTTCTTCCGCTGGCGCTACATCCCATGAAGGGATTTGGCCGCCTCAACGATGCTCCTCCAAATAATCCGATCCGCCACAAGAGAACGCCAGGCACGGTGACCGAGTGTGTACAGGTCCCTCTCAACGTCGTCCATCCATCGGGTAGGTGGTCTCCCACGAGGTCCTACTTTCGTTGGTGCCGACTCCAAGGCCTGTTTAGTGGTCCGATTTTGTGAACGTAGTACGTGCCCAAGCCATCTCAGCCTTGACGATTTTATGAATCCTATGATGTCGACTTTATCGAGATCATTTCTGATCTCGTGATTCATTCGCATTCTGTACGTGGCTCCCTCTTTAATGGGACCGAGAATTCTTCTTATCATCTTACGCTCAGTTACAGCGATTTTCTGGATGTTTTGCGCTGTTAGTGTCCAAGACTCGCAACCAAAGGTGACAACTGGTCTTATCAGCGCCTTGTAGATGTCCAATTTTATTTTGCGCGATATATGAGGAGACTTGAAAATTTTGATATTGGCGTAAAATGCTCGGTAGCCTGCTGCGATCCTCGATGAAATGTCCACAGAAACGGAGTTTTGCTCAGTGATCAGTGATCCTAGGTATTTAAACTCATTCACCTTTTCATATTGAGTATCTCCTGAAATGAAGTCCCCACGAGTCTGCCTTCTCGCGGTCACCATGTATTTGGTCTTCGCTTCATTGATCTGAAGGCCTATTTGTTGGGCTGTTAATTCCAACGGGAGGAGGACTTCTTTTAGGGATATGATGTTTCGACCCAGAATGCAAATATCGTCAGCGTATGCTAATAGCTGGGTTGATTTATAATACAGGCAGCTACGCTGGGCTATATTAAGCTGACGAATGACATACTCTAATGATAGATTGAATAGAGTTTGAGCTATTGGGTCTCCTTGCCGCACTCCAGATGTTATCTCGAAGGCATCCGAAATTTTGCCTTCTATTAGCACCTTACATATTGAGCCATCCATTAAAAGCTGGCACATTGAAACCAATTTTGACGGTATGCCCAGATAGGACAATACGTTCCATAACGTGTTCCTCTTAATGCTGTCATACGCCTGTTGAAAATCTATGAATAGACTGTGTACAGGGATGTCCTTTTCATAGCATTTCTCCAGCACAATCCTCAGCGTGAAAGTTTGATCGGTCGTTGATCTATTTGGCCGAAAACCACATTGATAATCACCCAAGATCCTCTCGCTATAAGTTGATAACTTTGTTGCGACTACGTTAGCCAAAACCTTGTAGCCCGTGTTCAGCAAAGCTATACCGCGATAGTTGTTGCAGTTTAATCGATCTCCCTTTTTATGAAGTGGACATATTAGAGCCGTCTTCCACTCTACTGGGATTTCTCTGGGATCTACTCTTGTATCCGGGGTAAATAGTTTTTTTATCCGGGGTAAATATTTTTTTTCGAACCATATCCCTACTTTCCGAGCATCCGAATTCATCGATCTTTTTAGTTCACTGTAAATGCACCATAACTTCATTTGCTGGTACAAAAGCTAAACTTTTTAGCATTCGAATTTGTAAAGAAAAATTTTCGTCGTTCCCATATTTAGTAACAAAACCTTGCACCTGAACCTTTCGCCAAATTATCTGACCAAAATGGAAAAAACATCCTTTAAATTGAGCCTCCGGGAAGAACATTTTTAAAGCCGATACGCTTGCCTTTTCGAAGTCCGATATTATGACTTTTGGCTTCAAATGTACGTTCCATTTGTTTGCTAATTTACAAATTTCATTAAAAGTCTCGAAATATGTGGCTTCAGTTTTCGAACTCAACACACAGAACAATAATGGCACAGTTTCACCTCGAACGTCTCACCCATAAGCCAACATTCTGCTTCTCCCAGGAGTTTAAGGGTTCCTAACAAAATATTTTTTGATTATCGAACATCTTTTCCGAAAGTACAAATAGTTTTACTTCTAAATGTTTTAAATTTTCTGGAATGCTTACATTAAAAATACCATCAGTTTCTCTTATTGCAATAGACCTTGCTCTACTAATTTTTTTGCTTTTGAGCCGGTCTGCTCAACAAATAAACACAGACTTCTGGTAAACATTTAATGACGTTACCTCGAATAATTTAAGAAGGCAAATTAGTTGAGTCTATTGCGTCATTCTTCACGTTGCCATTTGTCTCGAATGCCGATTTCTCATAAGGAGAAGGATCATGGGTATGTTTGGGTGGTCCCTTTCTTATATTATATGAACCTTTTGTAATCGCGGTCACCACTCTTGCCTTACATAATAGAGATTTTGTGACGACGCACATCCATTGGAAAGTATCGCCTTTCCTTTGTAAATAGTACGCCTATCCGTCGATAATTAATTTATCTTTCCCTTTATTTGTTTTCACAATATGGATATTTATCATGAGTACAACTTCAATAACACTCACGAAACTTTTAGTCAATTAATAACTTTACTACTATCAATAATAACTACCTTCTATCACTTTTTTTATCACTTTACTACTATCACTGGTATCCTGGGTTTATTTACTAATCACTTATTTATCACAAGCGAACAATTTAATTAACGATTAAATTTCGTCACTTAAGTGAATAGTATTACATGCAAGAAGTAAAAATGTTTTCATCTTGGGAATCCCCGACATTTAAATTTTATATAGTTAGGAGATTTCCCTACTTTCCACGCGCCCGGTAGATTATATGCAAGAATTAAAAATATTTTTCCTGAGAATCCCTGACATTGAAATTATATATGGTATATTTAGGGAATCTTCCTTTATGAAATTGCTCATATGTAATTCATTTCAATATTATTATATTTTTTTGTTATTTTTAGCATATCTCACTCATATCAGATTTGAAACCAGAATTTCAAAATCTTAGTTTTGACAATGCCATTTTATTAATTCAGGCACGCGCCCAAATTATTAAAAATGGCATTGTCAAAACTAAGATTTTGAAAAGTAAGATTTTGTAAAATAAGATTTAGACCCCAACCCGTTTTTTATAGGTATTGTTCGCCCGGTTGCACACAAAGCGAGTTAACGGTTTGACAGCACTCTGATTGATAAATCTAAACTCCGGTTGAAATTACATTTCGTTTTACAAAAAAAATGGCCATGGTTAGTTAACAAATATGTCGATATTGTCGATATAATAAGATTTTACTCAACCCTACTGATAAAAAAAAGAAAATATCCGATATTTTTATTTTGACGTTAATAAAAATTTGTTCTTCTTATGATTATATGTATACTCGTGGACAAAAAAAACGCATACATTTGTTTTTATCAATTATACACAAGGAGCTGCACTAACTGTTAATAATAAAATAAAATTTAGCAAAAAATACATTTTTTTAGTATTTATTATTAGTAACAATGTTTTCCAATATTAATATAGATTTTTTTTTCATAAAATTCAATGAAGCTGACCAGAGTTGGGATATCATCATAAATGATCCATATTCTCCTAAACCTTTTTACATTTCCATAACATTAAATAAATATTAATATCGAGTGGGACCACCTCTTGCATTAATAACCGATTTCATTCTGGTAGGCATAGATTTGATCAGATTTTTGACAGTCTCTTGGAGTACTATGGACCAAACGTTCTTAACCGCTCTAGTGAGTTCCCTGGCTGTAGAAAATGCTACGTTTTGGTCATAGTCTACCAATGATGTCCCACATATGCTCGATTGGGTTTAAGTCGGGACTTCGAGCTGGCCAGTTCATGAAGGCTATATCCACTGACTAAAGATAGTCTTTGACGATATTCGCTACATGAAGACGCTCGTTATCGTGCATTAATATCAAATTATCACCAACAGATGGGGCATATACCATTACATGTGGTTCTAGGCACTCCTCGATATAACGAACTGCATTCATAGTGCCTGGATATATCAGTACTAGGTCCGTTCGTGAAGTGAATGATATGCCTCCCCAAACAATAATTGAGCCCCCACCAAACTGACGATTTGACACAATGCATGCCTGTTTCAAACGCTCTCCAGTTCTTCGATATACCCGAAATCGTCAATATGATGAGAAAAAACAGAATCTAGACTCGTCAGTAAACAAAACATTTGCCCATTGGTCAATGGTCCAGTGCTCATGTTCACGCGCAAAATTTGATCGGGCTCTTCGATGTGCTGTGGTGAGTTCTGTGCATATTTCAGGTCTTCGTGCACTCAAATTGTATTCTTTTAACCTTTTTCGAATAGTACGATCACTAATTGGTGTGTTTCGGGTTGATAATATATCTAATTCTAAACTTCGGCCGGCAGCGAACCGTTTTCTAACGGCTGTTAAACCTATATATCGGTCCTCTGCGTTAGTTGTGCATCTTTTTCCGCCACTATCCTTACGTCGATCATAACTTCCAGTCTCGTCGAAACGTTTTAAGACCCTAGATATAAAGCGTATTCGATTGGACTGAAGAGTACAACTCTTCACTTCAGTTAATTGAGTTACTCTTCACTTAATTGAGTTACTGAAGAGAAGAGACTGTTCGATTGGTATTCTTCAAAACAATTTATTTCAATGCGGCTTGTATTTAGAAGAACTGTTTCAAAAATAATTTTCCTTCTCTTTCTAAAAATCAACTAAATTGTCATAATCGAAATTTTTATTTTCTATTTTATTATAAACATTTTTACTAAAAATTATAATTGAAATTTTCTGTTTATTTTATTTACTTTTTTTCAAAAGCAAAAAACAAAGAAATCGAAAAAAAAGGAAAACAAATAACTCATCTGAAGTACCTACACGAGCAAAATGTCTCTTCAGTTAATTCAGTTGCTCAATTTTTAACTTAACCCAAGTATAACAAAACCTAACTCAAATTGAGCAATAAGTTTTTCCTAAGTTTTTTGATGAAAAAATTCGAAGCTAACTTCATGTTCTTGATATACATATATGGATACTGGTGTATATATATACATATTATACTTATGTATAGAAAATCAACTTCAAATTTTTGTGTGCATATGCTATGTGAGAGTGATAGTAATTTTTTTAAGATAAACGATTTTGAATTTTAAAGTTCTTCTGGTAAATAACAAGATAATCATTACGATTTTACGATTTGTTACGAAGAGCGAAATTATGAAGAATTTTACTTCAGTTTCGATCTGAATGAGAAATACGAAAAATTTAATTATTTTCCAGTCAATCTCATCAGGCTATAGCGACTGAATTGTTAATTACATGATTGATTATTTTCTATATATAGAAAGCAAAATTGAAATTATGAAGAATTTAATATGTATTGCGTACAATTCGCTAATGCTTAAAGTACATGTTGCTTTCTATATATAGAAAATAATCAATCATGTAATTAACAATTCAGTCGCTATAGCCTGATGAGATTGACTGGAAAATAATTAAATTTTTCGTGTTTCTCATTCAGATCGAAACTGGAGTTGTAAAATTCTTCATAATTTCGCTCTTCGTAATAAACGATTTTGATGTTTTATTTGTGAATTGGACGCTGGGCGCCATATTGTGTTTAATAATAATTTTTTTTTAATCGCCCGAGTGTATTTTGTATTTTTATATATTTTTCTGAACTTGAAGGTAAAAGTTAATTAATTAAAAAATAATGCTATTTCGGATATAAATTGTAATAAATTATTATAATTTTTTATTTCAGTATTTCAGTTTTAATGCAGCATTGAACAGGAACCAGTGCAATCAAAATCCATTATTTTATCACACAATTATAAGTTTTGGTTTTTGCTTGAAGCCAAAAGTTAAATTTTAACTTGATTCCGAAACAAATATAAAATTTACTGTGATTTGTGAATATTTTAATTTTTAAGTTATTTCGAATAATAATAATAATAATAAAATAATTGGAATAATAATTTTTAATTTTGTTTCATTTTAAACCCACGAGATTTTGCTGACGTTAACACACACATACATACACAAACATTTTCGCGCCAATTTTATTTTTGACATTTACACACGCACACATTCATACATTTTTATAATATTGAGTTTAGTCCAGTTAAGACTTTTCGCGACAAGTTTCATACGACTTTTTAGAATAAGTCCTAACTCAAACCTAGGAAAAGTCTTAACTAAGTTAAGACTTATTCTAGGTTTTTTGACGAAAAAGTCTTAAGTAAAAATACTTGGGAAGTGAAGAGTTGTCAATCAAACGGTCTCTTTACTTCTGTTACTTAAGGGGTGACATGTTCTACCATCACTTTCGATTCGTTTTCGATTGTGCTTTGTCTCTTGTAACAAGAACAAAATTGTACGCTATTTTCTTCTTTCATTACAATTTTTCTATTGTGATCTCATCCTTCTGCATACTTTTCCTTTTCTTCACATCGATAAAATATCGCAAACAAAATTTTTTGTGATAAAGAGTGATGAATGAAAGTAGAAATAGAATGTTGTTTTATTTGAGCAAGCTGAGATAGTTTTAGAAAAAGCATAATTGGAAAAGCGAAATAGAGTACAATTTTGTTCTGGTTACAAGAGACAAAACACAATCGAAAACGAATCGAAAGTGATGGTAGAACATGTCACCCCTGATACAGCTACTACTTCAGTTAATTCAGTCCAATCGAACGCGCTAATAGTAGACTGACTCACCCCAAACATTTTAGCAACATAAAATTGCTAAAACCCGAAATTGTGAAAATCAGAGGGATCTTTGTTACAAAATTTATAATTATTGGATAAAAAACATTTTCTCAATTGTTTGTGAATAATAATTTGAGAAAAAATTACTCTCACGCTCTAAGTTACTAAAAAAACTGATTATGCGTTTTTTTATCCAATAGTATATAATATTTCTGCTATATGTACAAAGAAAACCCATAAATAAGAGCCTTGTATCAAAAAACGGTAAATGATAAATTGATGCTATTTGTAATTTTATATAATTGGTTTGTTTAAAATTCTTTTATTAAATTTCATTTATAAAAAACAAGCAAATTTCAAAACCCGTGTGCTTATCTTTTCAAATACAGAAAATAAAATTGTTTTTGACATTTCAAAAAATCAATAATATTCGTTGCAACGCTAGCTGCAATATACCCAAAAGTTAAATAGTTATCTTACCCAATTTTGCATAGTTACATTTAACTGAAGATTTAACTGACTATTAAGTGTTGTGAAACACTTTTATTACTAACGGCCAGTTAAATCAAGCTAAACTACTGATATGTTTTGTGTGCAACCGGGCATTAGAATAATTGATAATTCGATCATTTTCAAATTAATTTAAATATTGTATTATTCTAGAACAATATATTGATAAGATTTTCTGTCTAATTATCAATTATTCTATTTAAATTTAAAAACAATTTAATTTGTTATTAAAAAGTTGATTTAATTTTGAAACATATTTAATTTAGCTTGAAATTTATAGAACTCGATGTAAAATTGGTTGAAATAGACTTTAATAAATGTATATAGGCACTATTTAATTTTTTATTTCAGTACTGGATTTATAATGAAGCCATAAGGAACTTGTAGATTGTAGATTTTAAAATTCAAAAAAAATCATGTATGCCTGAATTTTCAAAAATTACCATCTATTTTATTTTAGCAGTGTACGAAATATAAAGGAAAATAATAAGCATAATACAATAAAAAAATATAAAATTTCTAAAAATTTAGTTTTATTTTTAAAATGTAACTAAGTAGCTATGTATATACCTATGTGTATACAATACATATTAGAATGTTATAGGAGAGTGAATTTTAAATAAAAATTATTTACATAATTATTATATTATTTTATGTTTTTATTAATTTGCCCAAATCAAAGTTCTGCCCTTTAATATATTTTCGTTGGCGTTTTCAAATAATTTTTAAATACTCACTTTGTTCTACAAGTAAAGTGAGAGTTTTCTACAAGTAAAGTGAGAGTGTAATTAATTCACGAGTGGATTAAAAATCTCTTTTCTTAAGCGTTCAATATGCTAATTTTTTCGTTTAATTTAAGAAAAATTTCATAATTTTTAAATAAAAGGGTTAAAAACCAGTTTAGATCAAATTATGTAACTATAAGTGCATGATTGATTCCTAAATATAGGAAAAAATCAGGATAATAAGTTAGCAGTTCAGTCGCTATAATCTGATAAATTTATTGAAAAATGATTTATTTTGCATTATATGCACTTATAAGCCAAAATATCGCGGTATCGCGTCTCTAATTTTATTTTTTTTAACAAACATTAACTTAATATTTAAACTAAATAATGCCTGTTTCAAAAGTATGGTTTGGAAAAAATCCCTGTTTATTTCACCGGAATTTTCTTCTTCGACTGCATTATTAACAGAAATAATTTCATCTTCTATTTCAATCTCTTCGATTCGGTAATTATTTTTAATTAAAATATTGTGCAATACTGCACACGAATTTATAATATTTGCTGCTCATGGGGTATCGAAGATGACCTGAATTTTTGTTAAGGCAACGGAATCTATTTTTTAAAATTTAAAACACCGAAGCAACGCTCAATACGACTTCTTATTTTCGAGTATATTTTATTGTAGTTCATCTGTTGCTAGTCTACGGTATGGAATCATCATATGTTGCTTTAATGCATATCCGCTGTCACCTTTAATAGTATTTGCAATAATTAGTCAAATATATTTAAACATTTTAAAAGAAATAAAATTATACTACCAAATAGCTACGTATGATTGTCTTCTGCATTTGGCATGATTTTGCTTCTATCCCATATATGGTAGTCGTGAGTACCTTGCATTTATTGACAAAATGCGCAATTGAAAATCACATATCTATAAATAAAAATGAATGTAATTAATTACGTATAAATATTAACATAAATTATTTAAATTTTATAATTACCACTTGAGTGTTTATTGAGTGAAAATATTTCCTGTTGAAATATGCGTATTCGTCCTTTTTAAATTAATTTGCTGTCGCAATATGTGTGCAGTCAAACAAGCCTGACTATGCCGGGTAACTAACTGGAAAGTTTATATGGTTATACACTAATTCCGTGCCAAGTACTTTGCTTATTTTCCCTGGATGAAATTTTAATTTGGCTCATCACAGCGAAAGCATCTAAGTCCACATGACGCTGGTATCCTTAATAGATTATCCGTTTCACCAACGAATGGTTAGATGTAATAAATTATTTTATGTACCAAATGTTTCGGGAGGTGATAATTGTCCACAAAACTGTAAAATAAAATAAGATTTTAATTAATAATAAAATTATTTTAAAAATTGTGTAATTATTATACTTAATTAAAGAAAATTAATTTTTGTTTAACTCAACATCGGCCGGATATGTCGAAAGGATCCAACGTATCTCGCAAATACTCATTGTACCAAATAAACTATATTAAACTAGAAATTAAATTTATTAAACGTTACACAAGAAAATTTATTGAATTAATTACTATTATACTAAACTATAATCTCAAAATTAAATTTATCAATTAAACCCGAACACCATTATAAGAAAATTTGGAAAAGGATTAATATTTATTAAACTAAATGAAAAGCAAAATTAAATAGAATCCGATAACCACAAAATAATATTGATCTACCAAATTAAATTAAAGTGAACTAACTACTATTCTAGTAAAACCGAAAATCAATTTAAATTAAAATTATATTATTATATGTATTTTAAAAGAAAATAAGCCAATGAACTATTTGTATTACGTTTTTCAAATTTGCAAAATAATTTTGTGACTAAACACGATAATATCCACAAGAAAATTAAATGGTGATTTCGTCAATCTCAAATAAAAACAAACAAAACAGCATGCCCACTACCCATGATACAAGGAATTAATAAGGTATGCTCAATAGATGTAATTACGCCATCCGGTGACAGAAATTTGTTTTTTATTTTTTGTTATTTCTCTATTTTATTTTGTTTTTAGCACGTCATTCGCTAGTATCGTGGTGCAGCATCGAATGACGTGCTAAAAAACAAAACAAAATAGAGAAATTTGTACAAAAAATAAAAAATAAAAAACAAATTTCTGTCACCGAATGGCGTAATTACATCTATTGAGCATACCTTATTAAGTCTTTGTATCATGCCCACTACCCGTCTAACGTTTGAAAATACTATTACGTTCCGGTTATTTACTCCCATACTTCCATATACACAACAAAATAGCAGTATTGGTCGGTGTTTGTCTCGTTTCTTCGGAAAAGATTATTGATATTTTTATTTATGTAAATCAATTTAATCAATTTTGATAAATTGAGATATGTTGCTAAATCCCCCCCCCCCCCCCCCCACCCTTTCTTCCAGCATAATTATAAATGTCAATTATTGACGATACTAATAACAACAACAAACGAGTCTCCAGTTTAGAAATTTCTTATTCATAAAAAAAATTACTTAAATTGTTTATAGTTTCCATTTTAAATATGTATGTATTCTGTTTTTAGTAATACAAACAAAATTTCTCTTGACAACTAACAGAGCATTCACAATGCAAAAACTTTTCACCTTTTACTTACAGGTTTGTATGAATTTTTAACTTGACAAGCAAAAATTTTTGTTTGTTAGGTTGGAAATTCATACAAACCTGGAAGTAAAAGGCAAAATGTTTTTGCATTGTGAATGCACTGTAAGACAGCTTATCTCAAGGCTAAAAAAACTATTGTTTTATTTTCACCACAAAATAAATTTGCTTGTACGAACTACAAGCCTGACTCAGTGATGAGTCACACAGATTCCATCTTACATTTAATAGCTTATTGTTGAAAGTATAAGTGCGAAAATATGTAGAATTAAAATATTCTCATCTAACCAGCAATACACTAACAGTAACAACGGATAAAAAATATAATCTGTCATTTAGAGGAGAATATTTTTTATTTTTTTCATTATTATCTATACCAAATTTTCTTTCCAAATTTCGTTTGTTTTTTATTCTCACTCATTTATATAGTGTTTCGATCACAGTCACAGACAGTCTGGCTTGTAGTGTTGTAGTAAATTAGTGTTGGTTTTGCCTGTGGCGTAGAAAGAGAGTAAGTATTCGGGGAGGTACTAAGAAAAAAATGTTAGTCAAGTATTTGTTCTCGTGAAGTGAAGACGAGTTTTTTTTTTCCTATTACGTTATAAACAAAATGGATGTGAATTATTGATTGTAAAATAATTTTTTTGCTGCTCCATTTTTTTCTGTATTTTAAATTAACAAAAAATTATAAAAAATAAACAGGAAGAAAGAAAAACTAAAATTAGTTGGATAAAAAGAAAATGTTATATGTATTTAATGTTTCGAGTTAATGTAGTGTAATATAATCAATTAAAAAAAAATATTGTGTTTGGCATCGTACATAAACCGCGTTGAATGCGTCCAAAAAAAATCCAGAAATATATAAAAAATATTGTTTGTGACCTGTTTACGATTGACGTATTGTTTTGGTAAGCTATCTACGGTAAAATACTGTTTGTTGTTTGATAAAAATATTGTTTGATGAGCTGGTTACGATTGTTTTATTTTTTCTATTTGTGGGGTATATATTTGTTTGTTTTACGTAAAACTTTTTTATATTTTTAATGCACACGTTTTAATGTTTCAACGTTTTTGTAAATTTTAAATGTATGATGTTTTTATAATTTTGATAGATATATTATGGATTTAAGCAAAACCAACAAAATTGTTTATACAAGCCGTCAACGTTCGCTCTTTACACAGATCCTATCAAAAAAATTCCTCTACATTGTTGTCGCATTTTTAACAGAAAACATACATACACGTAAAATATTGTAAATAATATTATAGACATTTGTGTATATGTACTTACTAATACTAAGCCTTAGCGTACATCTTTTGTGTTCCGCAATCCGCATGGCGTGTATAAACATTTTCGTTGGTTCTGATTTAACCCTCAATTCCATTGTGAATCAAAGTTTGCCATTCAAAATAACTTGAGATAAAAATATAAAATCGGTGGTTGTGTGAACGAGATGCCCAACGGAGTCAGTCAAAATTTTACTAACAAAAAAGTGTGATCTGTGTTAGTGGACTGAGATCATTATTAAAAAGTATTAAATCGAGAGCATTTTATGGCAGTCCAACTAATACATGTACTCAAATATTTTATACCGATGAAAAAAATTTCTCGCACACATTGATAATTTTAATAGTTTGGAATTTTTATGGGACAGATTTTTTTAATTTTGTATTTTATATGATATGAGTATTAATAATAATTAATTTTTAAATTATTTTGAAACGTGAAAATAATCGAATTAACACTAATACCGAATTTTGTTTAATAATTCGTGGTTATATTTTTGTTTGCTGTCTAAATGTGTCCGTCAAATTTTGCTATAAAAAAAAAGCTGGCAATAAACCGGCACACAAAAAATTAATATTTGAAATACAAAAACGGCACAAATTAATAAGCAACAAACAAAAATTTCTTGGCACCATAAAATTAATTTTTTGGAACAAAATATAATAATTTGGAAACATTTTTAATTTTTTGGCACTATACGCGATATGAAACACAACTTAAGTAGACACAACTTAATGTTGTTGGTTTACGGCAAGAATGTCAAAATAATAAATATTTATATGGAAAATCGATGGCTTGCTTATTAAATACAAAAAAACAAATTTAAATTAACTGAGAATTATAAAAGTTGTGCTCGGATACAAAAACGAAATTTAAATGTTCAAATTTCTAATATTAGTTCCTTCCAATTCCATTATAATTTAGATATAATGATTTATTGGGTTTATAATCAAACACAATCAGATTTGCTTCTTATAAAGTTTTTGCTTAAGATATAAATGCCCGGTTTCACAAAAAAAAACAGAGCAATCTCCAGTTAATTAAAATTTTATCTCTTTCTTCTTTTAAGAAATTGTGATTTATTTCATAATAGAAATTCAACGCATGCTAGTTTTTTTCTCTTTTTTACATGAAAATTTTAACTGGAGAGCTTAATATTTAGCTGCCCAATTTCGTCCAGCTAAATAATTAGCTGGATGTTAAATATTTCTATGTAAACAAAATAAATGATCAACTTGCATTGAATTTTTATTTTGAAACAAAACGCATTTTCATAAAAGAAGAAAGAGGGGAAATATTATTTAACTAGAGATTGGCTATTGTAAAACCGGGCAAAAGACACTTTTGTTAAACATCTGGACGTCAAAACCGAACAAACTTTTTATATATACTATGAAGTTCGTTTCACATTAAAACAGTACGACCTCAATACATAACAAACATCCCCCCAAATGTGTTTACAATATTCAATTACTTAACTACAACAATTCTAAACAAAGTAACAAGTAATTATAAATTTCTAACATATTCAGCTTATCCAACCCCTTATCAAATTTATAATATTATTTACTTACATTAACATTTTTTTTTTACCTAAATCTAAATTGTTTTTTTTGGTTACATTTCTATCTCTCAAATTATGATGACTCTCCTCTCCTGTTTCGTAAACAATTCTGTCAAGAATCACACTGTTAAGGCCATAAACAAACTTTTCGTCGTTATCAGCCACTTCTTCAATTATATCGAAGTCTTCACCACCCTCCACATCACACGTATTCTCTTATTGTTGTCGCTTCCGGCTCCTTAAAAAAACACCATGTTATCCTTTTCAATCCCATTGGTTCTTTTATGTTGCTTAGTTACTGGCTCCAGTTTGTTCTGTTTACACTGATAATTTTCAGATCGGACCAACCGTGGCCGAATCTGATTAATATGTCTTTTAATAAGACGACCCGTTTCCAATCTGGATAAATAGTTTCTACTACCATATACCTTAACGATAATAGCTTTTTGCCAGCCCGGTTTATTAGCATTACGATAATCCCTCGCCATTACCAAATCGTTTAGTTTGAACTTATGTTCTATCGGGTTAACGTATTCTTTATTAACTGGTACGACTGTCAGCAAATGATTTTTCGGCTTCAGTAAATCTAACTGGATTTTACCCGTTGTCGAATGATTCGTGTTTCTGTAGTCTAATAAAAATTTATTTACCACCACTTCGACACTGGCATTTCGATTATCGAACAAAGACTTTTTAATGGCGTTTTTAACGGTTCTCACAGCATTTTCCGCCGCTCCATTTGTAGCTGGATACCCCGGAGAAGTCAGTCTTTGCGTGATGCCATGTTTCGATAAATAATCTTTGAAATCATCAGACACAAACTGCCGCACGTTATCTGACACTATATCATCTGGATAACCGAAACGTGAAAACACTTCTGCAACTTCCGTATCGTGAAACTTGTTGTTATATCCTTCGTACCAAACACCTCTAACCACCTAGTGAGCGCATCAATTATTATTAACAGATAATATCCCTTGATTGAACCTCCGAAGTCCATGTTCCACGGAATGGATGGCACTTTATTTGGACTTTTCCCATAAAGCCTCACAGCTTCCAGCCATCGTTCGATGTCCTTATCCATAGACGGCCACCACACATACGAACGTAATATTGATTTAGTTTTTACCATTCCCATGTGCGCCTCATGCACTTGCTCCAAAATTTCATTTCAGAGATCGGTCGGTACAACCATCCTGTATCCCCACATTAAAATACTTTTTTCGACTGCTAAATCGTCAAATTTCCCGACCTTAAGACATTACATTACTTTTGTTAAATTATTGTCTTTAGCCATCTCCTCTACAATTGTCTCAAAATCAATTCTCAAACAATTATTGTTTTGAACGTGACAGAGATATGTTGCCTCTCCTACTTCGTGATCATCGCTGGAACTCTTTCCGATCGGTAAACGCGATTACATATCTACGTAATCACGTTCAACAATGAAAATTGACGCATTCTCAATCACTAAAATCCTAAATCTTCTTGTTACATCATTATACAATATTTTCGATTTAACCGCCCCCACAACTTTAAGTTCTCTGCCGCCGTAACTTTTTACCGTAGTAGTATCAGGTGACAATTTCGCTGATGGAAATCTTTGAAAGAACATACGCGCTGGAATAGCTGAAACTCCAGCTCCGGAGTCGATTTGGAAAGTTACCATCTCCTTCAAAATCTTAATTCTAATTAAAAATGGATTAAAATTTTCCGTTATAATTGAACTGCATAACCGGTCACTCCCTCCAATTGACAGAATTTCATGCATTCCGGCTGACTCCGAAGACAAATTGACCAAATTTCCATCTCCTTTAAACTCACTATTTGGCCGCGGAATTACTCACTACGTTAATTTTCATCTCTTTACAAATCGAAATCAGGTGTCCCTTTTTATTACAGCCGTAGCATATTGCATTCTTGAATTTGCATCTAATTGAAGAATGATTCGCAAATCCGCAATGTTCACATTTCGTAGGTGTTTTTACATCTTTTGCACCTCCTCGTTCACTGGTTACGTAAAGACACGCTTGTTAAATATTTGGACGTCAAAACCGAACAAACTTTTTATATATACTATGAAGTTCGTTTCACATTACAACAGTACGACCTCAATACATAATAATTAATATTCTTCAACGCAATTGTAGATCAAAGCAAGTGGCGCGATTTGCTCATTGATCTTAACCTTCGCTCGGTTATTTCTTAAGGCTGGTTGATGCTATGTTTGAATGTCTGCAAAGCAATATTTAATGAACCTTCCTTCGCATAAGCTACATAGTTTTGTTCTATTTGGTTATGAACTAATGTGTAATATAAGAGATGTCTATTAAAGGTTAATTAAATAAATAACTCATTTTATATATTTAAATATTTTAATGACAAGTAATTTCTTTCTAATTAGTTAATTTCTTTTTAATTACTTTTTGGCTAATTTTCTAGTTTTAATCAAGTTAAATTTATATTTGTCTCAAAAACAATTAAAATTTAAACGATTCACCAAAGGAATATTTGAATTTTGACATTTTGAGCCGTAAACCACCATAAGCGCCCCTCTTTTAGTTCGTTTTTTAATATCGCGTATTGGAAGGGAACGCAAAAAATGCTTTTTGGGCATCGAAATAAATAAAAATAATAAATTGGCAACAAATTTATAAATAAATAAATTAAAAAATTGTAATTAGTTTTAAAATGTTTGGGAAAATGGAGATTTATATTTTAAATTGCTTCGTTAACCTTGCAGAAACAGATCAAATATTAAATAATTTGCATCGATTAAATTTAATTTTTTGCCTCGATTTTTTTTTTAATTATTTTTTTCTGTTTGTTGCTAATTTATTAATTTTGATACCAATGTTGTCGCCAGAGTATTTAATTAAGTCCATCAAAAATATTTGTTTGTATTCTCATTAGGCTGTTCCAAAATATTATTTTTGATGCTAATGTTTATCGCTAAAATTTTTTTCTTGTATGTCCGTTTAAATTGTCCCTAAAAAACAATAACAATACTTTGTCTTTGTCACTCTGGTGGATTTTTTTTTTGTCCTTTCCCAACTTCAAGCCAGCTTAGTCAATTTTTTACAATGGAATTGGGGCATCAGTTAAATTTTATATAAATGCTTAGAATATGCAAATACTAGAAAATATATAAATTCTTACCTTTAATGAATTGATGTTTTATCCGTATAAATCAAATTTTAATTTGGTATAAATGTAGATTGTATAACTGTGTATAAAAATTATATTAATCTCTACAATTGTTGTGACAATATAAAATTCACTATTTTCTATAAATTTTAAACTTTGCACTTGTTTTTTTAAACAACAATACAATTTTAACGAGATTACACTATTTTCAAAAAACCCTTTTTAATTTTACTCCATTTATTTGAATAACAGTAAGACTAAAGATATTATCATATTTTTTTTATTATTAATTTATGGAGATTAACAAATTTTAATTTTCACTACATTTCACAACTAAAATTTAACAACTCTTGATTTGTTTTACAACGGACTTATTTTTTTTAAATTATTTTATTGAATTCATTTCACCAACAACTTTTTTTTTTATATATGATGAAAAATACGTCAAATCACAAATTTTTGGAAATCGTGTCTAAATTTTTTATTTTTTATATTTTCAATTGGTACTACTACATAGTTAAAAAAACATTTTGTAGAAAAAGATTTTTTGTTGTGTCAAATTTTGAGAAAAATAATGAACATGATGTTGTATTTATGGCTATAAAAGGAAAAATAAATATCCGATATTTATGATATAGGGCTCTTTAAAGTTAATACGGATTAATAAAAAAATATAAAAATGGTAAGTTGTTTAATTTCTTCATTTTCAAATTTCCCGCCAAAATTTTATTTTTGAATTTTCTCAATGATCGTCCAATTTTTTTTTTTTTTTTTAAATTTTACGACCTTTAATTTATAGAACATACTAAAAACTTGCGCTAGTAAAATTTTTCGTTTTTGGAAAAAATTCGTTAAGTATGACGATTTACCCGTTTTTGGAATACAAAATCAAATTGTTATATATTATTTTTAATTTTTAACTAATTTACGCTCGACCTGATAATGTAATTGTTTAAAATTATTTCGTCGATCTTTAGTATATTCTTACTTCTAATAGAAAATGAAAAAACAAAGAGGAAAAAATTTGTAACATTCCATTCATAAACTACGTCAAGTTATTTTGGGCCATTTTTAACTCCGTCTCTCTCACTCCTTCATCACAAGTCGTCACAAAATTGAATATGTGAGCAATGATGTAATCATTTAAGAACAGAAGTAAGTGATAGATTAAAGAAATACGCCTCTAATGATATACCTGCAAATTATTGTATTATGTCAGATGTAATATCCCATAACAGTAACTTCTTATAATTAGATGACGTCATCTCTTATGAAATTCTCTCTGCCCCAGCCTAAACGTGACGACAATCAATACTCCTTCTCCAAACAAAGGCGTAATGTAGTTAAGCCCAAAATGCTATTAGTAAAAAAATAAATTTTGGTATGAGTCATTTATTTTGATAGTTCCAACCCTAAAAATGAGTCCCAAAATATTACGTTCAGGTACATAAACCGTAACGTAATCTTTTGGAACGAAATGACGCATATTTAAAAATTTAATTATAAAAGAAGGGGTAGGTAGGCCTGTAAAACAACATAAAATATAACCAGTGGTTTTTGTTAACATTTTTTGGTATAAATTGTGTCGAAGGACTGAGAGGGACGGAGTTAAAAGTGGCCCAAAATAACTTGACGTAGTTTATGAACGGAATGTTACAAATTTTTTCCTCTTTGTTTTTTTAATTTTCTATTAGAAGTAAGAATATACTAAAGATGTACGAAATAATTTTAAACAATTACATTATCAGGTCGAGCGTAAATTAGTTAAAAATTGAAAATAATATATAACAATTTGATTTTGTATTCCAAAAACGGGTAAATCGTCAAAACGTATTTTGCCCAAAAACGAAAAATTTTACTAGCGCAAGTTTTTAGTATGTTCAATATAATTAAAGGACGTAAAATTTAAAAAAAAAAATTAAAAATTGGACGATCTCAATGATCAAAAATTTAAAACTGAAATTTTGGCGGGAAATTTGAAAATGAAGAAATTAAAGAACTTACCATTTTTATATTTATTTATTAATCCGTATTAACTTACCTTTAAAACGAACAATATATCATAAATATCGGATATTTATTTTTCCTTTTATAGCCATAAACACAACATCATGTTTATCATTTTCTCAAAATTTGACACCCTGTATTTTAAACAACAACAACAAAAAATCATTTTCTACAAAATGTTTATTTTAACTAGTACTACCAATTGAAAACATAAGAAATAAAAAATTTAAACACGACTTTCGGTCCGGATTGCTATCCACACGACTTATAGATTTTTGTACATATCGAAAATATCGAGATGTCAAAATACATTTATTTTTATTTTGAAATGGTATAAATCTTCGATTCGAATCTTCGGTTTGAATCTTCGATTCCCACGGTGTTTTTGAATTTTTTATTTTTCGCATGGCCTGCTCGTAGTATATTTATTAACCTGATATTAGGCATTTTCTGAAATAGATCTTGAATAACTTCAGGCTAACTTTTAATTTTTCTTATGTTGGTAAAAAGTTATCCATCACATACAAAAAGTTAAGAATTCATTTTGATATGAAATCAAAACGTCGAAAATGAATTATGAGAGATAATTCAATGAAATTCAAAATAATTTGTCTTAAACACATTCATATTGATCCTAATAATGTACATATTCGTTTTTATATTTATTTGTATTTACAACTAACTATAAAAAAAATTAAAACCACAACATCTAAATTATCCTGAAGTTATCTTTTTTGTTCGTAAATAGGCGTTTTCGGAAATAGATCCTGAATAACTTCAGGCTATTTTTCGACCATTAAACTTATCCACCGATTTACGAACAAAAAAGATAACTTCAGAGTAATTTAAATGTTGTGGCTTTCATTTTTTTCTTATAATTGGCTGTAAATACAAATAAACATAAAAACGAATAGATTATTAAGATCAATTTGCATGTGTTTTAGACAAATCATTTTGTATTTCTGTGAATTATCTGTCAAAATTCATTTTCGACACTTTGCTTCCATATCAAAATTTATTCTTAACATTTTGTATGTGATGGATAACTTGGATAATTTTTTACCAACATAAGAAAAATTAAAAGTTTGCCTGAAGTTATTCAGGATCTACTTCCGAAAATGCCTATTTGTATGAGTTTAAATTGGATTTGTAATACCATGTTTTTGCTGAGGGGGGACAGGGGATTCTTGATTTGTTTGTTTTACTTTCCTACTACTAAAGTCCAGTTATTATATTTTTGTTTCCATTTTTGTCTTATTTCTCCATTGATTATTCCATATGCGTCTTCAATTGGTATAAGGTTATCAATAGCTTCAGTTCGATCTTGTGCCGTTCTTTTAGCTAATTTATTAGATTTTTCATTTTCAACTATCCCCATGTGCCCGGGAATCAATTGTATTAAAATCGTAGTATTTTCGTTGGCTAATACTTTATCTATTTTATCTTCTCGTAATACTTGTATTTTTTTATTCATTATTGACCTTTTTTATGAATGCTGCTTTTGGAGTCCGAAAATATAGTTATATTCGTTATTCCCATTTGAATAGCTTTTTCTAAAGCTATTTTGATAGCTAAGGTTTCTATTGGCTTATTTTGAATTCTGTCGCTGTATTTTTGAAATATATTCCGATTCCTTCATTTTTTTTGGTTAAGTGATCCATCCGTGTATATTTCCTGGAAGTAGGTGTTTTGTATTCGTGTATAGTTATGTTCGTTGCTGTTTTTATTATTTTGTTACTAGGTTGAGCGATTTTGGACAGAAAGTTATGTTCAATGTATAGCTTCCATAATTTATCCATTATATATATTGTGATTTTAAATTCTTTTTCCTATATTGCTTGTTTTATTTATGTGATTTGTTATGTACTTATCGGTGTGGTTTTCAGCATTCCCGCGCATGTCCTCAGATTTTGGTTGATTATGTTTTATTTTATCCATGTGCAGTTTTTTATATGGCTAGGTGTGATGATATCTGCATACGTTACTTTAGTTTGGATTATAGCTTCATAAACATTTTGTAGTGTTCGGGCGTTTAATGGATTTTAGAAGGGTTGTTGCATTGACCTTATCTAGTTTTTTATAATGTGGTAATAGTGATAGTTTGTTGTTGATTGTGATTCCCAGTAGCTTTATGAGTTTTACTTCTTTTAGTCTAATTTTGTTTATTTTTGCTTCAAAGATGGGAAAAGGAAGAATTTATGCCGGAGACGAAAATTTCCCATGCTTTATGCTTTCTTGATTTGCCTCTTTAGTATAGCTATTGACCTTAATAATTCTTTGGCTGTATATAGACTTTTGTACGTATTGCAGCGCTTTTGTTTTTTAAATTTAACATTCCATAATCGTTGAAGCTGGTCATTCCAACAAGGTTTTGGACTGTTTTTATTGTTTATGTTTATGATTTTTGTGTTTTCCTTTATCCATTTTGGCTTCAATATTATTATTCGCGTTACACTCTATTTTAGATATTTTGGCAATTTCCAGTGTTAATTTACTCCAATTGGCGGTTTCTTCTTGAGAGTATCTGTTTATATTAATATTTATTAATATAGATAAATGGTCAGATCCTGCATTATCTTCGAGACAATCCCATGTTGATATGTTGAAAATGTCCTGAGTCCATAATGTTATATCTATTGCTGACGATGTGTGGTTATGTAGGCTTAATTTGGTTAGTTTATTATTATTTAGGATTTGTAGTCCTCCATTTGCAGTCTCCTGCTAGTATTGTGAAATTATAATTTTCGGATTTTTCTATTATTTTACTAAATTCGTCAATTTGTGTAGCTGTGTTTAACTTTATTTGAATTTGTGATGCTTCGACGTAGGCTAGTTATAAATTCAGGTAAGCTAGTTTCTATAGCCATCATCTCTATTTTTTGTTTTAAACCGGTATTTTGGTATGCGTAGTTCTTTATCTTGATGTGTCGTTTCACTCAATATTGCTATGACAATTTGATGCGTTTGCATGAATATTTGTAATGTATTTTGGTTACTGCTTAGACTTCTTATGTTTAACTGTAGGATTTTAAATGTATTTCCCACCTTAATTTAATTTCAGTTTTCTTACTATATCTTTTAAATCAATAGTAAGTAAATCGGGAACTTGGTATACCTTAAGTGTATTGCTTTGGTAAATTTACAAAAAAATACAACAACAATTGCATTAAATAAATCCAAAAAAGATTCAGCTAAATCCAATTATTTTTTGAATTTACTTAAATCAAATCCAATTTTTAGTTTCAACACCTACCACTAGAATTTGCTTCATGAAACACATCAAACAAAAATTAAATTCAAAAATAAATCTTTGCGAGTTGCTTTCTGAAATTTTAAATCCAAACCTAAATCTAATCCTTTGTTACCAAAGCAATACACTTCTTATTGCTGAGTTGAATAAATTTGTTAAGTGCGGTTTCTAGTTTGTCGATTTTTTCTCTTTGCTCTTTTACTATTGCTTCCTGTTTGTCAGCTCTCGCTATCCAGGCATTTGGAGTGGTGTTTTATTGGTTATTGTTGATTGGTGGGTAGCTATTGAGCTCTACTTCCTTTCTTATTAATTTTTGTCTTGGATATAACTCCGAAACAGTTTCTATGAGTTGATTGATCGGTTTATTTGTTGGCTTTTGAATTTTTGAACGGTAATGTTTTTTGATGTCTCCGTAGTTTAATCATCTTGAGCAGAGTTTTAATTTTGGTATAAATATGATTGTTCTTATTTTTACATCATAGAATAATATTTCTTTCGGTTGGATGTTCGCTATTATATCGATCCTTAAATTGTTTGTATTTTTAAGTATTTTATTGAGCCAGATTTGGATTATCTCAATGTGTGTTATTTGATTCTCGCATCGAAGATTATTTTTAATTTCATGTAAGTTGAAATCTTCGACTAAACCTTTTGCCACTCCTTCTACGTGAGTATAAGTCATTGGTATAAAGCATTTGTGATCTTTTGATTCAAGAATTGTGTGTGTAGCGGGTCGTCATTTCGAATGCATTTATTTGCTTTATCAAAGCTATTGAATTCCACCCTGGCTATTTTGTTATTAACTTCAATGATATTCGTGCATTTTACGTTGTTTTCCTTAAACATTCTTGATATGACGAAACGCGATGTGGTACAAAACGCGATATGGTACAAAACGCGATATTTCAAAACGCGATATGATACAAAGCGCGATATGGTACAAAACGCGATATTTTAAAATTAAAATTTTAAAATAATAATAATTTTTAATCTTCATTTAATAAAATTTTCCTTCACCAAAATGATGAAAATGAACATGTACGATCAGAACTAGGAAATCGCGTTTTGAACTATCGCGTTTTGAAATATCGAATTTTGTACCATATCGCGTTTCGTACCATATCGCGTTTTGTCATATCGCGTTTTAAAATATCGCGTTTCAAATGGGACTCATTCTTGATATCAGAATTGAGATCATGCTCTTTGTTCTATTTATGTTGATTAGCACGTAGAAGGGACTTTGTCTGTGTTGAGATATGTTATCCTTCATTTTTTTTTGTTTATTTTCTTGTATATTTGTTGTTGTTTCCATAATATCGTCTTCTTTTATACTTTAGATTTAAATTATTTTCATTATAACCTTTAAAATCTTCATCTAATGAATCATTATGGTTGTTTGGTCGGCTTACGCTACCGCCATTTTGTACTTTCACTATTTCACAAATGTTTCATGTTTTTAGTTGTTTTACGCACTTTTTAATTCTATTTTGCAATACCGCCACAGAATATATAAACAGAACAATATCTTCTATTGCGCTTTAGGGCTAAGCTGGTGAACAAATACTTTTGTCATTGTTTTTTTTCAAACGAATTTTATTTAGAAAAGATAGAAAAATCATTTTATATGCAATCAATGAAACAAAAAAAAATTACAAAAATGTTTGTACCCACATTTAAATAAAAATCAGTACAATTTTCAAAGGAAAGAGAAATCTTTACACTTTATAATGTACTTAAGAGAGATAGACATTGATTGATTGATTGATTGATTTTGAATGTACGACCAAGCATTTAGCAAGATCTCCCGGTTGACGCCGGGCCCACCGTACACCCTTTTTTACATTTATTTGGAAGGATAGGATAGGATTGTTAGTATAGGATTGAGGTCGACCCGGTTACAAACACCTTGACGGTCAATTGTTAGTATTTACATTTTTCTAATAATTACTTTACTACATTTTTTCTACAAACTGCTTTCCATCCTTGGCATCCTAAAGTCAATATTAATTAGTTATCAATTACTTCTTATATACCTTCCACACTCCACTGATTGATACTCTCAACCAACCATGACAACACATCTCCAATCTACTCCCGTGCTTTAATTATATTAAGATTAAACTGCATACTTATTTCTAAAATTCAAAACGCATTAATTTATGATAATTAACTAATCTCATCCTCTTAATTAATTAATTTTAAATTTAAGTTTAATATAATTTCCATAAATTGAATCCAATTTCTCGTGATCTCTGAAACAAAATCAATATTAATCTATTATTAGTAAATAATTACTACTTGATTAATATGCATTAACTTATGTAAATTTGTTCATAACCCTAGATTTTCATGAGCCTGTTATTAAATATCATTAATTGCTACGGACAATCTTAATATTAATATTAGTATCTGTTTCTCTTGGTTTTTTTAGCTTCCCAAATCTGTGAATTTTCCGGTTTTAAAGTACCTTTGATACGATTGTCAAATTCTGCAATCGATAAACTATCATAACCCAAAATATATATTAAAATTGAATTTATGCAAGAAAATGATTTTGCTAATAAATTTCGATTTGACTATAATTTACTGTTGAAGACATTTTTAGGAAATAAGCCACCTTCACAATATTTTTAGGAATCAATTCAATGAATAAAGCTTTACCTGTAAAAATTGTATTTAAGAAACGACCAATGATTTGCACATTATCGTACTGCTTCACAGTTATTTTAACTGTCCCCTTCTAATTACCTATGGAGGAATCAACCTCCTATTTATGATTCAATTTTCAGCCTTCATGTTTATTTAATAATACAAACCATACATATAAATAAATCAGTAAAATACATGAATAAAATTGAATAGAGGTAAATCAAATAAATTACTTCTCCAAAAGGATTTTCCATAAAATTTATTAATTTTATAAATTTTATAAACTTTATAGGTATACAATTACACCCAAGGTTAATATAGCAAATCAAGGGAAAGGAAAAATAGTTTAATTAGTTATATTTTAGTTCAAAATTAATTTAATTTTCATTACCAAGTTATGCAAAATTCTTAAGTACTACCAAAATTTAATGATATATCAGTAATCTGTTTCTCTTGATTACTTTATGTAATATGTTCCAGAACTTGTTCCTGTAAAATTTGATGTTATGCTTGCACACTATCTAGATCTAAATATTAACTATCTAAATTTAATTTATAGACTCTTAGGATGGCACCTGTTAACGCCGGAATTATTTACCAGCGTTCCTAAAATAAAAATCCAAGGTGTACCTTAAAAAACCTAAGGAAAGTTTTAAATTATATTAGGATTGCTTTTATTATGCTTATATATATATATTGTAGGATTTATACTATTATTAATTAGAATATTTAAGTTCATTAGCATACTTAATTTTGTAAATTTCCATATAATTTTGATATATTTAGCAGACAAATTTATGAATGCAATGTCATAAACCAATTTATATTTATATACAATTCATTCATAAGTCCATTATAATTAATATGTTTCATTATAATCAATATTCGTTATAATTGATATGTTTAACTATACTGAATAACAAAATGTAGTAGTTCTATTGTATTTCACATTTTTGACAGCTACCAACGTATATATTACGAGTCTTGTATTCGTGCATGTTTTAAACTTTGGTGATGAAGCCATCGTTCGATGCGATGCTTCATAAATAAAAATGTAGTTTGTCACTTATTTATGTGTTTTATTCTAAACCGTAAGTTGAAAGTGTTAATCGAGTTGTTTTTAAGGAGTTTAGTGTTCCGCATTGGTTCGCTCTTTGAAAGAAATAAAGAGTTTTATCATAAGAAAAGTGAAAACATACAGTCCATTAATATTTTCATCAATCCAACTAGTCAGTGGCGAAAAGTTTTTATCCAGCGTCGCCAACACCTGTATTCTGAAAGACATCCATTAGTTAGCCAGCTCGGACCTCAGCTCACCTCTCAGCATCACCAACATTGCCTCATTATCCTCCATCCCACAATCCATTTACACTCATTTACACAAATTTATTACTATTAAGCCGTTTTCCACAATTGATAATTTATCCACTGACATCGTCTACTTCACTTCACACACACATTCACACAATTCCAACTACTACCACTTTTCGTGACAAACAACTATACTGTTCAAGCCACCCGCTTTGCATGGCAAAATATGTCTACCAAGGGTCCGCCCGTTAACGCGCCCGGCGCGGTGCAGCGCAATACTCCCTCCCTATTTCGCCCCCCGAAATAAATCAAAGTAGACAAAGATACCCTTATGAACCGCACCACACCGCGCGAACCCCCAAACAGGCCCTAAATTGGCAAACCTTATCCGCGAACTAAATTAAAAGTTCACATAGCCATTGAGATAGAACAAATCATTTTTTTAAAACAGAATTCACTTTTGTTTTTTTTTCGGAGACTTGTATGTTTCTATACAACCCGTACTAAGCTTTCATCTTTTATGTCACTTTTGTATCATTCAGAAGTACAGCTAGATTGGCCTTCCTTGTCCATTATCTAACAATTTAATTACACTCGCAACCCTAATTTAGCCACGTACCCTAATTTAACGCAACCCTAATTTAGCCCATTACTTGCAGAGGCAATTATTTAGCGTTTGTCTTACTCGTTGGCACTTTTTCCACCTCCCCCCATAGTGCATTCAAGGTTTTATTATAGATTTAAAGGATTGCGGTACTACACAAAGGAGGATTTTTCACTGGTTAGGAATATGTGTGCTACAATCCAGAACTACAGCGAGTGTACACCACTAATGCGACACCGCACATGCTGCTCCGAACCGAAGACCACCTTTTATAAATTTGCTATCAAGCTTCCACATTTATTGGCGATACTCTCTAAGCACAGACGACATCGGTACCCTTACAATCAAAGCACGCATAGCAAAGAGGGATAAGAACCGCCAAAAGTTGCTGTTTGGTTGTTCTGATCCCCCTCATGTCACTATTAGACACTGCCCACACGGTAATCACCATATGTCATCCAAGTTTCAACGTCGTCAACCACGAGCCAGTACACAAATTAAATTAATTTGTATTTAATTCAAAAGAAATGAAATATAATGAAGCTAAGACCTACAAAATATACATAATAATTGTGCAACATAATATAGTACAATAGTATAAGATGAAATAATAATAAAATTTGCTTATCTTGTGTTGGTCCTTCCTGAGGATAGTCAGAGATTTGGTATACACTCTGAAAGAATTTCCCTCTTTCGGTATATGTAGATTTAGAAAATGAGCTGAATGGCAAATTTAATTTTGCAAATAACCCTTTCTTGATGACTTTTAATTATTTGTTTTTATTTTTATTTTATCATGGACGTCTTTGATCCATAAATTTGACCGCAAGGTCTTAAAGTTTTCTCTTTTCCCTTGGCTACTCATGGACAGATGGCATTACATGTACCTTGAAATCTATCTTGTTTCCAGATCACGTCAAAAAACAAAAAATTCTTTTTTTTTTTTCCAAAATATCGCAAAACCAGCCATACATGCCCGCCCATCTTATCATGGCCAGCAAGGGAGCATTCACCACAACTTAGGCCACTTCATCACTATTTCCACCCAAAAACTTTTTTTTTTTTTTTCTCCCTTTTAATTATAGATTTACGCACACCGAAACGAAAAAATGCGTCCATCTTGAAAATTTTCAGACACAAATCGTGATTTTATTATTGATTATTTATTATTGATAGAATTGAATTAAATTTAAAATTGCTACTACGTGTATTTAATTATAAGCACCAACAAATTAAAATTCAAGTTAAATAAATTAAAGAAATAAATTAAATTAAATAAATAAACTAAAATAAAGGCGACGACAAAAAATACGTCTTTCCTCTCCGACTGCCTACTTCGACCACTTAAAAGAGATAGACATTCGTGAACAAATTTTGATTTTGGTCTTGTTAGCTTTGCGAAACTTTAAAATCACATCAAACAAATAACAAAAAGAAAACTTGCAACTCGCATAAGGTTGTGTATGTGTTTGTGTAGCATTTCGCAAAGCTAACAAGACCAAAATCAAAAATTATTCACGAATGTCTATCTCTTTTAAGTACATTATAAAGTGTAAAGATTTCTCTTTCCTTTGAAAATTGTACTGATTTTTATTTATTAAAACAAGGAGGTGGGTACAAAAATGTTTGTAATTTTTTTTTGTTTCATTGATTGCATATAAAATGATTTTTCTATCTTTTTTAAATAAAAACCAATGACAAAAGTATTTGTTCACCAGCTTAGGCGTAAAGCGCAATAGAAGATATTGTTCTGTTTATATATATTCTGTGATACCGCTTTAAAAATTTTAATGCTTTTCACTTTAGTCTGAAAAAAGTGACTTATGCCACTTTCAAAATAAACGACTCGTAGATTTTTATGTTTCTTATTTTATCTCTATTTTTTTTATTTTATTTTGCTTGTCAATTTTTTAATTTTTTTTTTTTTTGTTTCTAGGGTAATTTATGTTGGTTTTTATGAAAACACAAAACGTAAAACTATTGATTTGGAGCTGTTTACGATCAAGGTACTATTTGGTGAGCGGTTTACGTCTTGAGGTGAATCCGAATTTGGGAGCTCGAGCTACGCAATAAAACTGGAAAGCTGAGTACAAAAGGAGAAATTTATCGAATGTAAGCGAGTAACGAAGAAAAAATCGTTCGCCTTATTTATAATTTAATTTCTTAATTTTCCATTTTTTTTTTTCATTGTATTTTAATTTTTTTCGTTTCAAATTGGGTTTTTTGAATGCGCTAAGGCCTTAAAGCAGATTGCCGTGATTAATTTTTTGTTTCTTTTGCCGTTTAGAGATTCGGTATTTTTGTGCCATTTTGTGTGTTTTTATTACATACTAAATAAAACATGTCTTGCAGCTGGTGTCGATTTTCTGCCTAGCACATTCTCTAACGTCCTGTAAACATGTTTTGCACCCCTTGTTATAAATACAGCTGTTCAAGCACGGATTTATGTCTGGTAATCCCCACGCCACCTGACCCCTTAGCCTAGCCAGCTAGTAATACCAATATCTTTTATATACACCAATACCCCGCTTTTCGAATTGATGAGTTTCCGAAAAATTGGGCGTCAATCGAAATTTCTTTTCGTTCTATTGGGGAAATTTCGTAAATCGAGGTATTGGTGTATTTGAAAAAATAAACACAATTCGAGATAAAATATAAAAATTTATATTAAAAAATGTATCGAATAGCACAAAATGATAGATTAAAAATTAAAATACAACAATAGAAATTAGAAATAAGTCAAAAAATTGAATTTATACCGATTGAAATGTTTATATTTTGTTGATATATCGTGTGAACAGTAAAAGCTCAATTATTTAGTAAAACCATAAAATTTTTCATTAAATGGAAGGTGTTTTATAATTGAGCTTCTACTGTATGATTAGTAAATTAATTTGTTATTAGTATAAGTAAAAACAGCTGTAAATGAAACTAACATTAAAAAAGAAATAATGAACGCTCTTCTTGATCGACACCTGAATGAGTCAACATAAAAAATGTAATCTAAAGAGCTGTTTAATAGCTAATAAATAAGAAATACTTTATTAATAATAAAAATTAAATAAATACGCTAAAATTTTTAAGAGTTTTATTTATCAAACCCAAAGTGAACCTATGAATTCAGAACGCCGACTTATTTCAGTGTGGACTGCATCATATCTCTAGATACTTGTATGGATCTCATATTCGTCAGTCACAGCGCTTTGTGTCGTACTTCTCGTACAATCGCCCAGTATTGAATCGTTTGTTAAATTCGTTGGTTAAATAAAATTTCATCTCTTTCTTCTTTTATGAAATTGCGATTTATTTCATAATACAAATTAAAAGCATGCTAATTTTATTTCTTTTTATATGAACATTTTAACTGAAGAGCTAAATATTTAACTGAAGGTTAAATATTTCTATGTAGAAAAAAATATAATCAACATGCGTTGAATTTGTATTATGAAACAAAACGCTATTTCATAAAAGAAGAAAGGGAGAAAATATTATTTAACTAGAGATTAATTATTTTTTTTGTGAAACCGGGCTTTAAAGAATTGCTAGCAATTATGTCGTTTTTTTGTAAACACAAACAACAGATAGTAAAAAAAAAAATTGAAATTAAAATTTGCTTGGTAAAACCGGTCTATTTAGGTGTTATATTTTTCGACTTGCGAATTTCGATTTTCTAAATTATCGAGTATTTATTCCGATATCAGAAATTCGGGTAAGATTGTAAGGAATAAAAGACTTTATCAATCTGTTATCGTTTTGAATACTATAAAAATTTCAGTACTGCGAAAGAAACCATCAGGGAGGGCTGGCGTGTTATTGCCATTCAATTAATCGTACTAAGCGGTGCAAACAAAGACCAAAGATAAATGGAAAAAAGCCTGGATCGATATGAAGTAAGTATACTCCATAACTTAACTATTAAATATTATGTTTATAATACTATTTAACAAAAATATATTAAAATATTATTGTGCTTGCAAGTATGTGGACTCGCAATCTTTACTTGTTTCTCTAACCATTGAGAATACCAGTTTTCTACTATTATGCCTTCCAAATTTAAAAATTCATGTAGCTGGAGTATATAGAACCAAAGCTTGTTCAAATGTGACTTTTTTTCAGAACTACAAAAAAACTTTTATTAAATAAAAAACATATTTTCCTAATGGGATATCTTCTAAACGAGACGGATTTAATTACAACTTGGTTGAATTCAGTAGTTGCTATTAACGGTTGCGCAATTTTAAACCATGAAAGCTCTCATTATTTTACTCGTTTTCCCACAATCCATCAATATTGGACTACATCATATCCAAAGCATTTCATTATAATTATTATTTAACTTATTATGATATTCCCAGTTTTGATCATTGTCTGTTGTTATTAACCGTAAATATTAAAATTGTTTCTAATGAAGTAGAGATTTTTGCAAGTTTCAAATTTTTTCTGTGTTTGATTAAATTTTTCCTGAGAATATGTATTATCAACATGGCACTTTTATAATTTTTATTGATGCTCCATATTAATACCTACTGTTTAGGAAACCTAAAATGAAAGAAAATCAAAAATCCATTAATTTCAAATAATGTTTATAATAAAATTGCAACTGACTTACCTAACCATTATGATTGTATTAAAATATCCAAATGGCTCATTTTATTTCTTCTGAAAAGCAAAACTTAATTAAATTTATTAAATTTACTTACCAGCTGTTCCATATATTTTTGTAAATTATGTAAAACGTCAAATTGTAAAACAATAATAAAAACAAAACAAAACCAGGGTTGGGGTAACCGACCAAAAATTATAATTCAGCGAGAATACAATTTGCTATTCTATGGTAGAGGACAGCACTATTGAATTAAATGCTGTACAAAGATGAAATATCGGTTTGTAGATGTCGCTAGGTGGAACATGTTCATTTTTCAAATGATCATGCAAATTTTGAAGATTAAGCAAATTCCGTGAATTTTTTAAGTATTCATTAAAGTGCCGCTGTACAATAAACAAGCCAAGGATAAATTTAAAGTAAATTTTGAGTTGTGATCAATAATAAAATAATATTTATTTATTTTTATATTTTGTAAAATTGAGTTTTATTTTCCATAAAATTTAAAATCGTTAAAATTGAATAAACATTTTGGTGCCGAAACCCGGGACTGCTGTTTTTTGAAGCATAAAAGGACCACACCCACATTTTGCAACATTTTTGTCTACATCTTTCCAGTAAAATTCAGATAAGTAACCATTTTGATATTCCTATTTTTCATATTTTTATTCTTAACTGCCGGTCAATTTTTAATAACTTCTAACGCAAATAAAATAAGTTAAAACAGTAGAGTGCAAATTTAAAACCATAATCTTGCGTTTTGTGAAGAACTTTTAAACAATTTGGTGTAAAAGTGATTAGTGAGAGAAACATTAAATTACGAAAATTAAATCAGTAGATTGTCCTTAAAATTAAAATTTTTGCGTACAAGTGTTTTCTAATTTGGTGAAAATCTGAAACGTAATTAATTAATTAGTTAAAATGGAGAGATACCAACGCGCCCGAGATCGTACCGTTGCTCAAATAAAAGCTGTTAAAGTTTTTAGTGAAAAAATTAACGCTAATACCACGGTAGAATCTATCCAAACACGTGGAGAAATTTGCGAGAAACTGTATAAAGATTTTACTGACTATGAATTGGAATTACTAGCCTTTGATACATACGTACCCATAACGGAACAGATTGATGAAATATACTTGGATACTATGTCAACGTTAAAGGCGGCGATTAATTCAAGACAACAACATAATAAACCGGAAATGCAAGATTTAAATGCTACACTAGGACAGTTTATTGGCCAGCAACAAACCTTTTTACAAGGAATGAACCAAACCCAAAACGCACGTTTACCTAAAATAAATATTGAACCTTTTGCCGGCGATTATAAATTATGGCCATCCTTCCATGATTTGTATCTGACATCGGTACACGAAAATAAAAGTTTAAGTGCGGTACATAAAATGCAAATTTTGAATGGTTTATTAAGAGATGAGGCAGCAACATTGATACGCCACATAAGAGTGACAGAGCAAAATTACGAGGAAGCTTGGGCTAAACTGGTGGCAAGATATAATAAACCTAAATCCATAGTTTGTAGCTTGATTCAATTATTTTTGGACCAAAAAGGTTGCAATCAAGTCAATCATAAAGAGTTGAGGAAATTATGCGATACTTCCGATGAAGTTATACGAGGGTTAAGAGCGTTAGGTGATCAAGCGGAAACACGAGATCCATGGCTGGTACACATGTTAGTCAGTAAAGTAGATGCAGATACGAAACAATTATGGGCTAAAGAATCGGTTGACGATGCATTTCCCACATTTGACAAACTTTTAAAGTTTTTAAATACAAGATGTGATGCTCTTGAATCTTGTATTGGTACAAGACAAACAGGCGCTGTGCCAAAATACATCAAATCCCATCACACCACTCAAACAAATAAATGGAGTTGTATCGCCTGTAAAAGGGATCATTTCGTGTATAAATGCCCTTTATTTAAAAGCATGAATGTGGAAAACCGGGCGAAAATCATAGAAAGTTCGAATAGTTGTGCTAATTGTTTGCGAACAGGACATGTAGAATCACAATGCTTTTCGCGTGCACTGTGTTTGATTTGTAAAAAACGCCATCATTCTCTATTACATAACAACCAACAAGTAACAAACCTACACTCAACAAATTTAGATCCAGTTAACATTACCTCATCAACATTACCTTCAATTTCAACAGCAAATAGTTCTCTTCAATCAACAAACAACGAACAACTTCAATCAACAATATCATCACAACTTCAATCAACAATATCATCACAACTATCAACAAATAATGCGCACACGACATCCTTGCATGAAAATCAATCACCTCTTAACACATTATTACCCACCGCCTTGATATACATTCAAGCAAGTAATGGACAGCAAATGCTAGCAAGAGCACTTCTCGATTCTGGATCTCAATCATCCTTCATTACGGAATCCTGTGTTCAACGTTTAGGTCTGAAGCGAAAGTATTCCCATATTTCCATACACGGCCTAGCTTCTTGCTCAGCAGGGAAAACAAGAGGAAAGACAGCTATAACAGTTAAATCACGTGTAATTCCACATTACTCTGTACAAATCACGGCGCACATTATAGAGAAAATATCCTCTTCTCTACCAAGCACGAAGATTACAATATCTAAGAACAATGAAATATGGAAACTGGACCTTGCCGATCCACATTTTAATATACCCAGCTCAGTAGATGTACTAATTGGAGCTGAACTGTTCTTAGATATTTTAGGTGAAAAAAAAGTGTATATACGAAATTTACCGGTGCTGCATTCGTCCAAGTTTGGTTGGATAATCGCAGGTAATATTGAGCAAAATAATAAGGACCATAATGGTGAGCAGAATTTCAACGTTAACGTCGGTTCCAGCCTTAATAACGAAAGCTTGATGGAGTTGTTGAAAAGATTTTGGAAAGTGGAAGAGCCGCTTGTTAATTCTATACAGAGTGACAAAGATGACCCATGTGAAATATTATTTCGGAGCACCACTACCAGATCTCCAGAGGGAAAATTCATTGTAAGATTACCATTTATAACACCGCGACCAGAATTGGGGGAATCATTAACCAACGCAAAATACAGAATGATTACAACCGAAAAGAGGTTCTCCAAATCAGTAGAATTTGAGAGGGAATATAAAAGATTTATAGAAGAATACATTGAATTGGGTCAAATGAGACAGGTACCATGGTCGGAGATGCCCTTAGAAAATAATTTGAAATATTTCATGCCACACCATGCAGTCTTTAAAGAGAGTACAACCACAAAGCTGAGAGTCGTGTTTGACGCATCTTGCAAAACATCTACAGCAAGATCTTTAAATGATTGTTTACAAATTGGACCAAAACTGCAACCGGACTTAACCACTACGCTAATTCGATTTCGCCAAAATCTAATTGCTATAAATGCGGACATCGAAAAAATGTACCGGCAAATTTTGGTGGAACCATCGGATGCCAATTTCCAATTAATATTATGGCGTAATGGTACTCAAGAGGCATTAACTCCCTATAAATGTTTGACAGTGACTTATGGAACTGCATGTGCTCCGTTTCTGGCGATTCGGACATTAGAAGAATTAGCAAAAAATTTCGAAACCATTTATCCAGACGCAGCTAAGGCAGTAAGAAGCCATTTTTATATGGATGATCTGTTAACAGGAAGTGCCACCGTCGAAGAAGCAATAAAACTAAAAAATCAAATAATTGAAATTTTGAATAGTGCTGGATTTAAGCTTCGTAAGTGGAAATCAAATTCCGATACTTTTCTGCAATCATTAACAGAGAATATTACTGAAGAAATCCCAAAACTAATTGAAGACGACCAAAGCGCAAAAACTTTAGGTATTATGTGGTACCCACACCGCGATATATTTTCTTTTAAATTAAGTAGTCCACAGGAAAATATAATTTGGACGAAAAGAAAAATGCTATCCGAAAGTTCCAAATTATATGATCCGTTGGGATGGTTATCACCTGTTATCGTATGCTTTAAAATGCTTTTACAAAATTATGGTTAACAAAAACTGATTGGGACGAAGAAGCACCTAATAATATTTTACATATTTGGAAGAACATTTATTGTAATTTGAACTATCTCCAACAGATTCAAATACCCAGATGTTTACTGCAATCTTCAAATCCCACTTCAATCCAGCTTCATGCATTTTGTGATGCGTCCGAGTCAGCATACGGTTGCGTGGTATATTTAAGATCCAGAAATGAAATCGAACCCATAACATGTCGACTAGTGTGTTCAAAGAGTAAGGTGGCACCAATAAAACAAATAAGTCTACCAAGACTAGAACTCTGTGGTGCAGTTTTACTAGCGGACTTAGTGAAATATTGCCAAACCATTTTTAATATTGAGGAAGCAAACGTCTACGCTTGGACAGATTCTATGGTTGTGTTACACTGGTTATCAGATCATCCAGCGAGATGGAAAACATTCATAGCTAACCGAACCAGTATAATTTTAGAGACTATACCGAGAAACCAATGGAATCATGTGCCTTCCAGTCAAAACCCCGCAGACTATATATCCAGAGGTGTTAATCCAAAACAAATTCCAGGTTTAGAAAGTTGGTGGCAAGGCCCTAGCTGGCTTAAGCAGAACGAAAACTATTGGCCAAAACACAAAACAGAATCACCAGCTAAGGAGGAGGATATCGAAGAACGGAAGAAAAAAGTAATCGTACTACTAGAAACCGAAGAAAATGGGATTGTCGTCGAATTACTACATAAATATTCTTCCTGGTTTAAAATTAAGAAGATAATGGCATATATTCTCCGATTTGTTAGTATATCTAAAACTAAAAACGGGAAACGTAATAGGGGGCTCTTATCGTATTCAGAATACATTACAGCGGAACTTTTTATTATTCGTGCAATTCAAGCCACAAGTTTTAATCAAGAAATTCTTAAGCTGAAACGGAACTTGCCAGTAGAACCTAGTAACGTGTTAGCTTCACTTGATCCGTTTATAGATCCTCAAGGTATCTTAAGAGTAGGTGGAAGATTGAGAAATGCCCAGTTAAGTTACTCAGTTCAACATCCAATTATTTTACCTAAAAACCATTCAGTAAATGTTTTAATTATACAAGAAGTCCATTTCAATAACTTACACGCTGGGAACACATTGATGATGAACCTATTACGGCAAAAGTATTGGATAATTGGAGCAAGATACTTGATTAAAAATTACATTAAATCATGTGTGACATGTATCAGGTACCGAGGCACTCAAGGACAGCAAAAAATGGCTGATTTACCTGCGGAGAGGTGTAATAAAAACAGGCCATTCTTAAATACTGGTGTCGACTATTTAGGGCCTATATATATCAAAATGAGTCAACACAGGAATGCAGCGTTAGCCAAGGCATATGTCGCGGTTTTTGTGTGTCTTGCCGTAAAAGCTGTTCATTTAGAGGTAGTGAGCAGTCTCAACACAGAGGCTTTTCTGGCTGCGCTAAAAAGATTTGTGTCACGCCGCGGTCTACCCAATCAAATCTGGTGTGATAATGGCACAAACTTTATTGGAGCTAATAACGAACTAAAACGATTAAAACGGGAAATATTACAGCAGCAAAATAATGAACTAATTTCCAATTTTATCTTACAGAACGACATTGAGTTCAAATTCATTCCAGCTAGTGCCCCACATTTTGGTGGTCTATGGGAAGCGGCTGTCAAATCAGTAAAGCACCATTTCAGAAGATCAATGAAAGAGGCGAAGCTGAATTTTGAGGAAACAACTACGCTAATTACTCAAATTGAAAGCATCCTTAACTCGAGACCATTATGCCGTATTAACGATGACATCAACAATTTCCAAGTACTCACGCCAGGTCATTTCCTCATTGGTGAACCGTTGTTAGCTGTACCAGAACCATTATTAGAATATGTACCAATGCATAAACTATCCAGATGGCAAAATATTCAACGGCGCATTCAATCCTTTTGGAAAGCTTGGTCCAGGGATTATTTAAATACGTTACAAGAACGAGGTAAATGGAAAAAAGGGAAAACACAAATCAACATCGACGACATTGTATTGGTAAAAGAAGACAATCTGCCACCAAATCAATGGTTACTCGGGCGAATAGTTCAAACCCATCCAGGTAGTGATGGCATAGTAAGAGTTGCAACCATTCAAACTGCTGTCAACATCATTAAACGTCCAGTAGCAAAACTCATTTTGCTGCCAAATAATAATTCCAGTATTATGTAATAATAACCTAAAATGTAAAATTGATCACACTTCCAAGGTTTTATTGTAAAAGCAGTTGCAATATTTATTATCGATGTTCGGCGGTTGTGTAGCGTAATCTTAAGAAATTATTATCAATAACTTCTTAACGCGGGGGAAAATGTTTAGGAAACCTAAAATGAAAGAAAATCAAAAATCCATTAATTTCAAATAATGTTTATAATAAAATTGCAACTGACTTACCTAACTATACGCAGTTTGTAGCTCGACCGAATAACTTGTGTGTTTTCGATAGTGGTGTGTTTTTAATAAATTTAATAAATTTTTATAACTAATTCTAATTAATAATATTATAATATTTAATAAATTTTTTTTTATAATAATTATTGTGTTCTTTTTCTGTTATTTTTTCTCATAATTAATAATAGTGGAAAGTGAATCTGATAAATTAGAGGATTTCCTAAAAATAAACCACTAAATACTAACCCATCTGATTTTCCTATTTTAAATAACATTGATAATGCACCAAATTATTGGATTAACAAAGCTAACAATTATGACTTGATAATTAAGGAACAAAAAAATAAAATTGATAATTTTAACACAGTTTTAAATAAAATATTTAACATTAGCAATAAATCCTATGGAATGAATATGACTGATGCTTTGTTAATGGACATCAAGGATGCCATTAAAAACATTAAAATTAAATAAATTTATGGAATGCTTCAAAATTTTACAGTTAAATATAAGAAGTTTAAAAAGTAATTTTAATCTATTTGAATTATTCATAAATAAATACAATATCGATATTGCGATTATTAGCGAAACCTGGTTGAAAGATTGTGATAATATTAGAATTAAAAATTATAATACTGTTTTTAAAAATAGACATGATGGTTATGGAGGTTTAGCATTCTTTATTCATAGAAAAATTGCCTTTAAAAAAATTGATATAAATATTACTTGTAATCACTTAGAATTTTTAAACATAAACATTAAATACAAAAATTTAAACTTAAATTTAATTAATTTCTACAACTCTCCAAATAGCATTAATAATCTGGATATACTTGATTTTAACAATATATTATCACATTTCAATAACCACCCTAACACCCTAGTGGTAGGTGACATTAATGCTCGCAATATCCTTTGGGATAAACATACAACTAACAATAAAAAAGGTAATAACATAGCTAACATAATAAAAAATAGTAACTTTCAAATTCTTAATAATGGTAATGCAACAAGGTTTGATATTAGAAATAATTCCAATTCTGCAATAGACATATCTCTATCTTCCCCTGACATTTTTAATAAAATATCTTGGGAGGTAATACATGATTACATTGGTTCTGATCACCTTCCTATTTTGATTAATTTAAAATTAAATAAATACATTAAAAAAGATATTATAAATTGGTCGAATGTTGTCAATGAGACTAATAAAATTACTTCTTTTAATGATAATAATAATAACATTGAAAACATTATTAACAATATAATTTTGAATAACACAAAATCAATAATTATAAATAAAAATAATACCCCAAAACCTTGGTGGAATTCACATCTTGACAGATTATGGAGAATTAAATTAATTAAACAAAAAATTTATAACAGAAATAAAAATTTGTTCACAGCCATTGAACTTTTGAAATCTTCATCACTTTTAAAAAGAGAAATAAGAAAAGCTAAAAGAAATTCTTGGTTTTCCTTTATTGATAATTTAAATAATGATATAAATAGTAAAGATCTTTGGTATAAAATTAATAAAATCAGAAATAAAAAATCCATTTCTTTTAATCTTTTGGAAAATTATGATATGGCTAAAGAATTTATTAATTATAATTTTCCATATTCTGTTGAAAATATTAAATTTCCTATTGACGTTGATGATGGCATTGTTGATAATAAATTTGTAAATGGTTTTGTTATTAATATACTCAAACATAAGTCCAAATCTGCTCCAGGTTGCGATAAATTATCCTTCAAATTCCTTAAAATAATTATTGATAATAATCCTAATATTTTAAATTTTGTTGTTGATTTTCTAAATAAAATTTACAATAGTAAAATTTATCCAACTAATTGGAAGACATTTAAAGTTATTTCTATTAAAAAGCCATTTAAAGATGATCTAATTATTGATAGCTATAGACCGATTTGTTTACAAAATTCAATTTCAAAAATTTTTGATAGAATGATTTTAAATGATTTATTAACACACCTAAATACCAATAAAATTATCCCTGATAATTCTTTTGGTTTTAGAAAAGGATATAGCATAACAGACTATTTTGTTAATCTTTTTTCTGAAATTTATAAGGATAAAAAAGAAAGAAAAAATATAATTCTCATTACAACAGACATCAAAAAAGCTTTTGATAATGTAGATAAAAATATACTTATTAACAAATTAATAAATTTTAAAACACCTAATGACATTGTTAATTGGATATATCAACACTTAACTAATAGAACTTTAATTTTTAATAATGGTACGAATTCAATAAAACAAGTTACAAATAAAGGTATTCCACAAGGTTCTTGTCTCAGCCCAACTTTATTCAATATTTATACATCTAATATTCATAACATTCAAAATAATAACATTTCAATCTATCAATTTGCTGATGATCTTGCTATTCTGATAAAGAGTACTAATGAATCTTCTTCTTTTGATCTTTGTAATCGTGTTATGACAAAATTAAATAATGAATTATCAGAATTGAATCTTGGTTTTAAGATTGAAAAAACTTCTTATATTCGTTTATTCAAGAATATTCCTTCTAATTATAACATAAAAATTAATAATCATATTTTAAAAGAAGTCAAAGATATAAAACTTTTAGGTGTTAGCTTTAATAACAAATTATCATTGCTCAGTCATTACAAAAAATTAGATAAAGATATTTCTAACTCATCAAATCTATTAAAAATGATTTCATATAAAAATGGAGGTGCCCACCCCCAAATTCTGATTAATTTATTCAAGTCCTTGATTAATTCAAAAATTAGTTTTGCTGACATCATTACCCCATTAAAATTTAAAAATTCTTTAAATATTAAGCAACAATTAATTAACAAAAACTTAAGAATTATTTTGGGATATACTAAATCAACCCCAATATCTACAATATTAGCAGAATCAAATACCCTTCCAGCTCACCTTGAAAATAAAAAGAACACATTATACTATATATCTAAAAATATTTATAAAAATAATATAATATATGAAAATATTATCAATAATAATAGTATTCCTAAATTCAGAGATCTATATTCAGAATATGATTTTCTTTCATATATTGCAAAAATAAATGTTTCCAATACTAAGTATAACTATAATAATATTATAATTAATAATAAATTTAATAATCTTGATAATTTTCCTAAAAATAATTTTATTATTCAATCCAATTTTTTACAAATCTCAAACAAATACAAAGATCATTGTCATATATTTACTGATGGTTCTTTAATATCAGACACTGGTGGTTTTGGAATTTTCTTTAAGGATTCGAATATGAATTTCAGATTTAAACTTAAAAATTTTGCCTCTATTAAAACAATAGAATTAATTGCTATTAAAAAGGCCATTGAAATATCATTACATCAGAAATTAAGAAATATTATCATTTTTACAGACTCAAAAATTAATTGTGACTCACTTATTAATTCTTTAAAATTCAATAAAAATAAATTTTATGAAAATGAAATAATTAATATTTTGTCTAATCACAATGATATCAATATTGTTGTACAATGGATTCCTGGTCATGCAGGAATACATGGTAATGAAATTGCTGATGAGTTGGCTAAGCAAGCTATTTGTGACAATCAGGATACAATAGATAACCTAATTACTGTAGAAGACTCCTTTTTAATAATTGATAAATTAATAACAAATGAATGGCATAATATATATAATGACTGGACTATCTCTAAAGGAAAATACAATAAAAAAATTAACATCATTCCTCCAAATAATGTTTGGTTTAAGAACACTAATATGAACTCTCATGACATTAAACTAATTAATAGATTAAGATCTGGTCATGCTTTTAATAAAAAATTTAAACATCTTATGGGTTTTGAAAATAATAATTTATGTGATAAATGTAATTTAATAGAAGATAATAAACATATCATAAGTAAATGTTCTAAATATAACAATATAAGATCTAAATTTCCATTAATAATAAATAATAAATTAATAGACATACTAAAATCATGCAATATAAATAATTATAAAATACTGTGTAATTTCATAAAAGACATTAATTATAACCTATAACTTTTAACCTAATAATTTAATTATTTTCACCACTACATACAGTTATTGGTCATATACAGCTACTTGTGCTAGTCGACCTGAGCAAAAGAAAATAACAACAACAACAACAACAACAACAACAACAACAACGACTTACCTAACCATTATGATTGTATTAAAATATTCAAATGGCTCATTTTATTTCTTCTGAAAAGCAAAACTTAATTAAATTTATTAAATTTACTTACCAGCTGTTCCATATATTTTTGTAAATTATGTAAAACGTCAAATTGTAAAACAATAATAAAAACAAAACAAAACCAGGGTTGGGGTAACCGACCAAAAATTATAATTCAGCGAGAATACAATTTGCTATTCTATGGTAGAGGACAGCACTATTGAATTAAATGCTGTACAAAGATGAAATATCGGTTTGTAGATGTCGCTAGGTGGAACATGTTCATTTTTCAAATGATCATGCAAATTTTGAAGATTAAGCAAATTCCGTGAATTTTTTAAGTATTCATTAAAGTGCCGCTGTACAATAAACAAGCCAAGGATAAATTTAAAGTAAATTTTGAGTTGTGATCAATAATAAAATAATATTTATTTATTTTTATATTTTGTAAAATTGAGTTTTATTTTCCATAAAATTTAAAATCGTTAAAATTGAATAAACACCTACCAAAACCAAGGATAAACAATTGGCTTAAGTCTTATGATTTCAGAGATATTCTGGACCGAATGAAAGTGTTGCATAAAAAAAAAAATATTTTTTTATGATTTTTATAGATTTTATTATTACAGTAGGTGTTCAAAATGTCCTCCTCTGTTTTGGATGGATTTTAGGGCTCTTTTCTGCACTTCTTGTGTCACATTAAAATTTCGTAAATGTTCTCGTATTTCGGCTCTGCTTCATCAACAATACTGTGATTTAAAGCTTCTTCGGTTTGAATTTCAATCGAATAAACCAGATATTATTAAAGTTAGCCGAAAGTTTTCATCCGAAAGTAAAAATATCGATAATACAGATAGTGTCTTGGCTAACTCAGCCGAAAGTTGCTAGCCGACATATTTCAGCCGAAATATATTTTATATAAAATGAAAAATTAACAAAACAACATATAAACTGGTATTTTCATGAAGCGATTTTAAGGCTGAATATAGGCCCATTTTAGGTTGCAATGTATACCTAAGGAATTATACTATGTTTCATCAGAGAAGCCAAATACAAAGTTTAAAAATTTGTATAAATTCAACCTTTAAAGTGTCATGTCTAGAAAGTAGTTCAATTAGTGTGGACAGCCAATGGTTATCCCCAGAAAAATTATCATGACAAGTTTCATATGGGGAAACTGAGAAAATTCGTTTGAATGAAAGGCCTATATAAAATGTAAAAATTTGTATAAATTCAACCCTTCAAGTGCATGTCTGAAAAGTAGTTCAATTAGTGTGCATTGCAAACCGGGAAAAACAATTGGATCAACTAGGGTGTTCCAAGCAACGAGCACTACAACGTTTTCTACAGCTCGAGAAGAAATTGGATTCTAACCGAGACCTAAGAGATTTGTACATTAAATTTATGACAGACTACCTTACCATGGGTCACATGATGAGAGCACCATGCCATAGTAAAGACAACACCAGAATCCACTAAAATACGAGTGGTTTATGCCGCTTCTATAAAAACATCAACGATTTATTACTATTTTGGCGATTTATTACTATTAACTATTATTACTTAACGGCCATACTATTAAAATGGAGAAAATATCGAATTGTTTTTTCCGCGGACATCGAGAAAATGTATCGGCAGATTAAGATGCATGAAGAACATCAACCATATCAAACAATCTTGTGGAGAGAAAGTAAATATCATCGTTTACAAGATTATCAATTAACAACGGTTACATATGGGAAATCGGCCGCTCCGTACCATTTCGTGCCATTCGGACTCTGAATCAATTGGCTGACGATGAAATCAATAATCATGCCGAAGCCAGTCACATTCAAAAATAATTTCTATGTGGATTTCTAGGAGGCTCAACATTTGCAATCTCAATTAATCCAACTACTTCGTAAGGGCAGAATGGAATTAGGGAAATGGGCTAGTAACCACGCAGACCTTTTAAAGGGAATACATCAGGAGAAGTTCCTCATAGGCAACCTCACCTTTATGGAACAGTCAGTTAAAACCTTGGGAATATATTATAGGCCGATTTGAATTTCACGTGAATCTACCACCCAACAACGGCGGACTCACAAAACGTCAATTTCTGCCCGAAATGTCAAGAATTTTTGACCCATTAGGGTGGCTGGCACCACTAATAGTCAGCTGTAAGATAATGTATCAGACCTTATGGAGTATGAAGTTAAGTTGGGACGACACGCTTCCAACGAAGTTTGCGGACAAATGGGATCAGATGAAATTAGAACTGAAAGCTACTCAACTCTGATTCTCTGACGCCTCAGAACAGGCATATGCGGCGGTAGTGTACTGTAGAACAGTAGCGAACGGCCAAATAGCGATGCGTCTTCTAGCAGCAAAATCGAAGGTCGCCCCTGAAAGCAAAGTTAACAATCCCTCGTTTAGAGCTATGCGGCGCATTTTGCTAAGCCGACTAATTCAACAAGTGATAAAGGTACTAGACGTGGATATAAGTACCGTGACCTTGTTGTCTGATTCAATGATCACTTTAGCATGGATACGAAAACCGGCATCAACCTGGAAGTCTTTTGTGGCAATTCGAGTAACACATATCCAGACCAACACAAGTATACACTCATGAAAACATGTCCGATCCGAAGATAACCCAGCTGATTGTGCATCTCGTAGCGTAAAATCGAAAAAATTAACATCCAAGGACAACTGGTGGACCGGGCCAATCTTTTTGATGAATATGGAATCGGAGTAAAAGAAAACAACGGTCGGAACACATGTCCAAAGAATAGAGACAAAATCGTAAATTCAAAACTTAATCAACCGCCAGTCGTCTCTCAAACGCCTCATAAGAGTAACGATCCAACTATTGAGATGGCGAACAAAGCAGCGGGGTGTCATACAACTGCAAGAATGGGAACACGCCTTAGCAGTATTAGTACGTACAGTACAACTGACGGAATTCCAAGAAGAACATTCCACACTGCAGAAATCAAAAGCCGTCCTCAAATACAGCACCCTACAGTCATTGCATCCGTTCCTCGACAAACACAACATCATCAGAGTAGGACGGCGATTATAAAATTTGCAGCTAACATAAGAAGAGAGACATCCGATGATTCTACCATATAACCTCAACCTCGAGTCATCATGTCACGACCAATCACTCACACAGGAGTCGATTATGCGGGACCCTTCAATATACGGATGAGTAAAGGTCGTGGAAACAAGTCTTACAAGGGTTATATTTGCATCTTTATTTGTCTGACCACCAAGGCTATCCACATCGAAATATCATCCAATCTGACAGCAGAAGGATTCGTCAGCGCCTTCGGAAGGTTTACTGCCCGGCGGGAAAATGTCGCCCATATATACAGCGTCAACGGGACCAACTTTGTAGGTGCCAGTAAACTATTAGAGCCAATAAGTTGGAACTTTATCCCACCATCAGCACCACATTTCGGTGGACTTTGGGAAGCAGGCGTGAAATCCATCAAAACTCATCTGAAGAAATGTGTAGGGGATACAAAGCTCAGCTATGAGGAAATGAGCACCTTGTTATACAAAATAGAAGCATGTCTAAATTCCAGGCCATTGTGTCCATTAAACGAGGATCCGGAATCACTGCAGGTACTAACACCAGGCCATTTTTTAATTGGGAATGCGCTAGGGGCCCCATCGGAAACAGAGCGTTTTGGACAAAACAGAACCCTCGTGTCGCGATAGAAGGTAGTACAGAACATGCGAACTCACTTCTGGCAGAAGTGGGTGTCAGAGTATTTATATCGCCTGCAACAACGTCCGAAATGGCATCAAGAGAGGATAAACTTAGAACAAGGGAACATCGTTTTAATCCGGGACGAGCTGCAACCACCCACTAAATGGAAATTAGGGAGAGTCATCGAGTTACATCCAGGGAATGACGGGCTCACACGAGTCGCAACGTTAAAAACCGCCGATAACCCTAGAATCAAGAGACCAATCACAAAGTTGTCACATCCGCATCGAAGGCAACAGCCGGGTCGACAAGTAAAACAATTAAAGGCATACCACATTAAAAGAGAATCTATCAAAGAGCTGAGCTCAGCAATGCTACTGATACTCCTGATCATCGGAATAGCACAAGTGCTCTTCACCCCGGTTTCAACGCTAACCACAATAGAGCCGCTGCCATCCGATGTAGGAATTTATATTCAAAATGTAGGAACTTACAATTTAATGGCATTGCGATGGAAACTCATCATAAATTACAATTTAACCGGATATTGGGAAGATATCATATCGCTAGAACATTATATCAAGTATTTAGATGAGGTCTGTCAAAAGGGATGGACTCAGATATGCGTCAATCAATGGACACTCACAGTGAGCAAACCTCAAACCATCAACCTAATCTGTAATGGTGAGGTAAACACGATGGTTCTAGACAAACAAATCAGGAATTATAACGTTACATCCGAAGTGTATCTTAAAACATGACGAGTTCCAGTTAACAGGCATTGAAAAAAAATCACACCGGACCAACTCTTCAATAATCAAGTCAATCAAAATTTACTACGGCGAGGAAAAACCATCAACACCACAATTACCTATCAAAACAAAACCTCCAGCAAAAGAAACGACCGACAGCTTCACCAAGGAGATTGCAGAACTAGTAAAATCCATCATGCTGCAGAAAAGCAACGAAGACAAGTTGCCGGACGTCATTGATACATTACATTACGGACATCATATTCATCATTATGTGTATGCATTACTTACTCTCGGGTTGGCCTTGAGTCTTGTTTATATTTACCGGCGTAGAACCCGTCAACAGCCAGCAGTCATGGACAGGCCAATGCAACAACCACCGATACCATGGCCACGATCTTTGAATTTGTTGTCCCCGCAGTATGTTCAATCTCAAGTTTAAACATAGATAAGAACAAATAGGAATGTAAACACCTCCGCATTTATCATCTATTTTTATGTTTGGTAAAACATTTAGGGTACTAGTTTTGGGTTCATGTTACACGCTGCGTTAGAATGTTATGTTAAATGTTGCGTTAAAATGTTGCGTGTCATGTAAAATGTTATATTAAATAAAAATATTTCGTCTCTTTTTATTTAACACATTAAAATAGAAACAAAAACGATAAAAACATAGCGAGAGTACTTTCAGTGTTCACGTTACATGTATGCTGTATTGAAAATGTCATGACCATCTTTGAGGCTAAATATTTCTGTGCGTCCGACTTTTCCCAATGTTATAATTGCATACCATAAATTTTCAATGATCATCATTTTCAAAATACAAAAAATAAAAAAACAAATCATGTCATGTAGCAGAAATATTGTTACGAATTGGGCTACTGAGTTCGTTCGGATTTTGAAATTAAAAACACTGTGTATTTTTTATTTCACTCTTCTTTTATACACTTTTATAATATTTGCTTTGACATTACTATTTAATTCTGTCCGCTTGCTACTATGACAACAGATTTATTTTTTTATTTAACGATTTAAAATAAACCAAAAGCTTTCTCTGCTTGCCATCGATCGTGTTTATAACACTTAACCATCTAAGCTATTGCTGTTCATAACGTGAGCTTGTTGTATGATGGCCAAAATCGTCACAATATTTACCTCTATTTTTGATTTATGTTTTACCAAACATTTGCGGTTCAGGTGGAGCTTGAATCCCATTCATTTTTTTTAGGAAAAGGTACAGATGTTGAATTTGCATCTGATAAATCACGGCATTCCTTTTTATTTTGATCAGATAAAACAAGCACATTCTGATTTTCATCCAGTTCACTGATATGCTGCGTTTTAAATTCAATTGGTTTGTTAGCAAAACGCCCACTGTAATAAGTCAAAAGAATGATGGTTTATGTGTTTAATTATTATTGGAATTTTCAGAAAATATAATTGGCTTCATTTTTAATTTTTATCGTGTTGCTTATGCAAAGAAATCGGACACATATATTTTAAGCGTTTCAATCTTCAGTTGTCTTATTATGCGGCATTGAAGGTTTTGCATTTCAATTTTTTTTTTTTTTTAGTTCTAGTAGTCACGGACAACAAATGGAGATCCCTACTAAATCTCGCATTACAGAATATTGCATTACATAATCTTGTTTTAAAAAAAAAAATCGCAAACAATGTCTTGCATTATAAAATGCCGCAATTACAAAATCTCGCAATACAAAATCTTCCAAGTTTGCAACATAATTCTTAGAGACCGTTAATTAAGTTAAATGCACAAAATTTATTAAAAACGATGTTGCAAACTATTTCAGTATAATACACTATGTATGTATGAAATAAAGAACATAACATAATTTCGCTTAGTTTAATTTAGGGTATTAGAAATTTGCATTGCTAATTTTACTTATCAATAATCTAGAATGAATTTAGCAAATCGCAATTCGCAAATCGAAAAATATAATAACTAGACCGGTTTTACCAAGAAAATTTTAATTTACTTTTCGACATTTCTGTAATATATTTTCTCGATATATGGTATACATGTAACAATAACAGTTTTTTAATTCAACCAAACATGCTGGCCGAACTAGGCCGTATACATCCACAAAGGTATATTCACTGGCAAGTTTGAACCAACTTCCAAATGGTGGTATATTTATTTAGCTGAACCTCCTACTCTAACGGACCAACGGCCAAACCACATTCGTAGGGGTTGGCCACATTATCTCTCGTTATAAAATCTATTTTACAAAGTCCTTTTCACAAAATCTCCCAATATAAAATCTTGCATTACAAAATTTCACACTACAAAATCTCGCATTACAAAATCTCACATAAACTTTTTCTCGTAAATATGTGAAATCGAGTGATTCCATTTACTTAGATAAAACTCCTAATTGATTAATTTAGTATTTCTATGACCCTTCTAAAATAGTGTAAGCTGAAAAATATCGGTTTTAGAAAAGAAACCAGATCTATAGCGCGTGAAAACTAAAACTAAAAAAATTAAAATGGAAAATCAGTTTCACCTTCAATGCCCTATAACAGAATAACCGAAGTCTAGTCCACCGATCTCTTGATCGACCGATCTCAAATTGCACAAAAATTATAAAAACACAATAAAACTACGAAACACAATATAATTTTTCACTTTCTAAAATTTTTTCATAAACAATCTAATTTTTTTTGTATGGTTCGACTGTTTTACGAAAAATGTAGATTTAATGATTTATTTATTTTTGTTTCAAAACAACAAAAAAATATCTATTTTTGTTGCTGTAAATACAATAAAATTAATAAATACAAAAACGGTGAGTTAGAAAAGTAAAATAATACCATGTAATTGAAGTGAGCAAGAAGAGTAAAACAACAATTATATTGGATAGACGAAAAAATGGTTTAGCAAACTTCTTTTTTACTACATATACAAAATAAACTGCCATCTAATAACAGTTTACAGAACTAAACAAAAAGAGATGAGGTGAAATTTTATCTTAGACGCAATTGACATTAATAATCAAAATAAACGATTTTATTAATTTTTTGCAATTTTTTCGATTAATAATTAAAAACTCGAAAAAAGCCACCGTGAATAAATTTAGTTTTATCTCCTGCGCATTTTGATATAAAAAAATCTTAGTTTCTTCGGCTCGTGTTTGAGAAAAGGTACATTTTCGATGCCAAATTTGGCCAAAACTGGTCATAATTAAAATCAAATAGCAGGAAAACTAACCGGAAAATTCGGAAAAGCCACCGTGGTTCACTAGATAAAATCTCAAACAATATTTTAATACATGGTTTGCGCTGATAGGATCACACAACACGTCAACATAAAATAATTAACACAAACACTTTTTTTGAGCACAATTTATTTTTGTTATCTTATATTTTTTTCTCTGTTGATGCATGTATCCTTCTCTAGATTATCTCATTTACCTGAAAGAAAAGAGTAATGTTAATCTTATAATATTGTAAACTCTATTAATTTGTATACTTAGCTTCGTTTTTGATTTGATATGTAATTCAATTTTTAACATAAGGTTTTTTGTTGATATTTTTGTTAACAGTTCAGTGGCTTTTTTTTATATTCTTAATGTTGTCACACTGTTGTGAAATAGCTTTCGATATAGCTGTCTCGTTTTTATTTTGTATAGTCAATTTAACAATAAGATATTTTGTTCTATTAAAAAATCACTTCACCTTTGCTCATTGGAACAGAAGGACACGCATCAAATAAATAAATAAAAAAATTGTAAACATCATTTTTGTTTTGTTTAAATTGAAAAGAGTTTTAGTTCTTCGCTAATTTAGTTTATTGAAAGGTGAAAGCAAAAACAATTTGGTGCCGAAACCCGGGAGAGAGTATTGAATCAACTCATACAAGAGGATTATAATCTAACTATTTTAATCCAGCAATACTCCTGGCTACAAAGTGCAAGCAATCAAATAACGTAAAAGTTGTGAGTATAGAAAAATCATTGGCAGCCATTTTTGAGTATTTTTTAATGCAATTGAAATCGGTAGCGCCATTTTATACGCGTCATATTTAACACGGTGTTTTAGTGAAAAAGACAAAAAATAAATTGTTTAGTGAATTATGACGGAAAATCAGATATCGGAATTGCGAAAAAAACGTGGCTATCCAAAAAAGTCTTTAACACGCATCGAATCCATAAAATTAACTGGTGACGAGCCCGCTGAGGAAATTTATGTTCATCTGGAGATTCTAGAAAAAGCGTTTTTGGAATTCGAGAGATATGATCAACAATTGGAAGAAATTGATGGAACTGAATCTGAAATGGAAGACTTTATGACCAGATACACAAAACAAAAAGTGCGGTTAAAGAAAGTGGCGCAGGGTAATAATCCAATGCTAAAGCTATGCAAACCCAGATGGATGCAACCATGACAGCATTTACAAATCACAAAAGAGAAATGCTGGAAACCTTGCGTGATCAAAGTTTTCATGCCACTCCAAAGGATGAAATCAAACTTCCAAAATTAACCATACCGTCTTTTAGTGGAAACTACCAAGAGTTTGCCACTTTTCGTGATATGTTCGACGGATCAATTAACAAAAATGCATCGCTGACGAACGTGCAAAAATTCCAACATTTAATTTCAGTCCTCAAAGGAGATGCACTTAATTTGATACGACACATTCCAGTGACAAACGCAAATTATGAGCAAACATGGAAAAATGTTTTAGAGAGATACAATCGTGAAGGGCCAGTAATTACGTCATTAATTAAACGATTTCTAGATCAGCCATCAACTAACTATGAATCGATCAAGCATCTAAGAAGCATATGTGATACGTCCGATGAAGTCCTTCGTGGACTAAAAGTGTTTGGAGCAGCTGCAGATACCAGAGATCCGTGGTTAATCCATTTGATTCTACAAAAAGTTGATGACGAAACTCGAAGGCAATGGTCCGTAAAAACAATCAATACGTCTCTACCATTGTTTGAAGTTTTTCTTAAATGTTTGCAAGACCGGTGCATGGCTTTAGAGAATTGTGATATAAGCAATCCTAAACGAATATCACAAAAATCAACGAAATCATTTTTTGTCAATACGTCTAACGAGAAGCGGACCCAATCTTTAGCCGGTGTCAACTGGTATGAAGTGCAAAATGTGCTCGGGCATGCATAAACTTCATGAGTGTGATCGCTTCGGAGCCCTCTCTTTAAACAAGAAGAAAGAGTTCGTGATACAATCCCGATTATGCTTTAATTGCTTGTATGCTGGTCATGGTAGCAAATCATGTCCATCCAGACGTTCATGTTATGTTTGTCGTCGACATCATCATACCTCACTTCATGATCCGAATTTCACGCAAAACGAAATAGTGACATCCACAGTGGCTCCATCACAACACCAACCAGATTCAAACACAACCAGTGAAGCCAAAAGCATTGATCAACAAAATCATCAATCAACGAGTAATTCATTAACGAGTCACATTTTGGAAAATGGTTTACAGTTGCCTACAGCTGTAGTGAACCTGTTGGACAAACATGGTAGGCCGGTTAAATGCAGATTATTGCTTGATTCCGGCTCACAAGCAACTTTAGTGTCTTCATCATGTATAGATAAACTACAACTAGAACGGAAAAATTGCAGAACACCAATAGCTGGTTTAATAGCTTCTGCAACAACGCGTGGTGCTGTAAAAATTCGAGTCGTACCAGCAAACAATAGTGATGTATGTATTGAGCTTGATGCTTTGATTATCGACAAGTTGAACTCAAAATTGCCTAAAGTGAATCAACAAATACTTGATCAATGGCCAGAGTTGCAAAACAAAAATTTAGCAGATCCACCATCCAATGAATTAACTCGAATTGATCTCCTTGTTGGGGCAACCTACTTCTTTCAGATATTGAAATCTGAAAAGATAACAGGACCGTATGGTTTAATTGCAAATGACACAGCGTTGGGATGGATAGTCACAGGGGGCTCCGCAGTAAACAGCTCGACATTCAATATCTGTCAGACTGATTTTAATATTGATGAAGCTTTAGAAAAGTTTTGGACAATAGAGGAACTTCATGGTGAAAAACAGTTAAAACCGGAACATCAACAATGTCAGTCCCTTTTCCAAACTACAACTATTAGAAATGAAAATGGGAGATATGAAGTTCGTCTTCCCTTCTCGAAGGATCCAAAATTGCATCTTGGAAATTTATTGAATCGAGCGATAAGTCGTTTGAAATCTGTTGAACGTCGTTTACAAGGTGATGAATCATTAAAAATTGAATATATCAAATTCATGAAGGAGTATTTAGCTGAGAATCATATGATCGAATGTGAACCTAGTGAATCATCGAATGGAGATCTTCCTCATCATCCAGTAATTAAACCAGATAGCATTACAACGAAGGTTCGCGTAGTTTTTGATGGTTCAGCAAAAACTAGCACATCTTACTCGCTTAACGATGTATTAATGACGGGACCAACAATTCAACCAGAGTTGATAGAAACTCTCATTCGATTTCGAAGACATCGAATTGCAATAGCGGCGGATATAAAACAAATGTATCGCCAAGTGATTGTTAACGGTGATGATTGTAACTACCAACGTATTGTATGGCGGGAGCATCCTAATGACCCAATAAAGCACTACAAACTTCTTCGTGTAACATATGGTACAAAATCAGCGTCATACTTGGCTACGCGTAGCCTAAATCAAGTTGCAGATGATAACAGCGAAAGATATCCAATAGCAAGCCAAACCATCAAGTCAATTTTTTACGTGGATGATATGTTAAGTGGAGCTGATTCAGTATCAAACGCAAAAATTCTATGTAACGAAATTAAATTAGTGTTAAAAACAGCAGGGTTTGAGCTGAGAAAGTTTGTGTCAAATTCATCTTTACTGCTAAAGGAAATAGAGGATAATGATGAATCATCTGATCCAGTTATGGTGGATAAGGCTGATGAACACAAGGTACTTGGTCTCTACTGGAATCGCAGAGATGATTGTTTTGGATTCAAGGTGTCTACTGAAGGGTTTCATTCAACAGCAACAAAGCGACAGTTCCTGTCGGACTCTTCTAGGTTGTTTGACCCGGTCGGTTGGTTGTCACCCGTCACGATGACTATAAAAGTCATGTTTCAGCAGTTATGGACATTGAAATTGGGGTGGGATGACTCATTACACTTGGGTGCAGCTATATACCGATCTAAAGCAGCTGGAAGAAATTAAAATCGATCGATATTGCCAATTTGATAGTGAAACTCAACTGCACGGATTTTCCGATGCCAGCAAATTGGCCTACTCAGCGTGTGTTTATGTGCGGAATATACATGGTTCCCAAGTGAAAGTTCAGCTAGTTGCTGCCAAGACAAAGGTGGCACCCTTAAAAACAATCACAATTCCTCGAATTGTGCGGTGCCGTTTTACTTGCTAAGTTAATGAAGCAAATAAAACAAATATATAATATAGACAGTAAATCTGTTTTTCTCTGGACGGACTCAGAGATCGTACTCCACTGGTTAGCGCAGCATCCATCAAGCTGGAAGGTATTCGTGGCTAATCGCTGTACTAACATTAACGAAATTATACCAAATGTCCATTGGCAGCATGTCAGGTCTGAGGATAACCCTGCAAACTGTGCGTCTAGAGGTGTGACGCCAAAACAGCTATTGACTCATCAGTTATGGTGGAACGGTCCGAAGTGGCTACATGATAATCAAGCGGAATGGCCAATATATCTAAAAACCACTAGTTTCGATGCTAGCCAAGAAGAATCGAAACCTCTAAAAATATTAACTATTAAAAGTGAATCAAATTTTGTACTTGGATTAGTAGAATCACATTCGTCGTACACCAAGATTATTCGCATTACTGCATATATATTAAAATTCACTGAGATTTTGAGAAAATCAACTAAACTTGTGCCACGACTGCTTCATACGAAGGATGACATTAAGCGAAAAATTTGTTGTCCACTAAATGCCATTGATTTGAGAAAGGCTGAATTCATACTGCTAACCAATCTACAAAAAATTGTCCATCACGAAGAGTTCAAGCAGTTAAGATTAAACAAATATATACTTAAAAGTGACATTCTTCGGCTGAATCCATTTATTTGTGAAAATGGTTTGCTGAGAGTTGGCGGCAGATTGGAAAATTCTAATCTTCCATTTAGCCAAAAACATCCAATTATCATTCCTGGTCGTCATTTAATTAGTGAGTTGATCCTAAGACATCTTCATGTTACGCACTTTCATGCTGGATCTGCGTTACTAATCCATTTGAGCCGCCAACTGTATTGGATTACCAAGGTTAGAAAAGTAGCTCGTGATATTGTAACTGATTGTACTATTTGTTGTAGATTCAATTCCAAGCCGCAGCAACAGCAGATGGGAATATTGCCAGAGTCGCGGGTTACATCTGCAAGTCCATTTCATTTTACAGGACTAGATTATGCCGGTCCAATTATAATCAATTCCAAGAAGGGAAGAGGTGCTAAGCCGATAAAAGCATATGTTGTGTTGTTCATTTGTATGTCCATAAAAGCCATACATCTTGAGTTGGTAACTGATGCATCTAGCGACTCATTCATAAATGCTTTAAAGCGATTTGTCAGCAGGAGGGGTTTGCCAAAGGAAATACATAGCGACAATGGCACTAATTTTTTGGGTGCTCAACGAAAATTGGATCAAGCTTTATCCGCTTTTATTCCTATAACTGATCAACAAGACGTACAAGATTTTGTCGCCCAACGAGGTATTATGTGGAAATTTATACCACCTGCTGCCCCGAACTTTGGCGGACTTTGGGAGTCTGCGGTCAAGATGATGAAACGCCATCTCTACAAAACTGTCGGCAATACAAAATTTTGCTACGAAGATTTAAACACTATTTTGTGCCAAATAGAGGCTGTGATGAACTCGCGACCAATCATCCCAGTTACTGAGAATCCAGAGGAACTACTTTTATCACCTGCCGATTTTTTAAATATAACCAATCTAATGTTCCCACCAGCAGAAAGTTTAATGAATGTAAAAGAAAACTACCTGAATCATTATCAGCTAATTCAAAGAAGATTGGACATGTTTTGGAAGCGCTTCTCTACGGAATACTTAAACCATCTACAGGAGAGATTTAAGTGGCAGCGAAAGTTTATTAATATCCAAATAGGAGATTTGGTTTATATTAAGTCAGAAGACACACCATCACTTTCATGGCCCATTGCCAAAGTCGTCGAACTTCACCCTGGTAAAGACTGTGTCGTACGAGTCGTCACAGTACAAAATTCAACTAAGTCCAGATTAAAGCGTCCTGTATCCAAATTGATAAGGATTCCAATTAGGGAGCAAGTCCCTAATGGTGGCCGGAATGTCATTACCGCGGTGGATTTGGTCAACACGTCAACATAAAATAATTAACACAAACACTTTTTTTGAGCACAATTTATTTTTGTTATCTTATATTTTTTTCTCTGTTGATGCATGTATCCTTCTCTAGATTATCTCATTTACCTGAAAGAAAAGAGTAATGTTAATCTTATAATATTGTAAACTCTATTAATTTGTATACTTAGCTTCGTTTTTGATTTGATATGTAAATGTAATTGACCTTTTTCCTCATCTGTCAAATACAGTAACATTTCAAACGTCAAACGAGCGCGTAGGACAAGATAAAGTGAAAAGTGTATTAATTTGAAGTAAAAAATTATTAAATTAGCGAGTTTTACTAATTTTGAAGGTTTTTAATTTGTTAATTAATTAAAACAATTATAATTAAAACATTTTATATCATAATAAATCAAATATTTTAATAGATAAGTGTTATATTTTGTGAGAATGCCACTAACGTGTAGTGTATTTTAGTACCAAATGAGAGCAGATAAAGACATCATGAATTTAATTAACGAAGGAGACGTTATTCTGGCGGATCACGGAGTTTAAATTGAAAGGGCAATTAAGAAGAAAAATGTTAGATTAGTTATCCCAGCGTTCAAAAACAGTAAATCCCAACTAGAACCGATCACAATAGTTTTCAATTTGAACCCACCAATTTTAGGAGACAATAAATAAAAGACAATATGTACATTAAAAATAAGATTATTTAATATAAAACTAAAATTGTATAAAATCACATAATAAATTCATTTAATCAGTTAATTCATAATCAGAAATAAATTTGTATAAAATATGTATGTAGCTAATTCTCATAGAATAGTTTTTATTGCCTAGGTACGTAGAGAGATCACCGTCTTTTAAACTGTATGGGCACTTGATTTCAACCGCCATAATTCCGTAGCAGCTGCAGCTCCAAATGCCATCTGGTGATGCGGCATAAAATGTTTTGTCTTTCCAGATAATTAAACCCGTTGATAATGAAACCCGCTAATAAAATCAGATGGGTAACATATGGTTTTTAGAAGACCTTGGATACCACCAGATACTGGAATATTTAAAAAAACCTCACATTTGTTGGTAGACTTTTTTCATCAAACTTCATCAAGTAAGGGTCACTCTTGAATCCTGAAATTTTCTCCTCGCATCGTTGTCTCTCAGGTCCCGAAAGGCTCATATCATATTTAGATAATACCGAGATCCTTTTGTTATCATCCATTTCTACAAATTCACAAAAAAATATTCAAAACATATAAATTTATTATAAGAACATAACCTAACACTTTTAAAAAAACACTCGTTTCTACTTACTTTTCAAGAAATTTTAATAAGTTTCTATTAATTTTTAATTCTAATAAAGTAAAGAATTAAATTAGAATTTAAAATAAAATAAAAACTACACTAATTAATTAAAAAACACAAAAAATTACACAGCTCAAAATTATACTTTGTCCTACACGTTCACAAAACACCAAATTTTATCTGTCAAAAATTTTGGAGGAAAAAGGTCAATTCAATTTTTAACATAAGGTTTTTTGTTGATATTTTTGTTAACAGTTCAGTGGCTTTTTTTTATATTCTTAATGTTGTCACACTGTTGTGAAATAGCTTTCGATATAGCTGTCTCGTTTTTATTTTGTATAGTCAATTTAACAATAAGATATTTTGTTCTATTAAAAAATCACTTCACCTTTGCTCATTGGAACAGAAGGACACGCATCAAATAAATAAATAAAAAAATTGTAAACATCATTTTTGTTTTGTTTAAATTGGAAAGAGTTTTAGTTCTTCGCTAATTTAGTTTATTGAAAGGTGAAAGCAAAAACAGGGTCCTTAAGAACTTAAGTAGAAATTACAAAAAGTACAAAAACAAATCCAATAGTTATTTCATTTTCATTGCTTCATTCATCCTCGTACATCTTCGCAAATAAATTTTTTAGTTTTATAAATATGTATAGTTAAGATAATATCTCGCTGAAAATTCTAATTCTTTCATTCTCGAGTAAATACAATAACAAATTAATTTTTTGTTGTTGTTTTACTCGAGAATGAAAGAATACGCATTTTCAAATGAAATTCAAAAAAAGTAGTTCGATAATTCGACACCGTATCAATATATTTATATTGGATTGTTTCTGGGATTTAGAGTAATTATATATCCGCCGGTAGGTGTCTTTTCCAAATTTGGATTTATAACCAACAAGTGGGTATACCAATTATATTGTTCGTGTTTTCCAATCTTATTATTCTATCATCTTCGCTTATACTCTTCCAAAAAGGTTGCACATCACCTATTAAAGTTTAATTCAATTTTAAAAATAATTGGGTCTGTCACTGCATAGTTATGGTTGATTCTGTATTGGTTTTATAATTTCATACATTTTTTGCAGGCGGCGGAACATAAAGAAAAATGATTTTCGAAAATAGCAGAGAATCATAATTTTTAATGTGGCGACATCTTGTATAAAAATAGTTATGCTGGAAACAATAAGCAGAGTTTCTGCTAGCAGCGCTGCCAGCAGAAATTTGGGTGAACTACAGAAGCGTTTTTTTTTTTGAGGCATTTATTTGGTACATATTTAATTTTAATGTACAATTTTTTTAAATGAATGATACCTAATTTTGTCATAAATTTATTAATTTGTATCCTCCATTTTGGCACGTGTCACACAAAACGTATTTTCTGTCAACAAATTAAAAAAAAATGGTTCGAAAAATAAAAAGTATTCAAATTGTACTAGATTTTTTTCTTTTACGTAATGTAGCCTACTGATTTGTAGCAAACTTAAAAATAGAGACAACTTGCAGAATTCCGTGCGTGACAAGCAAATTCCATGTATTTCATTCCATATAAACCAGTGGTTTCTAATTTTGATGCTTGCAGAATTCTGCACATCTGTTTCCAGCATTATGCTGCTTAGGTTAGCTTAAACACAAAACATTGCTTATAGTAAGGACGGCCCGAATTTATAGTCGTTGCTACAACTGCAACTAATGTTATAGTAACAGTTTTCGTATTTCTAAACCTCACTGTAAGATTCCTTAGTCATGTAGCAACGAGAGCCTACATATCATAAAACTTTGGTAAGTTCATCGATTTTCAAATGGGTATTAAAAAAATAATAATTTGGCGTTATTTTAATTCGGTTATATCGTTAATAAAAAAAAACTCATTGCAAAATATGGATTGAATAAATTAAATTTTTTTTTGTAATTAAATCTTTTAAAAAAATGACAAAATATGTGAAAACTCTTTAAAATATAAATATTTTGTTTTTTTTTAAGTTTTTCATTTACATTTTACAAACTTCAAGCAATAATAATAATAGAAAAGATATTCTAATTGTTTTAAAAATAAAAAAATCGAACAAAAAAAATTAAATTATTTTTATTTATAAATACATAAATAAATAAATAATTTATATCAATTCTTTTTTGGTTTTTTTGTTTTTGGTATAATATATATATAGATTTAATATAATATATAATTTATAGTTTGTAGGCTTGTCGTAACATTAAATCGAAATATGCGTCATTGTCAATGGACGCACTCAACCCTGAATAATAATTCATAAATTCTTCGTTTGTCACAATGGAATCAACATTTCCGCCTTCTTCAAAATTGGCTAAGAATTTTTTTAAGATTATTTCTTCGGTTTCTTCACCGCTTTGATATTTTGGATGCGACTTAACTGAATATACGCTTCTGTAATTAAAATAATACATACGAGAATAATAAGTAAACTGGATTGGTTCTTAATTTAACAAATTACTTACCTCAAATCCTCAATTGTTATTACACCGTCACCTGTCTTATCTAGTTTCTTGAAAGCTGTTTCAACAATTCGCTTTCTTCCATCGGACATGTGTGGCTGTATAATTGTGATTTAAACAACATTATTATATATGAGCTAAATAAAAACACAAACACGGGTAACTTACTCTTAGGGCAATTAAAAATTCTGTCATATTTAATGTACCACTGCCATCTGAATCAAAACGATTAAACACCTCACTTGCTTCCTCATCTGTACATGGTACACCAGTATCATGCAATCCCTTTGTGAATTCCTCCAATGACAACTGATGATTACTATCATCATCCATGCGACGAAAAGCCCGTCCAACGCCTAAAATTCCGGAGGCACCACGCGCCAACGACATTAATCGCATTTTTTCAATCAAATCTTTGTCACGGCCATCGGCTAGGGTGCGTCGCACCTTATTTATCATTTCAGATTCATGTCGTGACATAGCACTAGCTGGACGATTTGCCATTGTTTGTTGGTTTAAAATTATTTATGTATATAAACTGAAAGTGAAAATTAAACGAAAATTATTTTTTAATTATAATAATTACATTTTTTTTTTTAATGCTAATATAGAGTTAAATGCGGTCACAATATTATTATGCTCGCTAACATTTTCGTGTCCTATTTTTAATGAATCAAAATAATATTGTGACATTGCATGATATCATATTAAGTAATTCAATGTTAATGTTTGCGGTTTCGTTTCGAAAAAACATTTGCCATGTTTTACATTAACGATGGCAATAAAGTTTTGAATACACTGTTGAATGTTTGACACACATACATATGTAATAATCTATTGTATACACACGATTATGTATATCACGTATTTGTAAAATTTTAGTCTAGAAATATAAATATCCTTGCACAACATGAACTTTGGATGTACCTCCATGTTTATATATTTTGGCAGGAGTAGCAAGGTTTTTTATGTATGCGTGACTTCAACAAAGGTCGTGTACTTATAATTCAATTAGATAAACACATAGAATTGTTTAACCATTGTAGCATGATTATCACTACTCTATTTAATACTTATATAATTAGTTTGATTTGCCGTACTTATTTACACTTCAAATTATAACCAGATTCTAGTAAATAATTAGAGTTTTTTTTTAATAAATTCTTTATTTTAGCTTTAAAATGTTTACATATATAATTGTTAATGACATAATATTTTAAGAACATCAAATTTCATTTACAACATATTTAAAACCTCTGACCCATGACGAACCTTACATATTTCAAAACGAGTTCCTTGGACTAAACATAATAGATCGTAATGGTAAATGTTTGTTAACATAAAAATAAAAAAAGACGTCCACCAAATAATCACAAAATGCAAAAACATCGAATTCTCTTTGATGTACCGACATCGGTCGGAGCACAAACAAATGCTCGCGAACATTCGCAACCATTATTGGGGTGCGCGTGGTTGTCGTTTTCACTGCAAATATACCGTATTCACTATAGCGTTCGCAAACGACGTTAGCGACATTGTGGAGAAAAAAAAACAACGAGATTTTATCGTTTTAGAGTTGTATTGATTTATGTTTTATTTTTTATTTCTATGGCTAAACGACCGTTAATTAATATGATTAAAATCGATAGGTCGTGCTCTTTATAAATAATTTATTTGCGAAAATCGCAGCGTTAAAGTGACCAGATGTTAAAATAATCAATTTTTTTTCGTTTTAGCGTTGCCGTGAGTCATGTTATTATTGATATTTCGAAAACGGCTAATTCGCCGTTAATAGAACTAAAAATGTCACACGCGGGTTGTCGCGCTCTTTACAAATCATTTTTTAATAGCTGCATTTTTTAAATTCTAATTAAATATTTCTATTTTTAAGCTTCTTACAGAAAGTGATTCCTTGGGTCCGATTGGGCCCCTATGACAAAACAGCTTCACGAAACTTTTTTTTGAGAAATTTTCTATTCTTTCCTTTGAAAAGTGCGGTTTTTTTAATATTGGTTAGCTTCTTAAATATTAGCGAAAAGTTTAAATTAGCGATAACGTCTTACACGGTTACACCGCATGTTCAAAAAACTGACACGAAATTTTGCCCTGGGTCGTGGGCAATTATTCATCAACTGTAAGCCTCACCTTTAATTTAAGTGTATGATTTCTTAGGTTGATCCTTAGGTTTCATGTCTCAGGCATAATATTATCGCAATGACATCATCTGGCGGCGAGGCAAGCCGAGCCGCAAACCTCTGATTTCGCGCAATTTAAATGCTTGAACCAACATGTCGAGAGGATGTCTCATCCGATCGGAGGAATTTTGGTGTCAATTTGTGCGTAAGGAAATAGTGGTAGTTAATCAATTGATGCAAGATGGCGAAAGTGTTAAGTTGTTAAGTGTTAAAGCGCTCAGTTTGTTTTAAATGTTAAATCATATTAAATTATTTTTAGAACGTTGAAATATTGATAAATTGTTTGATTAATTTAAAGCAATATAAAAAAAAGAGCGAGTTCACCCTCAACTCGCAAAAGATGTATGTGAAAACTTTTTCGTATAAATATCTATTGAATCATTTCAAGCCATTTCGATAAGGCTCAGAAACCCCTCCATAAATACAGATGGCGTTAGCTCAGTATTTATGTAAACTAAGTTACATTTTTGGTTCAAAAAGTCAGTAAGTTATAATTCAATTTTGAATTTGCAGGACGAACCTTACTGACATTAATTGAGCATGAGCAAAGTACAGTTCTGTTCGGTTAATCACCTAAACCAGCCATGTACGCTTTAAAATATACCATTACTCAAACACAGTAATCTTGATCAATTGTGCGCAGCCAACAGTGAAGTAGTTAAAAAAAATTAAAAATTCAGAGAAGGGTCGGCTAAGTAATAGTTTGAAAAACAATAAAAATTATAAACAAAGATATGTGAAATTTGATTCCATTACATAATTAATTTATATTGGAAAATATTAAAAATGCTCATTATTTTTTAGGTAAATACTAAAATAACATGTGAAATTAAAAAATATAAAAAATACTAACAACACCACTGAATATGTAACGTTATATCCATTTAAGGTACGAACTAGGCATATTTATAAAGAAATGTCATTTTTCGTGTTAAAGCAAAACAATAAAAAAACTCGATATTAAATTTCAATTTGTTCGAGGTAACCTAATGACATCTTAAATGTTATCGAAAGTGCTAGTGATAGTGTGCTATCTATCTGATATTATTTTCACTTATCCATGTACAATTTTTACATCTCGATATTTCCATTTAATTTGTTTACACATTGCCTATTCAAAGTCTTGCCTATTCAAAGCAAAAACGTTTTGACTAATTTGGTGTATCGCCAGCCTAAATAAGCAAAATTTGTTGGCTTTTTGCGCATATATAATTTTCATTTTCAAAAACACTTGCTGCTGCGGCCATATAGGTAGGTACCTATAGCAGATATTTTCACAACAAAATAAATTAAGGTAGGTGGTTTTTTTTAGATTTTTTTTTGTATTTGGCTCACGATGTTTTTGAAATGCCGGATGATTTTGTATATTGCATGTGGATGCGTAGATTTTGCATTGATTTTACGTTTTACCAAAACCAACATTAATGTACTACAAGCCTGACTGTCACCATTTATTTTTCGCTTATACATGAAAGTATTGGTGATCGGATACACTATATAAATTGTAGACAAAACAAAACAAACGAATATTCGCACCAATACTTACAAGTATAAGCGATTTAATGTAAGAAGGTATCTGTGTACCTCATCACGGATGATTGCCAGTCTCCACTTGTGTATTTTTCTCTTGACAAAAAATAAATGACATTCGGCTCATGATATTTTTTCTACAACTATTAACATAAAGAATATAACAAATTTCTCTCTTTGAGAATAAGAAAAAAATTTGAATTTGGTTCCATTTTCGATTTAAAATAATTTTTTGAATATTATTTTCCACAATTTATTATTTATGTTAATTTAATAACAAAATTTTTATTTTATTTTCACCTAAAATTTATTAAAGAGCTAAATTTTTCCCCAAAAACAGAAAAATTTCATTTTAATTGTCAAAATATTAAACATAAAATGACAAGAAATTGAGCATAAAGCTCAATTGGCACAACCGCACAACGTCATGACAAAAATATTGATAATTCTAATCTTTTCCTCGCTTGACAAAATTTAAATGCATGTGCATTTAAAACATGTGCATGTGTGCTCAAAAAAATTTTTGTATAATTTTGCAAAATGTACTAAAAATTGGGTTGGCTACCTTATCTAGAAAAAAATAATACAGAAACTGAAAATCCCGAAAAAAAATCCAGAAAAAAAAAATCAAGAAACAAAAAAATTCAGAAAAATAAAATTCAGAAAAAAAAAATCAAGAAATTTGAAATCCCGAAAATTAAAATCTCGAAACTGCCAGAAAAAATCCGGAAATCTTTGAAAAGTTGCGCGCGCAACTTTTCAAAGATTTCCGGATTTTTTTTGGCAGTTCAATGAATTCAATTCACACATAATATGTAAAACATACGTATGAGGATATGTGTGTGTCTGTTTGTGTGGTGTGTTTATTGTGAAACAATATATGTATACAAAAAGTGAATCTTGAAACCAGATTTACATAAACAAATTTGGTTTAATTGTTTTATGATTATTAATAGAATTTTATTTGTTAATTTTTGCGAAAATCTTATTTCCGAAATCTATCCCGTTGATATGAATATTTGTATTCGTTAATCTGTGCAAATCATTTTTGTAAACTTCAGTAACAGCGATAAAATTTAGATAATGATGGGGAAAAAATATCCAACTGGTTAAACAAAAACTATTTTACAGGAACGTATATTTTTCCGTTGTAAACACAATTTTAAACCTAATCTTATTTAAGAAGGCAGTGAAGGGCACCCTACAAAATGGGACTCCGAAATATGCGCCAGAATTTTGGTCGGTGCATGACTTAAAGACAGTCTGCCTAGAATACAAAATTTTGTTGAGGCGTGGTACCGGCGATTAAAAGTTGTGGTTGGTAAGGTTCACACGGGTCTTTATCAACTTATTAAAGTTTTAGCACGCGAGCAAGCCGTTGTCAAAGCCAGAGTAGAAGTCATATATATGGGAGAGGAACTTAAAATTCGCCGGAACTATATTTTGAAAGAAAAAAGAATTAAAACAATTCTTTCAAAAATACATAAGTGGTCCAAAATGACCTTTTTAAAAGGTTTAGCAAGAAATATAATGCTTTAAAGGCAATACAACGTACTCATATGTGTATGTGCATAATATATACATAATAAATATCATGAAATATTTTTCTGGATTTTTTTCTTTTGGATTTTTTTTTTCTGGATTTCTTTTTTCGGGATTATTTTTTTCTGGGTTTGAAATTTTTCACTATTCTAGATTTTAAAATTTCTGAATTTTTTTTTTCAGGCAAAGGTAGTGATCCCCTAAAAATTGTCACGAGAAAAATAATGGACTAGATTTTTTTTTTGAGAAAAATATACAAGACGTGGAGATCGGCCATCAGGCTTGTAGTACATTAGTGTTGGTTTTGATTTTATTTATGTTTTGTTCTTGTCGATATTCACACATACCAGCAATATTTTTAGTTCGGCACTTTTGTTTCCGTAACCCGATTTCTATACAAATTTTTTATTTACTCCTGCCGCTAAAGATGTTTTCACATCAAAAAAACTTATCTAACTAAAATTATCAAGTTCAAAGTGATAAAATCTGACTAAACATAACAGTGCAATTTCTCTGTGTAAAAATTTGTTCCCGTATAGTGATATATTTTAATCAGATATAACAGTTCTTTTGTTGTGTATAGTGCATATACTTCTATAATTATGTCAGAGTCCGATTCAAATCCTTCTAATCATGAATTATTAGAAGCTATACGTGAAAACCAACATTTATAAGCACAAAAATTGATCCACTAACTAGTATGTACAGTTAATAAAGTGGCCGCCGAACAACAACAAATTAAAGAACAAATGCAAACACTGGATCATCCTGTAATGGATATTGACATTCAAATGGATGAAGTTAAGTCCGAATTAAATGTCTATAAACAACGTGATCTCACAAATGATGTTGTTATTACAGGAATGCCAAAGAAAATCGAACATTTACAAGCAGCTGTTGAAAAAGTAGCCAGTTTAATTGGGTTTGATATGGTAAGTGTTCAATTTTGTTATTTTAAAGTTTATAAAGATTAAAAATAAAAATGTGGAGAACTGCATTATTTTTGTTAGATTTGTGTCATATGATTGAAAAGCGGATTTTTTGGAAAAGTGCAAAGATAACGGCCCTATACTAGCTAAACTAATTGTGACCAATCTCAGAAATAACAGTAAATTGTACATTGGTGAAAGATTGACATTGTACAACACCAATTTGCTGAGAGAGTTAAACAAACTAAAAACAGCAAACGTCACTGCGAATAGCTGGCCACACAAAAATGTTATTTTTGCAAAAACAAAACAAGAATCAATGGCCATAAAAATCAGATCAATGAACGACGTCAAAAGAAGTTACGTGAAGTTACGTCAAAAGGTAGGAAATGAAAACACGAACAACAATAAATCAGATGATTAATGACGTTGACGTTTAATGCAATTTATTCATCAATATTCTTACATCGATTACTATAAAATAAAATAAAAAACCGTATTTTTTAATTTTATAATTTTTTTGTTCAAGCTGGGAGCTTTTTCGAATGGATAATTATTGTAATCTTTAATTTTTATTATTTTATTCTTAATTTTTTATATTTTATAATAATTTTAAATTTTTTTTTTTTGTTTTAGATTAACAAGATGTCATACATAGAATCGGCGAACAAATATTATAATTTAAAGATTTTCGAAAATCTGTTAAATTTAGTAATCCTGGAAATTTTAATATTTTATATTTTAATATCAACCGCATTGAAGTAAAATGAACGATATTGAATATTTTTTATAGGTATAAAATCAAACATGGGATACATGTAATTGTTTGTGCAGTGGCATTTCTGGAGCCCTTTGACGCCCCTTCTATTAGTCTAAGTGATTACAGTTGTTTTCATCAAACTAGGTGACGTTTCGGTGGTGGTATTGTTGTTTTGCACATAGAAGTTTGAATTTCTCTATGGTGGAATCCGAAGAGTCTCTGGAAAACGAAATTTTGATTATAAAATCGAGCAAGCCAAACTTTCAAATAATGGTTGTTTATCGGCAACCGCTTTCGAGTTTGCCGCAATTCATTGAATTCTTAGATTCTAAGCTCGATAAATTCCCTAAAATGTTAGTTATTACGTGATTTTAACTTGAGTCTTTTTAGTTCGAATGATAGGTATATAATTAATTATAAGGCTCTGATTGCTTCACATGGATTTAAATTTATTAACAATATGTCCTCGATATACTACACTAGGCAATCCATGTATAATAATCAGATAGTTAGAACCTTGATATGCGTTTACATCTTACAGTCATGATTATAATGTTTTAATTGATAACATTGATATAAGTGACCATAAGTTTATTCCGATCAATTGTAACATGTTACTGGATAATATTCCGCAAGTCATTTCGTATTTTGATTATATGTAATACAACATTTGAACAAATTAATTCTGCTGAATTTTCTTCTACCGATTTTTATGGAAATTATAAATCATTAATCAAATCAGTATAGTTGATAATAATAAAATAAATAAAATTATTTTACGGAAAATTAAATATGTACTAAAAGCCATGGTTAACGCTACCCTGAATAATTTAAATAAAAAAAAACGAAATCCTATGATCTGTCAAAAAAATATCCTAATAATACGTTTTTCTTGGAGCAGTTTAAATTTAAACTATTCAGGAAGGGAAATTTCCTTGTTATCTCAAAATCGCTAGGATTGTTCTCATATTTAAATCCGGTGACAAGCATGACAAGTTCAATACTAGACCTATCTCGGTATTACCAGTCCTGTCTAAAGTTTTTGAACGTTTTTTGTTAAATAGAATTTTAAACCATCTAAATAACTATAATTTAATTCATCCAAAACAATTTGGATTTCAAATACAAACTAGCACTCTTTCAGCAATGCTTAACCTAACTAAATATATTTATTCCAGTATAATCATGTCTATTATAGAATCCGCGGTTGCGGATCAATCGCGGATCGAAAACTGCATATAAAAAAAATAGGAAACAATAATTTTATATTATAGTTTCATTGAAATTCCTTAGGATATTTTTACAATTGTACGGGGAATCAAAAAATGTAAATCACATGTAAATTAATAGAAGTTTTCCAGGATACTTTGATTTACACTAATTGTTTCCTATTTTTTTTATATGCAGTTTTCGATCCGCGATTGATCCACAACCGCGGATTCTATAATCGACATGAATAAGAAAAAAACGTCCTGCGTTTTTCTTGACTTGCGCAAGGTGTTCGATTGTGTCAATATTCAGGTTCTAGCTGCAAAGTTTCGTAATTTTGGGTTTGACGGTAAGGCCTTGAAGTTAATACTTGACTATTTAAGAGAGCGGAGACATTATGGTCAATTTAATCGAGTAGAATCTACTGTCCTAGATCACAGAAATGGCGTGTCTCAGGGCTCCATTTTGGGACCCACGGTATTTCTTATATTAATATATAGATTTAGCTAGGGACACTGTAGAACGCTTTGAAATAATAGAACAATTTAACAATGCAAATTAAAAGTGAAATTTAGTATAGTTTGTGGCATAGTGGCAAAGCACTGGACTAGAGCGACAAAGGTCTCCGGTTCGATTCCGATCCGATTTTTTATTTTTTTTTAATATTTATTATTTTTTTTTTATTATTCATGTAATAACCAAATATTTTACTTTAAATTAAACATACCGCTTTATAGTTATTACAGTAATTACACAATAAAATACGTGGTACGCGTTTATATTGCGCCTAAATGTATGCGAACACTACAACAAATTATTTAAAAACTTTTATATTATGAGCTGTAGTAAGCTATGAGAATTTTTCTGTAAAATTCTTTTTTCCTGTCATAAACTTCATAGCATGCTATGTTTAAAATAAAATAATAATGAAAATTAAATAAATTTTATTATGGTGAATGTGGCTTAGTAGTAACGTATTGGACTAGAGCAATTTATATTTTTTTAACATGGTAAGATAATGTCTTACACCGCATATTCAGAAAATTGACACGAAAGTTTGCCTTTGGTGTAAGCATTACCTTTAATTTAAATATATGATTTCTTAGGTTGGTTCTTTGGCTTCATTCCTCACGCACCATATTATTGCAATGACGTCATCAGGCGGTGAGGCAAGCCATTGTAGGGAGAGAACGCCTCTTCTGATCGGAGCAATTCTAATATCAATTTGTGAGTAAAGAAACTGTTGCAGATAATTTATTTTAAATTAAGAAAATTAACCCTTTGACTCGTCATTTATTTTAAAACGCTTGTTGTTTTGCTTAAGTATCTGAGTAATTCTGAAATTTTATAATATTTTTCGCGCTAAGTAACCTTTTTTGGTAGCTTAACCCTTTGACTCGTCATTTATTTTAAAACGCTTGTTGTTTTGCTTAAGTATCTGAATAATTCTGAAATTTTATAATATTTTTCGCGCTAAGTAACCTTTTTTGGTAGCTTAAGACTAAGAGCCAACAAAGTAACACTTAAAAAATCCATTATTAGTGCATTGAATCCCAAAAAATATGTTTAAAGTGTATGTACACAATTGTGTACAGTACGAGTCAATGCGTTAAGACTAAGAGCCAACAAAGTAACACTTAAAAAATCCATTATTAGTGCATTGAATCCCAAAAAATATGTTTAAAGTGTATGTACACAATTGTGTACAGTACGAGTCAATGCGTTAACCTCCACATAAATTTTAATTGAATTTAAAATCTGCACAATAGCGATTCACAATAGTTGAAAACATTGTAGAGAGAGAATCTCTCATTTATTTGTGCGTAAAGAAACTGTGGCAGATAATTTATATTAAATTAAAATAATTAATATCAACATCTTTTGAACGTATCACGCAAAACAGCTACGACCAAGTAGACCACACAGCCCACCCCGAATTTTTTTGTGAAGAAACGTATAGCTCCCGTTGTTTGTCGGTCTGTATGGTTTTTTGTGTGATGCCTCAGCATATGTATGTAAATACTTTCTTAAAATGCCTTACTCTTTGGTTTAAGGTCTATTTAAGGTACATTAGTAATTAAAGGCCTTTAATCTCGAGTTATTCCTACTCGGCTAAAAACTAGCGGCTAAAAAAATATCAAATTGTCAAATGGTGATTGTAGCAGCGGCCGCTGGACAAATACATTTTATATAAATTGTTTCCGTTCTAGGACGGGCTGTTCCCCCTAGTTAATATATATATTTAGCTAGCGAGGCTGTAGAACGCTTTGAAAAAATAAAACAATTTAACAATGCAAATTAAATATTTGTTTGAAGATGTGGACTTGGATGTTCTGTGTTTTGCCGAAACCTGGTTGAACGATAGCATTCCAGATTCGACTATCAATATATCTGGATATAGTGTTATAAGAAATGATCGTACTTTTAATAATAGAAAACGTGGTGGAGGTGTAAGCATTTATTTAAAGAAGACAATTAACTTTACATTGATACACAAGCTTTGTATTCCTAATATTGAAATAATTCTAGTCGAAATAAGGTTGGAACTCCATAAAGTGTTATTGGCGGTGGTCTATAAGCCGCCCGGGAAGCAATTCTGTGATGATTTAGGAGAAATTTTTACCAATTATTCTCTGGATTATACCGACATCATTTTATGTGGTGATTTTAATTGCGATCTTAATAAAGCATCACGGAAACATACGAAATTCCTACGTTTGTTGAATAAATTTGGTTGTAAGACCATTAACAGTGAGCCAACGTACTTTTTGAACAATGCATCCTCACTTTTAGATTTGATTATTACAAATACTGATAAAATTGAATTTCATAGTCAAATCTCGGTTGGGTTCACAGATCATGATCTAATTTATTTCTCCTATAAAGTCAGTTTTTGCAAATCAACCCCTATAATACGTTTCCGTAGTTTCAAAGATATTGATATACCTAAATTGACTGAGTCCTGTTGCAGTCTTGATTGGAATAGAGTATTTTCAATTATACAACCTGATGAAAAAATTCAATATTTATGCTCTAATATATTACAGTTATTTGAACAACATGTTCCACTTAAAACTTTAAGTCTTAAAGCTTCCAAGCCTCCGTGGCTCAATGTTGAAATTATAAATATGATTAAACTTAGGAATTTCATTATTCAACGTTGGAAACGCAATGGACAATAGATTATATCAGGAATTTAGAATTATCAGGAATAAAACTAACGTAGCAAAATCTAAAGCAAAACTAAAATATTATTCAAACGTCTTGAATCCGTTATTACCTTCTAAAATTTTTTGGGGAAATTTGAAATCGATTAACTCCTTTAAGGATCCTGGTAATTTTAACAACTGTCCGTTTTCTGTTGATGACTTAAACAAATATTTCAGCTCCCACTCTTCAGAGGTTGGTTTTGTGGATTATTCAACGCAGATTCCACTTTTTGAAGGCGACTTCAGCTTTAAGAACATTGACATAGTTTATCTGCACCAAGCTCTAGAATCGGTTAAATCAGATGCAACGGGGACTGATGGAATACCGATTAAATTCGTTAAAATGGTATTTCCCTATATTGAATGCTATCTCCTGCATGGCGTTAATAGTTTGATTATCAACATTTCCTTTGATTTGGAAACATTCTAAAATATGTAATACCGATTCCAAAAAAGGAAAAATGTACTAATTTATCAGACTTTCGCCCTATTAGTTTGCTGCCTGGGCTATCCAAGGTATTTGAAAGAGTCTTGCAAACACAAATAGTTGAATACCTAAATTCCAAAAGCCTTCTGTCTGAATTCCAGTCAGCTTATAGATCTAACCACAGCACTACAACTGCTTTGCTCCAAATCAGCGATGATATTCGGAGGGCAGTTGATACCAGAGAGGTTTGTACCTTGGTGTTGCTAGATTTCAGCAAGGCTTTCGATCGGATTGATCATCAGCTTCTGATTTATAAACTCAAAGAACATTTCAAGTTTTCTTCCACTGCGAGTCAATTGGTTCATTCATATTTATCTAATCGCTCACAGATTGTCACCATGCACAATTCCATATCCGGTTCTAATAACACTTATTCTGGTGTTCCCCAAGGTTCAATTTTAGGACCTTTTTTATTTATGATGTATATTAATGACTTGACGAAAGTGATTATACATTGTAAATATCATTTATTTGCTGACGATGTTCAAATTTATAGATTCTGTAATCCTATGGATATTGTGAACAGTATTAATAAAGTCAATTTGGATATAGGCCTAATTGTAGAATGGTCCGTGAAAAATCGTCTGGGTATTAATAGTGAGAAGACTCAATCTATTTTAATATCGTCCCACGTTCGATGCGTCGACGATCTACCGAAAATTTCTGTCAACGGAGCCAGCATAAATTTTTCTTATACTGTTAACAATCTTGGTTTAACTTTTGATCGAACTCTATGTTGGAACTCGCACATCGAAGGAGTTAATAGGAGGATAATATTTTTACTTAGAATGCTCTGGGCTACGACTAAATGCTTTTCTAATGAACTCAGGCTTAGATTGGTTAAATCTTTTGTACTTCCTCATTTTCTTTATGGTGATGTGGTCTTTTTTGATCTGAAAATGAAATACTTCTCTGAGTTACAAATGCTCTTTAATAGTTGTGTCAGGTATGTTTTCAGACTTAGAAAATATGACCATATCTCTTGTTATTCCAACTTGCTATTCGGTTGCTCTCTTCATGAGTTGTATACTTTTCGAGAGTGCTTATTTATTTACAAGCTTTTAAGACACCAACAACCGAAATATATTTTTGACAAGTTGGTAAAATCTTCTGATCGCATGCAAATGTTGAAGCCAGCCAGAAATAAATGTAAATTGATGAATTGGTCTTTCTTTGTTAGAGGGATAAGCATTTGGAACAATTTGGACATTAATATTAGAAGATCTAGTTCCCCGGCCATTTTTAGAAATAAATACTTTCAACATTTTAATTTTACTCCTTAACAGTTTACTTGTAGTCACTTCTTTTCTTTACTATACATACTTATATCTTAATTCTTTAGTCAGCAGTGATGTAGCAGTCTTTTTCTTATTTCATTTTTTTTTCTTATTGGGTTCATGGTCATGTTAATTAGTGGTGATGGTAATTAGGTAATTGGGTGGCGTTTTAGAATTTAAAAACACTTTTTTTTGTATTCCTAATGGAAAAAGTTTTTGAAACTTAGTACATTTATATATAAATAAATAAATAAATAAAAAATAAAAAAAAATAAAAATAAAATAAAACAAAGTTTATTATTTATGGTGGTAACATATTGGACTAGAGTGCAAAGGTCTTCGGTTCGATCCTCATCTAATTTTTTTTTTTAATTATTATTATTTTTTTTAGTATTCATGTAATGACCAAATATTTTACATTTTTACTTTAAATTAAACATTCCGCTTTATAGTTATTACAGTAATTACACAAGAAAATACGTGGTCCGCGTTTATGATGACCCTAAACACTACAACAAATTATTTAAAAACTTTCATATATTATAAGTTGTAGATGTAGTAAGCCATGAGAATTTTTCGGTAAAAAAATTTGTTCCTTTCATAAACTTCAAAGCATGCTATGTTTGAAACAACATAAGAATGAAAATTTCTCTTACGCCACATGTTCATAAAATTGACAAGAAAGTTTTCCCTTGGTCGTGGGCAATTACTAATCAACTGTAAGCAATAAGCATTAACTTTAATTTGAATGTATGATTTCTTAGGTTGGTCCTTAGGCTTCATGCCTCTCACATAATATTATCGAATGATTTCGCGCGATTTAAATCCTTTAACAACTGTAGTTGCATAAAGAAACAATTTTTGCATAAAGAAATAGTGGTGGTTAATTAATTTATTTTAAATTAAAATAATTAATCTACACATTAATTTTAATTTTAATTAAATCTAATCCTAAAAGCCTTTAGTCTCGAGCTATTCCTACTTGACTAAAAAATAACGGTTAAAAAAATATCAATATATTGTGTATAATATATTGTGTCTATAAAAAGCCGAAAGAATCTTATTGATTAAAAAAATATCAAATGGTCAAATGGTGATTGTGGCAGCGGCTGCTTGACATCAACATTGTATCCGTCCTAGGACGGGCTGTTCCCCCTAGTAAGAAAATATTGACTGAACTTAATGAATCGGACTTATCATTAAGTAATATATTTTATTTATCTTATCGAATTTGGCTTATTGGAAAGTAACGTGAATCTTAGCATTTCATTATTTACAGATTGTGGAATTTTAATTATTTTATATTTACTGTATGGATTATTACCACCCGTTTCCCCGAGAGTATTTTTCATCTGTCAAAGATCCATCGTCTAACAAGGACGCAGATTTACAATTGCGTCAGAAACGCTGCGGAGGCCGAAGAATAAACCATAGCATGTATGAAGAGGATTTACCCGTACAACCTCTAATTATAATTAAAGGGTCGATAGATAATACAACCAAAAGAATTTTTCGTCTTTTTATTTTATTGGATTAAGCTTGATGATATTCGTCATCCGACAATAATAAGCTTAATTAAACAAGCCACTGACTCGAGTGTAACTAGAGAAATAAATCTATTAAACGTTTTGAAATCTTTTAACTAGATTTTCATAATTAAGTAAAAGAACAAAAATGTTTTAATTAAAAAGTTAAGTATAAATTTATAAAAAAAATGTTCTACTGCTTTTAAAAACATAGTTTACTTATTTTGTGTTAATAAATGTATTCAAATATGTATTTGTTAAATTGGTGTTTTATTTAATTTTCGGGTTTATTGAATCCAATATTGAAAGATAATTAAGCATTGAAACCATCAAGAATAAGTATTATCAATAGGAATGTATCTATTCATCAACGTTTTTTTCATATCAAACCTAATTTTTCAATATAACAATTGCTTAAATTAGAGAATAGAAAACATATTATTCCATTTCATATATTGGTTTAATAAATTTTTTATGAAATGAACATATGTGTAATCTGAAACGCGTTTGTTCCGGGCGATAAATAATTTTAGCACATTTTATGGCTAAGTACAAATCATATATTTAATTGATAAAAACCGTTTTCGGCTGTATATTAATAGCGATTTTTTAGCATTGATACATTATGTTTTTTTGTGATAATGAAAATTTTTTCTCTTAGTGTATGAAAACAATCATACTATTTAAAAAATTTGTTAAAGTTACGAGTACAAAATTGGCATTAAAGAAATTGCGTTTTTATCTTTTATCGGTTGACATGTTGAAATCCGGCCGACAAAATAATAAAATTTTATTTATGTAGTTTAATAAGAATTTTAACAAGTTTTTTAAATAGTATAATGACTATCTATATTTTCGTTGAATGAATAACCATTTTGTGATAAATTAGAAATTCCAATTTAAAATGTTGGACCGACCTGTGTTCATGGAGCAAGGCATTTAAAAGATAGGCATTTTTATTTTTGGAATTATTTTAGATTAGGGATTCCTCTCCACCGTTGAGAAATGTAATATATACCATTTGATTCACGGCATTTAAGGCTATTATTCTGCCGTGCTAAGAAAAAAAATCACATTTGCCTTTTTGTAGTGTTGAGTAATTTCAATTTTTCTGTTTTTGTTTGTCATGTCTTAATACGAAACTTGACCATTAAATAACGTGATTTTTTGGCATTTGATGGAGGATATTTGGCTTTTTAAAAACAGCAGAAAAATAGGATTTTGTTTGCAGAATCCAAATATGACCCTAACGCATTTTTCGACTTTTGGCGTTTGGAGACTTTTTTTTTCTTAGCACGGTAGTATTCCCCACCCTATGATATTCAAGTTATTGGTTTGAATAATAAATAAAACGATCAAAAGCGATATGATGTAACAAAAATTATTATTCTCCGGTTATTGTTCCTATAAATATTCAATCGAATTGAAGTCTGGTCATTAAAAAGATGAATGTATCAACATATTTTGATTTATTTTACAATTTAGCTGGTAGCCGCATTTTGCATCATTTGGCCCGAAATTTGGCAGTGCATTTTAAGACCAGGTTTCTTGCCTCGCGGCAGTTGTACAACAGCAAACCAGTATCGCATATTTCAGGAATCGTCTGTTTAAATTTAACCATTAAACAAGGGGTAGTTTGATAATTGATTCGATTTATATGACTGCCAGAGAGGTATTCTCTACTTCAATGAAAGTATCATAGTCTATTTAAATAACATAGCAGAAAATGCATGGCCAAATGCGCGGAAATTACTGGTTACCGGCAAATTAAATTTCCGTGGAAGAAACTGACACCCAGGAACGGCTATCGGACAATAAATTAAAACAGCTACATTCAACAATCACTAGCTCAAACAATAGACCTTAATCCGATTGAAAATTTAGGAAACACAAAGCAACTATACACTACCTAATAAACTTAAATATGATGCATGACGCCCTCCAACAAGAAAATTTTGTCATTATTCAAAATCGGTTGTATACATAGTTGGAAGTTTACAGCTCTTTTCTTCCTTCTTATTTTGGTTCTGTCAGTATTTAGTTTCAGAAATATATGACGAGAGATAGTAATAAATTTCTCGTTTATAAAGATTTAATCGTAATTAACCGTTTCCATTTCATTCGCACAAAATTCTATTTTTAGGCGATTTTTCGTTAACCGATATTATCGCTGTAAACATTGTATATAGATAAATAATATGCGTTAGATAACATTAGAGGATGAGGAGTTGAATAACAACAACCAATTAGTCATGTTTTATTATATATTGCCACACCTGGAATTTCCTACATAACAAATTGTTTACACGATATACTCATTTCTATGTATGCTGAAGGAAGCATATTTTTTATTAGGAAAAATCTATTATGAAATTCGTATTCCCTATTCGTATTCCCTAGACATAATACGTAAAAATAAACTAAAAGTGTCCGGTCTAATAAACAAAATAACGAAAATTTGTGTGGGAACAGTAATTGAAAATAATGAACGTAAAAGGATTGTCTTGGGTGGCGTATATCCGAAAAAAAAAAGATGTATACCGCTGAAACGCAGATAATTGGTCGTCTGAAATGAATAATTGATCAGGCTTATTAATTAGATAAATATTTATATAAAAAGATTTATTTATAATATTTTGCATATGCGTGAGTTGTGGTATAACGTCACACAAGAGAATTTTTCAATGTTGCGCATGCATGGAACCAAAATCAGTTTGTCACGCGAGTCTATTTATTCTATTTTGTTGTTATATTGTATATAAATTAGAGTTGATTATAATAAATTGCAAAATTATTATTATCATTTATTTATTACTAAATATATATTTATTCATTTGTAATATTATTATCATTTATTCATTTATTTACATATATATTGATACATCCCTTAAAATTAAATTATTAGATCGTTATTTTCGATTAATTAGATTTTGGTTTTAAATTACATAACTGGCTCCGCTTAGCATCTAAGTTAGTAGTCCTAGTGCTCTTTTTCTATCTAATGGGAGGTCTGTAAAAAATGTCGATTTCCCAAAACAATGTAAGTATATCAGACTTTCGTTAATAATTCAAAAACTATCAAAGATAGGGAAAAGTATGTAACTGATTTGGATAGCTGTGGCACTATTCTGATTTTTCTGTGTGAATTAGGAATTGAGAGTTTATTTATTGTGAATTTTTAGTATTATTTTTCCAAAGCCTTCTGTAGCGAATGGAATTTCTTCAAATGTTGGGAAAAAATAATTCATTTCATAGCAATTTTGTTGTTTGTTTCCCCTAAAAGTTTTGTTGGGAATTGCTTATGTCCTTTTCGTTTGAATCAAACAAAGCACTCTGGAGGAGAAAATTTTGCTTTTTTTGCTTCTAGTGTGTTAAAACGATGTTCTGAGGGTCAGATATTTTTGCTTGAGAACATTTTTCAGAAATCTTGATTTTTCCGTAGATTTACCCCTCTTTTACATAAATATGTTTGTAGGTATATTCTGGTTCTGCCATTTGGCTGCAATTTTCAGTTTGAAAACTTAAAAGGGCTATTGTTTGTTTAGAAGTGTCATTAAATTAACCTCAGCATTGCATCGAAAACGAATTTTTTAGATTTATATATTTGCAATTTTGTAGTTTTTTATATTTTGACAGATAACCCACAAACATAAAAGAGCAATAAGATGTTCTTGTTCGATTGACGCCGAAATTGAGATTGCTTTTCATAGAGGGAAAAAAAGTCAATCGTAAACGACATTAGCCGTCTTCCAATGGGCAAAATTTGCTACTTGGAAGTACTTGCGAGTAGTTACCCAATGGAACGAGAAATTGAGTAACACAAGTAAAACACAGCCTTCTGTTTAGTTGTTTTTTTTGTCTTTTGTAAAGTTGTTTATTATAGTAATGGCGATATTTAAAATTAGATTCAAAATATGACAAAAAAAAATGGACATGTAATAAAAGGAAAGCATTGATATTTACCGCATTGATATTTAAACACATTTTTCTTAAAAATGTATCATCAACAACAAAATAATTTTGTATTAATTTTGACTTTTTACATCATCAAAAAATAAAAAAACTCGAACGTAATAAAAAACTCTCGAAAAATATCGAAAAAGGTCTAAAAGCCATCTATTGGAATTTTCGCAACTAAAATCCACTAGCGCAAATTTTATGCATAACTACTGCTGTTTTCTACACCATCGTATGAGCATGGGTAGTTGTGAGTAGCTACAAGTACTTGCGAGTAGTTTGCTTTCGCCAATGGAAGACGCTTATTAGTAGCAAATAAATTAGTAGGCAGTAGTGTTAAAAAATGTTTGTTCCCAAAATTACAAAAAAAAATTACGAAGTGCCACAGTATGCTTTGGAAAAAATAATACCAAAAGTTTCCCGGGAAAACCAGAACAGTGCCACTGAACCGTAATATATTATTGAAAATTTGAAGGTCATTTAGCGACGCAGTGTGTTGGAACAGCGATCGCCATTTTCATTCGATTTCGCCCCGCCTCACGCGCACTAAAACTAGTATAGCTCTGAAAAGCTGCCCGACTGCTCGAATTTTTGGGTCTTCTGTCATAGAAATGTTTATGATAAACTGTGTAAAGTAGCCGAAAAATAATGATAAACCTGACCATTTTCAACTAAATTTCGTATTGTCCAATTATTAGCTCAAAAAGCCCAATAAGTCTACCGAAAACGCTTATGAGAAGAATAAGAAGCCTTTATAAAAGGGCTTACAGGCAATGTAAGAACAGGGCCGTCCAACGTATGTACGCGCAGGTTTATATCTCCTGATCATAAATATATTTCAAAAACATAGAAACGTTTTATGTTACCGTGGAAAAAGATTTTCAGTATAAATATAAACCTAATTTGGCGACATTGCAAAATCAAAAATCACTATTAAAGAACATGATGAGTTAAATATTACACCATCCGAAATGTACGAAGATCACCCAAAGGCATATATGTATGTATTGAGCAATTACCTTTCAAATTTGTTGAATTAGTGATTGTTCATAGATGCATAATATCAAACATCAACTGACCATGTCAAATCTTTTAAAATAAAATGATCTAGCAGCACATTAAGAGATTAAAGGCTGTTGCTAAAAGACGTTCACAGAAGAAGTATTGTAGTTCACAGGTAGGCAACAAATGAAAATTGTGGTGTCTACTATTAACGTAAAATTAGGGATTTTTCCGATAAATTCGATACAAACAAATTTTTTCAATTTTTAAAATTTTGACAAAATAGAATCTTCAGCGGGGAAGAGTAGTTTTAACACAAAGTGAATAATTAAAATTTGACAAAAATGTATCAAATTATCGGTAAATTAATTTAAACTAATTTTGCAATCCATATACCTCTTATCTATATTCCCTATAAATTACTATTCTAACGATCGTTTGTACACTGAAGCTCGATAATCGTTTCAACAAAAATTCAAATACTTTCATCCACGATTCAGATTCAGAATATATGTAATTTCAAAATTAATCAAAATGTCGGATCCTATAATACTCCCGAAACACTAGGTTGGCAAAACGAGTTTGGTTAAACCCGATCAGTTACTGCTACTTAATAGATCATAAAAGATAAATGTAACACGATTAACTGAAACTGAGGTTGACATATTATTGCGACTATATCCGGAGAACTCCTCAGTAGATGAAAATAGTAACGATACCGATTCCGAGTCCAACCTTGAAGATAATGATGAAGGAGACAATGACCAAATGAATGAGATAGAAAGTGATAAAGTACTGGGGTTCACATTAGAACGTGAGTGATACGACACCCAATAAAATGTTTGAATAAAATGTTTGAAGATCGCCTGAAAGTTTTAATTACTTGCACAAAAGAGTATGACAGGCGACTGTGTTCCGAACCGCGAGGAAGCAGATTCAACCGAATGATGAAGTTTCCGGAGATTAATCGAGCTGAGACGCTGAAATGTTTAGGCCTGTCTCTTCTTCAACGACACATTCAAGTGCCACAAATTCGACAACTCTTTTCAAAAACGGCACTGTACGGAAGGTAGTATAGTGCCGTTTTTGAAACGAGTTGCTGAATTTCCTCATTCAATGTCAGGTAGAAGATTTGAGCAAATCTTAAGGTGTTTTACTGCCAACCACTTGCGGGGCGAAACACATATACCAAAAGTAGCTCATCTAATCAAATTAATTAATCAAAAATTTCAAGCAGCATACAAACCTTCTGAACAAATTGTGTTCGATGAATCGCTATTACTTCACAAAGGCAGACTATCATTCCGGTAATACATCAAATCCAATAGGGCTCGGTTTGGAATCAAATTTTTTGAGCTGTGCGATCCTTCGGGCTATGTGTTCCATTTAGAAGTTTACAAAGGCAAGCAAGTGCAGCCGACCACATGGTCTAAAATCGATGCAATAGTCCATCGACTATAAGTCCATACATTGGCAAAGGGAACCACTTATACATGGACAATTATTACAATAGTATCACACTATCGAACGAGTTATTGTTTATGAAAACACACTAGGTCGGGCAACCGCAAAGGTAACCTCATTGAAGTGGTTAATAAAAAATTGAATAAATGTGAGCATGTGTGGAAGAAACAGGGAAATGTGTATATATCAAAGCGGCACGGAAAACGGAATGTGCTCAGTGCTGTGCATTACTACAGCATTCCATCCAAAACTTGACGAAGGCGCAAACAGATATGGCAATGCAAAAACGAAACCGATCGAGATTTTCATCTACAACAAATTTATGGGTGGAGTTGACCGAACGGATCAGATGGTATCGTATTATTCCAGCCCGAGAAAAACAATAAGGTGATACAAAAAAATATCTTTCACCTATTGGACTTACCTGTGTAAAAATTCACAACTGGCATTTTTGACTTTTCGCGATAATCTTATTTATGGGATGTTAAAATTAAAAAAGCCGCAGTTTCATCCTAAACCACCTAGCTGCAAAAGGAAATGTACAAAGCCAGTTACAATTAAGCATTTCTTAGAAGTGTTACCTAAGGACTCGAAAAACAAAAAAATATTTTCGATGCCGCCAGTGTACAAGCGAAAGGAAATAACCTCTATGTGCTGGTTGTGAAGAAAACCCTGTGGCACTATTCTGGTTTTCGCGAGGAATTGGGAATTGAGAAATGATTTATTGTGACTGGTTTTAGTGTATTTTGGTATTATTTTTTTTTTTCAAAGCATACTGTGGTGATTGGCATTTTATTCCAATTTTGGGAAAAAATGATTTCATTTCAAAGCAATTTTGTTGTTTATTTTCCCTAAAAATTTTGTTGGGAATTACACAGTAGGCTGTAGTCTGAAAATGGGATTATTTTTTCCCAAAATTTGCAAAAAATACCAACCGCCACAGTATGCTTTGAAAAAATGGTTCCAAAATACACTAAAACAAGTCACAATAAATCATTTCCCAATTCCCAATTCCCCGGGAAAACCAGAATAGTGCCACTGGTCTTTGTATAGGGCGAGGTTTCACCGACTGCCACCAGATTTAAGTTTTTAAAATATATGAATTATCTGTGATTATTATTTCTATTTGTAATATAATTTTTCTTTGATTTTTTATTTTATGAATTCAAGTAAATACATAAATATTTTTTCACAAAGTTAATTATTATTATCTGCTAAGTAACCGATAAGTGGGTTTTGGAACTGGAACCAAGTAAAATTTATTGGCTAATGCCGACGTGTCCTAATAATATCATAAAGGTTTGGACACGTCGACTATAGACGACGTCGTCTATTGAAGACGTGCCCTAACAAAGAAATAGAAGTTATGAGTAGGACATATCGGCATTTGCAGACAGACTCTCCTAATTGAGTTTTAAATGCCAAATGAATATTCCTCCAATTATGATCCCAAAACTTTAATCTGACAACAAATAACTAATCTTAAACCGAAATTATAACATGTGTCGGTGTGTGAGCCTTTTCCAAAAATTTTGTGTCCGCGAAAGGGTTAAGAAAAAATCCAAAATAGTTTTGGAGATTTAAAAAAAAATGAAATTATTCCAAAATTTCAAGGGATACTTTTCAAAAATTTCAAGGAACGTAAATCGTTTGCTGAGTTATTTTAATCATTTATAAGCCGGAAGACATTTTTTTTTTTATATTTAAAATTTTAAATTTATTAAAAAAAAGATATCTTTACTTTACTACACTGCCAGCATAGACAATCATAATAGATTTCTCATTTGACTAAAAACACAAAATCAAAATAAAAATTTTCCATTCAAATTTTATCGGTGTATTGCATATACGTATTATATTTGCAACGCATTCTAAAATCTTTGCCTTATAAAATACCCAACACAACGATACATTGGAATTATCAGAAGTTTTGTTTTTTTCCTTTAGTTATAATGAAATGAGAAATCTAGTATGAATGTCTATGCTGCCAGTCTGCCACATAGCGGCGGAGACTTAGTGTGTCGTGATTGTTTGTAGTCATAGGCCTGTAAAAAATAGAAAAACAATAAATGCAAAAAAATACGGGATTTTGTATTTTCTTATTTATTACACATGTATTACGGATTCATTTTTTTTATTTTGACAATCAATTATTTACCGTTAGATAGATTATACTGTTATTTATATCTATAGACCTTTTTCCTTAATTGTCAAACATAGTGAATCATCAGAAATATCTGTAGGTGTTGCATAATATTGGAATCTTGTTTTCAGTGTTTTAACTAAATAAATTAAATTTTACATTAAATTTAACTTTAGAAAAGCTTTTGCGGAATTGTCAAGTTGTTTCCCGAAATATAATTCATTAATTATATTTCTACAACATTAATTTTTAGTTCGGACCACCTACGGATCGTCGATCTTACTTGTCAAATTTTTTTAAGGAAAAAGGTCAATTGTTATCATTAACTTGATTTTTAGAAAAAGTGACTTATGCCACTTTCAAAATAAACGGCTTATAAATATATACTGCCGCAATAAGCATGTTTTACATAACTACATTTTTGACCAAATTGAGTTAATGATGCCAATCGATACCTATTAATATTATTTATGTTATAAATTAATAAATTTACTGAAAATGTAATTTAATTAATTAAGACGTGATTATACAATAAAAATTTCCTTTTAATGGAAAAAGTTTGCATGTAAGAAACAACAATGACTTAACTACTCTATTTTAAACATAAATACCTTATTTACTCTACAAATAAGGTAATTTTCCTCAAATGTATTATAGCTACTGGGAAAAAGGTTAAATCCGATAATCGAGAGTAAAAAGTTGATCCCAAATCATCAGTTCGGTTTTCGTAACCAACACTCAACAATTGATCAAGTTCACATAATAACCAGTATAATTGAGAAAGCACTAGAGGAGAAAAAAGTCTGTTCAACAATATTTCTAGACGTTGCTTAAACGTTTGATAGAGTGTGGCATGAAGGACTTAACCATAAATTAAAAAATCTTCTACCAATCCAATTTGCTAAAATACTGGAGTTTTACTTGAAAGATAAATTCTTCAGGATTAAGTTAAACGATACCTTTTCTGAATTGAAAGAAATCAACGCAGCATGCGAAATTTGTTTAGATTATAATTTCCATACAACTCGGTCATTTAAAAGCCGACAAGCTTATGACCTGTGTAAAGTTATTCCCTGGGATAAAACCCGGATTTGCTTGTCTGTTGATTTGCAAAAAGTTATCATGATTTTATTGAGCTGTCTTTCTTAAAAACCTCCATAGAAAAGAATGTTTTAGTGCTACCGGAAAAAAGGTAATAATTTTGTTTCTACTTTACCTTGAATTAATTATTTAATTCGTGTAATCACCAAATATCTAAAAAAGGCAACATTCTAAAGGAGTCACTGTAAAGCACCACGAACAAATAGCTAAAGAAATAGTTCCATTATTGCCAAAAAAAATCGGCATATTTTTTTGGAAAAAACCTTCCTTTTACCGATCCGCTAGAAGTCAATGATATAAAAAAAAATTATTAAATTATTTTTTATTTATTTTTCGATTTTTTTTTTGATTATTTCTGATTTATTTTTAATTTTAAATGAAAAGTGAATTTCATTGTTGTGATGACGAATTTTTTTAAAATTTATTAAAAACACTATAAATTAAAATTATGCTTTATTACAATCGTATACAGAGAAAAAAAGTAGGAAACCCATTACAGGATGTAATCGCATTACCGGCATCTCAACAATGCCGTCTATATAATATGTAATATAATATCTACATAATATACCATCAGGCACCAATCCTACAATAAAGCCAACAATAATAATTAGACTTTCATGCATACTACCATAGACAATCATAATAGATCTCTCATTTGACTAAAAACAGAAAATAAAAACAAACATTTTCCATTCAAATATTATCGGTGTATTGCTTATACGTATTATATTTGCAACGCATTCTAAAATCATTGCCTTATAAAATACACAACACAACGATACATTGGAATTATCAGAAGTTTTTGTTTTTTTCCTTTAGTTACTATGAAATGAGAAATCTAGTATGAATGTCTATGATACTACTTTATATAAAATAAAACTACTCAATAAAAAATTTTGAACGTAGTATGCATTCTATTATGTACTTTTATTGTTTTTGTTTTTTACGTGAATGAATTGCGAAGGAAATCTTTAAGCGTCTATAACTTTCTAATCCGACCACCTAAAAATCTTAGCCATACCACTTTTTCTTATCTGATCAAGGTCTACAAGTCTGTTTTTGTTTCATGAAAATCGGATAAGTACTTTTCGACTTAATACTTGTTAACATATATCAATAGCGGGGATATAATGCATCTTTCTCGCTCTAGCGCTTCGCTTGAGTTGAGATGCCTAAAATGCGCTGTTATTTTCAACAATTTTCATTTTTATTCTCAGGAAATGTCTTATGTTTGAAAATAAATATTGAATTCGTTGTTATTAAAAACGTCAACAGTGTATTGTATTTGCGAGAACGATCTGTTGTTAAATTTAAAATATCCACCGTTTAAATTACACACACAAACAAATAAAATTAGAATTTAGAAAGTTTGGCGTGTGTATTGAAAACGAAATAAAAAGCCCGTTAGATTTTCAAACTGTTCAGTTTCAAACCAAAATTTAAGTGAAAGGACGTAAAAAAATATTGTCTTATAATTTTGATTTACATATTTATTTATGAATTTATAATAAAAGTGATTTTAAAGTTTAAATTTAAGCCACAGTAATTCTAAATTATATTATTCAATATGTTATAAGATAACACAAATGATGACATATTGCTCGTCGAACAAAATGTAATAATAGAAAACGTGGTTGATGTCGAAGCATACAATTTGTACAAAAATTGGGAATTATCTGACCCAACAGTAACTTTATTATTTGATTGTAGCATCAATAGTTTGCAACGTTTATCTAGAATTAACTCTGAAGAAATTAATAAAATGTTTAGTGAAAAATCATTAACTGGAGAAAAAATTGATTTCCGCTACAATTTACAGAAATGGCGGACGGAGAATGGGGTATGTTGTTTATTTGATATGAAGTTTGTGTTCATTCTCTATTATGATTTTTTATTTTTTTTCAAGTTTGAGTGTATTTTGCCCAAATCAGAGGACCATACAATTTCCACAGTATTAGCCAATAATTCCAACATTGCCACATCATCTTCATCCTCTACATCGTCGGTTGAAAATATTTTACAATTATCAATATCAGGAACAGATATTCTCGTCGGTTATAGTTCTAGTAAATCTTTGTCACCAAAACAACCGACTGCACTGCACCAGTACGATTAATAGTATACAACATCAAATGGCAAATAAGGTGCAAATGTCCCCGAACAAAATGCTAGAATCGTTAATATATAGTATGACATACATTTTATATCAATCTTGTAATTCATTTCTCACTTTTAAGAAGCATACTATATTCCAAGAAGTAAAAATAATCCACCATCTGGAAAACTGTATGACCGCTATTTTAATATGAATTCTAAAAAAAACAGCGGCCGGCTTTCGTGAGCAGCATTCTACTCTTCCTTCATCTCTGCTCCCACTGTCTATTATACCAATAAGTAACGATATTTATTTATTTGCAAAGGTTTATCAAATTAAATTATATGTTTAAATTTATTTTAGCTGAATATAATGAATTACAAAATTTGTTACTCCATAATACCAATCCATGGAAAATTATCTGTAATAAATGGGAAAAAACATCGGCATCTCGATTGCTAGAATTCAAAGCAGTTCAATGCAGACCAAGGATGCATTTGGTTATCAATTAGTAGGTTTAAACACATATGTTAAAATGACAATTGATATTGATTTTTTTATTTTAGATTGATATACGGCTCCACGAATTAAAAAAGGCTGAATTAAGAAATGTGTTCATTAATGAAATAAAAAAAGCGAATATTGTATGAAAAAGAATACATTTTTTATTTCAGAAAATTTGTGAAAAAAAATGAATTAAAAAAAGTAACAGGTGTTCATACTTTTTCATACAATATTCGCTATTTTTATTTCATTAATGACCACAGTTTTTAATTCAGCCTTTTTTAATTCGTGGAGCCTTGATATAAATAGATTTTAAAACTATCTATACAAGTAAACATAATTTACTTCTTGAAACATTTGAATTAGCAACACCAAAAATTAAAAAAAATTTGATTGAAAATGTAAAGGACAAACTTAATAAACATCTCATATCACAGTTAGAGGGAGAAATTGACAAAAGTAAGTTTTATAAAATCTATTTAAATTCTACATTATTCAAAACTAGTAAACTTGTATTACATACATCATTTTTGTCTATTTTCTACCATCCTTAGATTCAGAGCATTTCATAATTATAATGCTACTAAACGAAGAACTTCTACCTCCAAGAATAAGTAAGGATTATAAACCATCGATGTCGGATGCCCAAGAAGACATTGCCGTTCTTATATTTTGCATTAACGATTTAAAAAATAAAATGGAAGAATTTAAAATGAATACACAATCAGTACAACCTATAATAATTACTGTAGGAGAAAATGTAAGCCAACCCAAGTTATTTTTTGTTTACTATGACGATATTATCTATAAAATACCAACATTTTTGAAGTGTTTGGATATAATTATTAAACTATGTTACGTGTTCGATTTGAAATATCCACAAAACAGCAAGTATATATGGGTATTCCTTCAAGAATATTTATTTGATATTTTTGAGGTAGAGGAACCTTATCCAAAAATAAAAAAATTTATAAATCAGCTTAAAAACCTTTCGTTTTAAAAATGACCTTACTTGAATGACTTTAAGAGAATACTGCCAATGATATAATTGATTTAAATATTTTAATTAAAAATGCTGAAAAGAAAGCAATTAAATTTTCTTTAAAGCTGCATAATAAATCAGAATTTTCTCGCAAATCAGTTTTAGAAATTCAAAATAGTATTTCAAATTTTATTACTAAACCATTTTCTGAAAATGTATCTACATTCTTCTTACTATGTTGATAAATCAAAACATTCTGATTTTAAGTGATTGTTAAATGTTTTAGAAGTTCCATTCCAAAATATTGACTCAGAATATAAATTTTTACAGAAAATTGGATCCATGGGCATTTTTAAACCACTATTGTTGTTTACTATAAATAAAGAATTATCGGAAGTTTTGGATTCTGGTAATCCAAACCTTGGCTAAAACAAAGTCCAAGGATGTCTATTAAATATAAAATTTCAATTAAAAAACTATTTAGAGACGGAAAATATTTTAGAAATCTTACTAAACAATTTGGCAACTTTAAAATCACGCGAGAATATAAACCATTTTGTTAATGGTATAAACTGGCAAAAAAAGATCATTTTATTTGGTGACAAAATAGTATTACCAATTTTTTTGTATTTTGATGGGTTTGAGATTAATGATCCTCTTGGATCTCATTCTGGTCAATCAGTTTGCGGAATTAATTATTTTATTCCAATTCCAAAGATGTGAATCAATATGGAAACAATTTATCTCTCCAACCCATATTAAATATATTTAAAGACTCATCAGATAATGGCATTGCTGTTCGTACGAAAATCGGTGATTTTCAAATATATTTTGTTCTAGCACAAGTATTAGGGGATAATTTGGGTCTAAATTCAATTTTAGGTTATACTACATCATTCAGTTCAAATTTCTTTTGTCATCTTTGCAAATGAAATAAATTTGAAACACAAGTAAATGCCTCAGAATTCACACAAAGCTTGCGAACAAATCAAAATTATAAAATTGATATAGATTTACAAAATTTAACAGAAACTGGTATGTATTAAAGAAAATTCAGTTATTGTTTTAATGTATACATAAAAATTATCGAAGAATTATCATGAAACAGTTAAGGTTTATTTGTACAGTTAACCTATTTTTTATATCGATTGGTAACTAAACATAAATGCTTTAAATGGTAGATAAGGTAAAAATACATCCTATCAATGACTATCGTTAAGATTAATAAGTCATTTTTGATTAGTATGGGTCGAATTTTTTATCTACATTTTAATGCCTAAAACTGTTTCTTCGTAACTATATAAAATACATGTACATAAATTAATTAAAGTGTTTTATTTTGGTTTTATGATCAAAATTGTTTCAAAATTTTAACATCGATTTTCTCAAAACCCAATTTTTGTAGTTATGTAAAACATGTTTAGTACGGCAGTATACTTCATCAATCAAAATATATTTTAGACATAATTCAATTTAATATTTCTGCAATTAATATTCATTTAATACCAACACAATCTTCTTTTATGTAGTTTTTAAAGATATGTGGAAAACTTTAATACGCAAGTTTTATAAGGTTTGTGCTTTTTTCATTGAAAAACTTGAAGCTAAAAAAACGTCAGTTTTACCAGAGCCTACTGTATAAATAAGAGCCTCCAGTATCGACTGTATTTTTTACTAAGCTTAAAATCAGGTACAAACAATTTTTCCTTTACTATGAAACTATATGGGGAAACGGTTATTTTCATTTACAGTTTTAGTTTATTAGAAATGGGAGCTTTTGTTTTGTTTTTATATGAAAATGTTCATGAAACATGAAATATTCACCCCTATTATGATTGTCGAGTCGATCGACAATCGTCACGACTCTGTGTTGCTTTTTCTTTTTTCGTAATGTTTTTATCAAATGAAAAAAAGAAAACGCAATACAGAGTCGTGTCGATTGTCGATCGACTCGACAATCTTAATAGGGGTGATTATTTGATTGAAAAATCGAGTCTTGAAAATGTTTATTTCTTGGTGAAAATCGTCATGAAAAATAAGGTACTTTTGAAATTTTAAATATTGTTGTTTTTGTAATATACGTCATCAACATAACTCGAAATTTATAAACAAAACAATAATCATCTCTTTCATTGCCTTCATTCCAATTTGAATTCGAATATGTTTCTATAGTTATTTTGAATTTGCAAAGCATGCTAGATTGTTTTGATGTTTTGTTTTTTTCGCACTCATTGTATTGATTTAATTTATTCTGTTTGGCTCTTTTTGTTTTTTTTTTAATTTTGATTGTTGAGCGGAGACGTGTTGTCTTTTTTCGTACCATTGGGTTTAGATGTGGAGATATGATGTCGTCATTAAACTGAATTTTCTCTTTTTAATACACATTGTTGTTGTTGTAGAATGTTTTTTAATTTAATTTCCCTTATTTTTTTTTTGATTATTGCTGGAAAATAGGGAAATTTGAGAATCTGTGTTTTAAATGAGTAAGACATTGAGTTGTTTGTAAGCGATTTCTTAAAAAAATATTTAACTGGGTTTAACTTTTAATTCATATTTTATCGTCAATCGAAATCGCGTTTTTTCATATAAACACTATGAAAATAAATGAATTTTTAGTGTTTCTATATCCCTTATTTTAAGTTCATTTTTCACATGCCGGCTCTATTCACATCAAGATGGTTCTGGTTTTATTAACCTTATCCGTGTGTATGTTATACAACTTAATTCCGTGTTATGGGGAATAGAATTCCCCAACATGAATTTTCATTAAATGTAGGGATAATGACATCTTTTAAATGATTTTACGTTTTGTGTACATACTTAGTTTAACAAAATTATTCATATAAAAATAAATATTTTAAAATGCTCCTAAATGTAATGCAGTGTTTCATTTTGATTGATTTGATTTTAAGGGGAACTGTAATCCCCAAATACGGTTTTAAGACTACCTAAGGATTCCTATGGAAACAGTGAAAAGGTTATACCACTAAAAAAGATAATGAAAGATTTTCACAAATGGCTCTATACTCTAGAAGGCTCTGATATTGCACGTTATTGACTAAAGAAAATTTATAAAGCGAAGGTTATCATACAAACCGAAAGAAAATGCAAAACAAAAGTTTGATTTGAAAATTCTTAAATATCGTAGGAGTGATTTAAAATCATTTGGTAACTAAGTGAGGTTTATACATTTGGTTAGATATACACTGTCTCAATAAATTGTCCGTACACCACTCGGCTAAAGAAACATTGATAAAAAAAACAATTACAAATCAAACAAAAAAAACAGTTTTTAATTTTTATAAACTCAAATTACGTTTACGTTTTATAAGATTTACTTTATAAATAGTCTAAAACTATGTCAAATAATTGTCCGTACACTTACACTTTTGTCAAAATTAACACTAGCACGTAAACAGCTGATCTCACTTCAGCGGAGTCAGATCAGTGTGGTTGTTGGAGTGATTACGGGCCACTGTCTCATAGGCAGACATACGAGCAGACTTGGTTTCTTCCCACATGACTACTGTCGTAGTTGCGAGGACGAAGAGGAGGAAGAGACAGTACTTTATCTTCTTTGCACCTGTCTTCGTCTGGCATGAAACAGACTGAATTTTCTAAAATTCAGTCTGTTTCGTGCAATATATTAAATGGCAACCATAATTTTACAAGAAACGTTGTGATAAAATAATTCTTGAATTATTTTATTATTTCGTATTCTTCTAGAAACAAACATTTTACTTTTCAGGCTTATGGGGCCGTTCACATAACGCTTCATGGGGGAGGGGAGAGATTATGATTTGTTACGGACAGAGAGGAGTGAACATAAAAATGCTTCGTAACATAATATTCTCAAACACGACTCTATATATGTAGCTTCTTACTTGAACTAAAGGCGCATTTATGTTGATTCTGCCGAAATTCATTATGAAAAGCGGAACAAGTTCAAAATAACGTTTTACTCCAAATTTATCCAATTTGCAGGCAAGTTCATCATTATTTCGGCATTTCTGAAGAGTCACGCAACGAGTGGTATTCAGAGAATAGATCATATCATTGATAGTTTTGTTAATTGAAAAATTCACTTTTACCGTTACGTGATTAAAATAATTTTAAAATGTTAATACATTTATGTTACGTTACACCTGGGAGAGGGAGGGGTTCTGGAATATGTTACGATCTGTTACGAAGGAGAGAGGGAGAGGTCTAAAAAGCAAAAAAACAACGTTACGTAATATGGGGCCCCTATATTGAGTTTCCAAAAACTTCCGTCAGTTTTGACGGGCAAATACTAGTTTAATGAAATAATATAAGCCTTTTTTATTCTTTTTAGAAATGAATTTAGATATACAAACACCCCCGTTCAAAAGTTTAAGACCACTGCAAAATATGCCGTTTAAGGACTTTTCAACAATCTTATTCTAAAATCGGGTTTTATATTGGTGACAAAAACATGCATTTTTAATTTATCAGCAAATGCAATGTGCATTGTGCAATGTGGTCTTAAACTTTCGAACGAGGGTGTATGCTAGAAAACGGAACAAAAGGTAGAAATGTACTAATATTATTTATGTATGTTATGGGTGAATGTAATTTTCCTCTAGAAATGAAAATTTGCACACTAAATTTATGCCAGTATACCATTATTAAATTAGAAAGAATATGGGATTTTTAGATGGAAATTGGCTATTTCTCTACCGATTATGGCGAAATTTGACATGAGCGATGGAAATGGGATTCTTAAATGATTTTTGGACAAAGTTCTGTAATGTGGCCAATTAAGATGGAACTTTCCTGTTTCTTGACCAATTATGAAATTTAATAATATATTTATTGAGTTTCACTATGCGCGCGCGATTTAATTAACAAAAATAAACAATATTTTTATAATCTTAGTACAACAAAAATTAAGTGATACGTGGCCAACTCCTAATTTAACTTAGAATGATAGAGGCTGACGGCTTCGGTAAGTCTCACGAGCACACGGGAGGTCACTGCTCTCCCCCCGCTTAGCCCTCCGAGAGGCTTTAGATTTGAACTTCGGGAGACGTAGAAGCCGGGATCAACAAATATGTCGCACTGCGTGCCGCGCTTTGGAGCTGATTATATAGAATCTCAACATGCAAATCATCTTGATATTATTTATGGAGTCAGATAATGCAATGCCAAATCGAATAGTTTCCGGAAAAGAAACATCCCAGGGTCCCTTTTCTTTAAAATTTCCCGTATAATACATGATTTAAATTTATGCGATTTTCTTAAATAAAACAAAAATTATTTGCTGGGCTAGAGTAAATTATATCGTATGAAATAATGTTGGGCTGCGATAACGTTGAAATGGTAGTGTTGCCAGATGTTTTTTTCTGGGATGAAAGTCTGGGCTAACTTTACATCGGTGAGCTTTTAGCTGAAGGGGTGTGGAATATTTGACTTTCACTGAAACCATAATGAACCGGTTTGATTATTTGGATGTTTTGAAAGACAATTTGTTAACCAAAGCTGAGAAAATGGGATATGCGCAAGATTTTCACTCTGTACATGACAATAACTCGAACCATTCCTCAAAGCTGATCAAGGAAAGGTTATTTAAAGTTGCTCCCTCATTCTCCCCAGCCACCAGATCTCAACCCCATTGATAATTTATAGCATTATTTGGATTGAAAGATCTGTGAACACCAAATTAGCTGTTAGGAACAATTAAAACGGGTTATTGTGGAGGAATGGCCAAAAATAGCCCCGAAATAACTCGGAATTTGGCATTCTCAATGAGAAGAAGGTTGCAAAGTGTTATTGCATGAATAGGTTACAACATCAAATATTAGACCTAATTTGTTTTATCAAATTCCCTCAACTTCTTTGTGTGTACGGAGAATTTTTTGATAATGTTTTAGGATGTTTAGACAGTAAATCATATCAAATGTAAAATTAAATTAATTTATATTACGATTATTATCATTTTTAGTATTATTAAAAAGCAAATAAAACCAAACATGGGCATTATTTTCTGTTAGTGATAATTATTTTTAAAATCTCTTAAGGGCTATAGTTTCGAGGTTCTTAAATGTAATTGGAGTATTAAAAAAAATATAAACTGAATTATTTGTTTGATTTGTAATGCATGCTTATAGTAACAATATTCGCCGCGGTTTTTATAAAGGAGCACCCTCGGTAAAGGTTAGAATGTCAAATGGTATTAGTGTTTTGTATCGAAACTGTATTGTGAATTTAATAACACAAAAGAATTTTTATATTTTAAAATGTTTATAAGTCGTTTAGCGACGCGTTCGAACTTCGTAGCCATAAAATTAAATGTTAAACATTATTGTAACCTTTATCACGACGGTAATGACATCTGATGTGCGGAAACAAAAACAAAATCTTTTTGCATGCCCCATTGTTTTTTGACGTAGTCTTTGTTGTTGTTATATATGGGGGGTAAACAAAAATTTCAATGTGATGACGCGCGTCACGGAATTGACGTATTTACGAGATTTATTTGATTAAAGCAATGTCTCTGGATAAATATAAATGAAATGTTTTAAAAATTGTAAAAATCAAACCAAGTTAAATAAAAATTTTTGGATTGAAAAAAAAATAATACAACAAATTATTAATATGTATTTTAATTTCAATTTGAATTTAATAGTGCTGAACTTGATGAAACATGCCGCACGCCATATTGATTTAAAGCTATAAAATTAAAATAAAAAGTTCAAAAAATTTTTATTTTTAATATGTAAAATATGGCGTACATTTTTTGAATTTATATGCAGTCTAACCTATGCAATCCTAGAAAAACGTATAGTCGCAAAGATAAGGCCGAAAAATGTTTATGCTTGCGAGTTATGGGACTTCAAAGTTCCAAGTGACCGGAAACTAATTTGATTTAATACGTCATTTGCATCGTCAATATATAAAAATAAATTATATCTAGTAAGCGTTTATTAATAGCAAAACATTGGGCCAGATACTCGATACTCTAGCAATTCGCAAATCGGTAAATATGGCGGATTTGCGAATCGTAAATTAATTTGCATAAAATGATCAATAAATATTTCTACAAACATTTACGAAGATGCGCATACTTTAAAACGCTCGCAAAATCTCTACGATTTGCTTGCTTGCTAACCAAGAAAAAATATCGTGTATACCATTTCTAGCAAATTCGCAAAAAATAACTGCTTATCTGCTTATCTGAGTATCGAGTATCTAGCCCATTTCCATTTTTGTGACATTGACATTTCTGTGATGTTTTATTGACTTTTTGTGATATTTTAATGATTGAAATTTCAACGATATACTGATTGATACATTATTATTTGTGAATTGCTTTGTTAAAACCGCGTGTAATGGTACTATTCCAGTAGAAAAATTCCTAAAATTTTACTAATAGCACAGATAACTATACCAGTACAGCGATTTTGGTCGCAAAATGAGGATTCATTTGAGGATTACCGGAAGGCAATAGTATTGGTAAATTGTATTGGTGTTGAATGTGCATTTTTTGTTTCAATTTTTCGTTTAATATGATGCAAATAAGAGAGATAAAATGACGCGAGTAATGGGTATAACATGATACAAATAAGAGGAATAAGCTCAAAAGAGAACGATTGATGTATTAAATATTGAGGGGACTGAGATAGAACAACAAATTTCGAAATAAAAAAAAAATTAAAAATATTTACGACTACGAAGTACGAAGCGAGACTCAAAATAAAAAATATTAACCAAAAAAAAACAAAAAAGTTAGAAAACAAAATGATTTTGCTTATTTGGTTTAGTATTGTGTTGCAACTCATGATGGTCGGTTGCTATGCTATACGATGTTATGTCCGAGGATGGAGAAATTTTATTGTAGCATATACACAGCAAATAAAAAAGCGAGATGTAATGTAAATTCAATAAGAATTTATAAATTAAAAATCATTTATATTACTGTTAACCGAAATTGAGGACCGAAAATTTTTATGTTGCGTAATTAATTACTTTTCAATAATAATTAAATATTACACAATTAATTCTTAAAAATGAATTAATTCATAATTAAAATTTTAATTAATTAATTGATTTAAAAAAAATTGATGTAGCAAAATTAATCCTTTATTAAAAATTAATTAATTTCACGGTAAAAATTTTGCGAAATTAATTAATTTTTGTCGTTAGAATTAATTGTTGGTAACTTAATGTAAGGGGCCAATTTAATTAAATTATACCTAAATTGTTATTAGTTATAATTTTTTTTTTATGAAAATCAATAAATAATTAATGAAAAGAAAAATTATAAATTATATTATATCACAATTATCACAATCTGCTTGAACAATAAACAACAATAGACACAAAAATATTTATGAATTCCCCATGTCAGAAGAAAGGGAAAAATAACTCAAGGCGAGCGTAAGCACCAAAAATTTGAACCGATTCACCCGATTCGTTTATTTTTGATACTTACCACGAGGAAACGCATGAGAAAATACACTAATACAATAAACAAAATTTTACGGCACACAATAGCAAAATGTATACTATACGTTGTGTACATATACAAAATTCTCAATCCTCAATCCTCATTTTGCGACCAAAATCGCTGCACAGATATCTATCTTGTATGGCCAAAATTTACATAAGTAAATTCAAGCTATGAAAATTAAACCAACTGAAATCTAACCTGACGAGAAATAGGCCGATGCACATTTTCATCCTTTTCTTTTTTATTTTACGCACGACTATATGATTTACAAAAAATAAAAACTAAAAACCTAAACAAAATTGTAAATGCTTTGCGTTTTTTCGAGTTCTTGAATTTGGGCAAATAAAATGCGCCTATAATTTCATTCATAATTACTTGTTTCTCTAATATGAATGTATAATCAAATTCGTGAACTCGAAAAAGCGCAAAGCGTTTACAACTTTGGTTTGGCTTTTATTTTTTTTAAATCATGTAGTCGTGCGTAGAATAAAAAAGAAAAGGATGAAAATATGCATCGGTCTATTTCTCGTCAGGTTCGATTTCAGTTGGTTTAATTTTCATAGCTTGAATTTACTTATGTAAATTTTGGCCATACAAGATAGATATCTGGTATAGTTATCTGTGCCAATATGTAGTAAAAAAAATAGGAAAAGAACAAAAAGTCCGAAACTCTATGTAATAGACAAAGATAACGTTTTTTTTTAAATTTTTTTATAGCAAAATTTTAAGGAGAAATATTAACAGCACACAAAACATAACCAATAATTATTTAAAAAAATTAATATTACTCTTAATTCGGTTAGTTTTTCGTCTCAAAATTATCTAATAAATTAAATATTATTAATACTCATATCAGAATTTAATTTTTTCGAACAATTTCCGTCACAGAATAAAAAATTAAAAAAATCTTTACCATAAAATCGTCATCCTATTAAAATTATTGGTGTGTGCGAGAATTATTTTTCATCATATACAAATTTTATGTACGTGTTCTAGTGAAACTCCTATAAAAAGTTCTCGATTTGACACTTTTTATAGGAGCTACACTACTGCAGACACAAATATTTTTGTACTGAGAAAGTTTTTTGTTGCATTCCCCCATCTACCAAATATATATTTTTTTCTTCCTTTAATTTTACTCACAGTACATTTTTTCTAGTGGAATACCGGCTTAAAGGTATTATTTCTGAGTAATAAATTCTCTTGCTATAATTAAGGTCGTATATAAACCTTAATACCAAATTAATATCGGACGCCATTAGGGTGAAGCAAGTTTTGGAAAAAGGCGCTGAAGAATCATATCGGTTAATTCTGACGTTGCTTACATAATATTGTGAAACGGCACAAATTTTCAGAAAAGATTTTTGAACATTATGAATGCTCTCTAGGCGAAGTAATTTAAATTTTCAAGGGCTTTCAACAGTAGACTAGAGATGTATAACTGGATCTAATTGTTAAAGGTCGAAGATGAAAACACGTTGTAGTACTTTGTTTTTTTTTATCGGCAACCAAGCCCTTTTTAGTGTTAAAACCGCCCCTTAATTAACCTCAAAAAACGCTTTTTTCGATATATCTCGACTTCGATCCCACTCTTTTTGATAAAACAAATGTGTAATTATTCCTCATACAATGTACAACTAATACATAATAAATAAGAGTATAAGGGTTGCATCTCCATGCATAAAGATGGCAGCATTAGACAATTAACGGTTTTTTTTAAGTTTGTAATTAATTTTGATTTCACTTAAACTGTACAAATAAAGTTTTCTCAATTGAACGTAGTCCGTAGTTCAATGGCAAAAGTATGTCAAATTTTGAAAAGAGTCTTGCAATATACGGTGGCCTTCGCAGTAGTAAGACTTTTCTAAGAATTTGTCAAACGATTTCCATCTGAACTTTGCCTTTAATCGAATCTAAAAATAAATACCTTGTCAATTTTGAAAAAATTTATTTAAAAAAAATTTTAAAATTTAGTTATCGATATTCACGTATAAATCCAAGTTTATATTGAATTTTGAATAATTGAAACTAACTTTACTCTTTATCAAATTATGAAATTTTCAAATTTGAGTTTCGAATTATCTCGTTTTATTCCAAAATATAAATGAATTGTAAAAAATTGTACAACTTTTTATATTTGATTCAAAACTCCAAATTTTAATGTTAGTGGAAATATCGGATGGTTTTTTGATCTCCTGTAATTGTACGTTGACTTTATTTATTAATTTTAGGTTAATTTATGTAAGTTTCCGAATTGAAATATCAAAGTATTGAATAAAATCGGCTGGTGAAGTGTTGAAGCTAAATTTAATTTCGTTTTGTTTTTTAAATTAAAGTTTAATCAGAAATTTGCAGATTTGAATTTTAAAAAATGTAAGTCTAAACAGCGTCAAATTACCCAAAAAAAATATATAACTACCATTTACGAAATCTTGGTTTAAATCAATCACTTTTATTTTTTTTTTAAACTTTATTACTTACATAAACAATAATTTTACTAATTTAGGAAACTAAAATGGAAATATTTAATTAAACTAAAACTTTAAACGATATTTTTTACCAAATGAACATAAACTTGTTTAAGATTTTTATATAGTTCACTGAATGTGAACAGAAATGAAATAAAATGTTGCACCCCTAATTTATATAACTGCGGCAAGAAATATATAACCGGAAAAAATTATCTCACACCTAATGATTTTCAACCTTGGGCAAATTTCAGATGAAAAAATAAGATAAATTACGTCATCCCCTGCAATCCATTTAGAAAATGAAAACATTTATTTTCATTTTCACTTCAATGAGTAATCTTAATATTAAATCAACAACTCAAGCTCCATAAAACTATATTCCTAATTAACTATAACTAACTCACCAAACCCACAATTTATTATATTGTATATGTACACACGTTTCTAATTTGACACGTCAAGCTTAACTAAAACGAAAATGGAAAAACTAAAGCACACACAATACAAACCAAATGATATTAAACTGAGATAGCAACCGAGAACACAAAATATAGAACTTAATAAAAGCGTCAGAGCAACAACAAAACTTTAAGTTTTAGCTTTCACTCTCGAATCGGTACTCTCAACTCGTATACAAATAACACACATACGAATGTAGAACACTACGTTCCATTGATTCGAGGGGGGATATTGGTAGTCAGAGTAACTAAAAACAACCAAAACTCGGCTCCCCTCCCGCCTTATCCTGTATATTATATTTTACTTAAAACAATTTATTCAAATTTGATTATTTATTTATTTTTGTATTATTAATGAAATTCAAAATCGAAATTAGAACATTGAACTTGATTACATGTATCGTAACACAGTGTACAGCAAAGGGTATACACTATACAGAGATATTTGGTAAATAATTTGATTACAATACAAACGCACGTACACACATATGATTGACGAGGGGGAGAAATTATTTTTGGGAGGCACTAATATATTACATTATGTACAAAACATATATCTTTTCTAATATCGATTTTATAGAATATATGATTCAACAACAAAAAAAAAAAAAAAAAATTTAATTTCCTAGTGCTCATGTTCATAAATCTCACAAATACAACACCATCGAGATGCGTAATTTTCAATCTTGCCTATATTCTTGCGATTCTGCACGATGTAAGAAAATCTTACCCGCGTTTTTTTCTACTTTTGTTTCGCATGCCGCCCAATTTAATTTTTTGACGAAAAATTCCATACGTGGAAAACACGAACCAAAAAAAAAAAAAAGAAAAACTGAACTCACAATACAAAACGATATCTCGATTTAACATCCTTTTTGTAATTAATTTATGCACACAATACACATACACGCACGCACCAAATAAATGTTCAAAATTACCTTTTCCGATTGTTGATGGTTATCCTCTTGGGTGAGACAAATTAGAACTTTGTTATACACTTATAAGCTAATGAACTTACACAAAAGTATTTTAAACTTTTGCTTGTATCCTAACCAAACAACTTCGCTTAACTGAATGGAAATTGGAATTATAATCTAGAATTAGATTTTTTTTTTTTTTTCTTCTCCATTGCCACAATTTTGGGTTGGGTTGAGATTTTTTTTGTTTTTATTTATTTTTTTTTTTTTCATTTTGTCGTTTACATTCTGAAATGGAAATTACTTTGAAGGTTTTTTCTCATTTGGTTTGGGGTGGGGGTACCGGCGGGTGGTGTTTTCACTATTAATATAAAAATGTATTTTTATGACCGATTGGAAGAGATTTTGGTTTTTAAGATATTTCAAGTTCTTTATTACGTATGTACAAACATTTATAGAATTTCAGGTCAAGGGCGTTTCAATATTGTAAACTTTAAACGTATCGATGAACTTATACTTTTGAAGAATATTCTACGTTAAAACAAAAATAATTTTTTTATTTTACATAATTTTGCCGCATAAATGTGAATTTTATCAACTATGTTGTGGAAGTTATAACATAATTTTGACATGCGGAAGATAAATTGCTTATATATGTACAATAGCACAGTTGGAGATTAATTTTTGGATTTTACACATTTTTGGACATACATTAATTTATAAAATTATCACAAAATTTAAACCCAACATATTTAATATTGTTGTGAGGGTGTCACATCAAATTATTTTATAACCTTATCATTTGGAGCAGTTATTTACAAACTGGCGTATCTGATAAGCGAATTTCTATTGCTATTATATGAGTCAAGGTTAAACCAATAAAGATGGCGTTCCGCAAGGTTAATTGATTATAGGAATAAATTCTAAAATTACGGGTCATTAGTGAAGTAAACCGGAAAAACATGAAACGTAAAATAGTTTCAAAAGCCCTAAAAAAATATGTTTGTTGATTGTAGGTAGCATCAACCAACAATATACAGAATCGGAAATGGAATATTTGCATTTTGCCGAGTATGAAAATCCTAAAAAAAATTTAAAGCAACAAGAAAGACAAAATGTTGAAAGGATTTCAATGAATCGTCAAGCGGAGGTTTGGAATAGCCAGCTCCATCCTCCAATGCAGTGGTGTCCAGCAAAACGCGTATTTTCGACAAATCGGGGCGACAGAATTAATCACTCTGGAATAACTATTACGGTGGCCCTCACGCTCATTTCAGTGAAATCATTCTCATGGAATCCTTTTTTTTTGCCTTTTGTTTACGTGATGATACGAAAAAAATATTTCATCGGTGAAATTCCAGATGTCTCGTCGATCGCATTTAAATACATTGTATTGATTACATCGCATTTAAATGCATGCGTGAAATTATTTAAAATATGTACATATGCACAAAACCAAATTTTTTGATGCCTTTTTTAGTGCAATGAAGATCCGAAAATTTTAAAAAATATTTTCAGAACATTTGACTACATTTGAGTAGAAATTAAGCAATGAATTGTTTTGTTTGTGCTTTTTATTAGAAATCTTATTTTTTGGAAATTTTCTTTCGTCTTAGAAAGTTTTCTTTTATTCACGACCTCTAAATATTAGTCATTTACTAAATCAAAAGTACGAATTGGAATATATTTTTGACAGCATTCTCTGCCCTAATGTGCGGTTCAATTGTCCCACTTTTTAAAAATTTGGCTTAAAGAGACGCTCCAACTGTTATAGTTGTTTAAAAGAATTTTAACTATACTGACTAAACAAAACACGTTGAAAATAATGGGCATGAATTTTCTGTATCATTTTAGTTTTCTGGTATAGCGAAAATAGTGTTTCAGGAGCTACATAAGCTGCATTTATTTAAGTAGAATTATGTTACATCTAGTTGGTGCATCTGATAAAAATTAGTCGAGTCTGGGTAAAACCAGTGTAACATTTACTGAACAATATTGAACACTACTGAAACTGAAGTTTTAGTTAGTTTCAGTGGTTCAGAAGTTAATCCAATTCTTTGGAAAGCTTAGATAGCTTCTGCCGCATAATTTGAAAATTATATTTTTTAGGGAATGAATTGAGGCTTAACCTTGCAGTTCAAAAAATATTTAAATTCAAAAATAGGTGAAGCACAGTTTTTTACCCACCCTGTAAATATTTTCCTAATATTTTACGCTTTTTAAACAGTTAATTTTTTCATAATTAATCATTTCAATTAGAATATAATTCTATTATTTTTTTATTCGATTTAATCACTTAATTCTAAACGTTGCATTATAAAACATCAAATGAAATAATATTCTTCTTTTTACTGTAGTTTAAAAAGAAGACGATTATTATGAATAAATAAAAGATGGGTATAGGAAATTTAAGGACATTTAGTTTGCATTTGGAACGTCCGGAATGAATAAACTAAAATACTAGTGTGCACATCGCCGTTGCTCTCATCAGTTTACAGCGAAAGAGATGGGACTGTTGCTCGACTAATATCACGTAAGGCTACATTAACACCTAAGGCTAACCGAGATTTAAATGTCACTTTCTGTATATTTCTCGGACTACTATGTCTACGGATTTCCCTTATCTTATAAAGTCGAAAAGATTTTGATTCTGCAAAACTGTTCCGAGAAGAGAATGTTTGCAACAATATTTGTACTGCATTATCAAAGAAATAATATCAGCACGGAAGGAACGATAAGAGGGGTAATAAGGGTTTGGTAGTTCAGTCTACAAAAATTCTATTCTTGATATTCAGTTTGCACTTCTGTAGACAGGTTAACACAAGTTTATACGGCTTCGCCAAACAAATGTCATTAAATTATTAGTAGAAGACACATGTCGGACAGAGAATTAAGGGTAGAGGAGATATCTAGAATCCGAAATTATTCAGCATACTCGGTTCTGAACTCGGTTGTGTGCAGCCTCGCGGGTCTTAGGTGCGCCAGCCCAGATATGATTCATAGATTTGTAAAAGTTCCGAAGAATGAAAATAAGAAAAAGTGTAGGGGATAGGACGGATCTCTGAGGAACACCAACATTTAATGTAGGAGGAAAGAAAGTCGTGCCATCGACCACATCACTTGGATACTATGGCAAAAAAAAAGAATACTAGGTCGGTGCAGAGCAAGCCACAGGCTAAGCTAGCACCTTAGATTGGAGCGGAGTAATGCGATCAGTATTTATTTAACGCAGTTACTACAAAAAAGTAGTACAATTAAAGTTATTGTAAAAGCTATTTTATTCGGGAAAATTGATGAAAATAAATTTTAAAGTGAATTTCTAATTGTGATTTAAATTGATTGCCGTTCAGAAAGCTGTTTTAAACGATTCAGCTCTATCCGTTTCTCAGCCAATTTCTTCTTTTCGTTGATTTTTTTGATGCGTTCGAATGGAAACCCAGGCTCGAAGAATAAACCATTAATGTTCCGAACTCTGGAAAACGCAACATATGACATTCCCAGTGCGAACTCAGTGTCTCCAATATTTACAACTGCTTGATCTAATGTTAAGCCTTATGACCGGTGAAAGCTGATTGCATATGCGAGCTGTATAGGGAATTGTTTTCTGGTGAATGTGTTCGAGCCCTTCTTAAATGAAACAGTCACTGGTGGAATTGGCAATATATTGCTGTTCTGAAGCTTTGGACCTGAATATGATGCGAATTCCACCATAATGCAGATTGGAAAATCGTCACTGAAACGGCTGTCTTCGCGGTGATTGTAGACAATGTCAACAACTTTACCAATTGTTCCATTGCACAATCCCGCAGCAGTGAATAGATTTTGCCTGAGTATGACTTGTGCACCTTCACACAAATATAGGTTAGATGCTAATCCTCTGGCATCATCAGAAGATGCTGTTGCAGCCCTTGGATCATTGTGGATTGCGAACCTATGCAAACAATCTCTGAATTGCTTTTGGTCATCACCCACTTGCCTCATGATTTGGTTCAACAGAAACACTTTATTGATGTGTCGATAAACAATTTGGCCTTGTACTGCTACTGTATTTGAGTTCTTTGGAGTACCATACAGTGGGACGTCACCGACAGGTTGTAGTTGATTGAAATCACCGAAGAAAACAACAATATATCCTCCCATGATCTCATTGAGTGGTCTTGCCTGCCGTAGACGGTGGTCAATTTGACCTAGAAGCTTCAAGCCAATCATCGAGAATTCGTCAATGATCACAATCTCGATAGCTGCCATCTCTTCCTGAAATTGCTGAAGTTTCTCGGCTGACATGTCCCTCTGTTGATAGTTAGACAACCGTAATGCACTATGAATTGTCTGCCCGTTGATGTTATTTGCTGCGACACCGGTAGGAGCCATAAGCAACACTTTTTCATTTCCGATCAAACGAACAATTTCGATGATAATGCATGATTTGTACCTGCCGCACCAATTACGATTGCTAGCTTGGCTTCAATGAGAGAATTCAAGGCAGAATTCACAAAACTAATTACCCTAGATTGATCAGAATTGAGCTGGACCAGCATGGAATTCGACTCATTATTGCGAACGAAAGCTTCCTTAGATGCTTTGATGAAATTTAAGTCTCTCGCTGCTTCAGGATATCTTTCTATACCCCTGTTCCAATTCATTGCGCGATCGATCTCACGAAATCCTAGATCAACCATCTCTGGGGCAATTCCCGGCATTGCTTCTGCAAGAGCCATCCATTCATGTGGGTCTCTGACTGCTTCTTGAGATTCTTCTTCAGGGTCTTCGTCAGCTACTATTTGAGGCAATTCCCAAGTAGTGATATTAACAGAAGCGAAAGATTCTTTGGTTGATTCATGTCTCTCCATGGCAGATTGAAAACCAATTTCTGTTTGCAATAAATTTCATCTGTTTCCTCCCCAGTGCCGAAGACCACTCTGGGAATTAGCTGTACGATTCTTTCGGAACGATTACGACTTCCTGTTGCTGAAAACTTGCGTGTAAATTCACGCAAAGAAAGGTTTTCTAAAGAATCGTGACGTGAGGCGTAAGCATTGATCAATTTGTTGTGAGTTCTGTGCTCTTCATCTTGATTTCGGTTAGAAATTGGCACGTATTCTTGCGTCGATATGAATAGTTTGACAACGATCTTGAAGAATGATACAAACCTTCTCCGAGCAAAATGTGCATCACTTCACAAGCTGAAACATCTCTTTGTGATATCATTTTCATCAACAGTTTAGTGATTGCTTTCGATGCCGGATCGTTATTACTCATTTGCTCAGCAATGCGCTTGAAGATATCTTTAAAGTTTTCAGAACTTGGTTCGCTCTTGGAGGCATATTTAGTGATGTAAGCTACAATTGCATGCTCCGAGGCAATGATTTGGAAATCAGTGTTTGCTCGCCAGGCTTGAGAAACGAATTTGTTGTATGGGTTCAGCAAACAATCATTTCTTCTTGGAATGAAAACGAAGTTACCTTTGTCATCTGCAGCTAAAGTTGATTCTGACAAACATTGCTTCGGGAAACCAAATCTGCATTTTTGGTTCTGTGCTTGGCCTCGCAAACAGTAAGCTTTTGAGCATACAGTGTGCCGCTGAACTCTATTCAATAATTGCGAAAACTGCAGTTCATTTTCAACATCAATACTGTCAGTGGTAAGCCTTGATGGATGGATGAGAGCTTTGTCTGCCGTCGGAATAGGATTCCAAGCACTCATTAAGGAGTCGTAGAAGTCTTTTGCTTCCATGAGTTGTTCTATTGTCATTGTAGCAAATTTCCTTAATCAGGCGCCCCTTCGATCCAAAAAACACTATGAACATGAGGGCTACCACGATGCTGGTACTCAAAACGGTACCAATAATCGTTGATTTGGTACTTATTGCGAAGGAGGTTCACAAACATTTCCACTCGTTTTGCAAAATACTCGTCAGCAATCAACGGGTTAGAGGATAACAGTTTCTGCATTTCTCTTCACATGACAGACTCTGTTTTGTTTGATGGATCATATTCAAAGTGCTTTGTCAAACATGGCCACCATAAATCTACCGAGCTCAAAGTTAAGAAGAAGGTGGGGACACCTAGCTGCAAAACCATTGCTTCAAGCTCCATTCGCCGCGAATACCAATATGGACCTGTAGCTGCTATCTTTGAACCGATGTGCAGCAGCTTTTTCATGACAGCTGGATTGCGATTCACGTCACACAAAAGATCTTCAACTGTTCCATTGAAATTACTTATGTTAGCGTAAATCGTACCTCGTTGCAAAGCATCATGACGTTGGATTGTATTCAAGCAGAAATAGCGAAAACGTGGATCTTGTGCAAACCGCTTGTCTTTAAAACGAAGCACATGGAGTGTCCATTCTCTGAATGTAACTTTAGATGTGCGAGAGTAGTCATGGAAGTCAGCTTTTTCATATGGAAAGAGATGAGGGAAACCCTTGATAATGTACCCGGCATGCCTGAACTCGTTGATTGGATTTGAATCAGCTTGAGGCCATTGTAAGATGTCTGAAATCACTGCTCTTTTATTTTGGTCTTGTAAAATAGGCAAACCATTAGTTGCAATGTTGTCAACCTCTAATTCTTCATTACAAATGACTCCTTCTTCCAGAAAGCGCAGCTGTTCGACAATGTCACAATCGGGTGGTAATACTGACATTGCTTCGTAATTAATAGTCAGATCGGAATAGAATGGATTGTGCCTGATAAGCCAAGACAGAGCTGCTGAAACCTTTGCTCGTCTCACACGGAAGTCAGTATAACCTGCCATTCCTGCTCTCCTGACCAAAATATTCCTTTGGCATTAATGGAAGCGTAGTTGCCACTGGTTGAAGATCTTATTCGATATTCAAGATGTTGCCTGAGTAACGCAGCTGTCCCTCGCCGCGGCATGCACGAACTTGGTACACTCTGAGAATAGGCTGGACTCTGCTGATCAGCATTTGTTCAATCGGAGTCAGATCTTGCAAAGCATCTGGTTGTTGTATTCCAGGATGCATATTGTTGTCTGCACTGAACTTTGTTGGCTTCTTCGTACATGCTGTACAATGCAGATTGCTTGTAGTTGTCAGCTTCAAACCATTGCAAGTGAGACATGCTTTGTAGCTGTAGCCAGACAAGTCTCTCTCGAATGATTCTAGAAAGCCAGTTTCACGAGTCGGATTTCGGACCTGCATGAGCTATGCGATGACGTTCTTCTTCGGTCTCTTGGTTAGTTCTCTGGGTTGCTTGTAATCTCTGGCGATTAGCATGTGCAGTTCGTCGTCCAAATCGAAATCTTCGAACAGGTGGAGCAGCTGGCATGTTAAATCGTATGAGAAAAGGTCTTGTATGGTAGTGAGACCTAAGAAATATTTACAGCAGTTATATTGCTATTAATTTATGTATAAAAACGTTCCTCGGTTATTGCTGGAAGCTATGAAAAAAACAGAATCAAAATCAGATAAACGGTTATAGCGTGAAAATGTAGCAACGAAACTTACTCTTTGAATTAATTCCGATCTTAAATTATATCGGATTTATCTCCAGATCGATTCTAGTTATGACTGGTTTGTTTTCTCATGATTTAGTATGAAAATTTGAAAACTCACTAAAGCAAGCCATGTTTTATATCGATTTTAGTAAAAAATATAGAATCAACTATTCTACAGTATATTTTTTCTCTTTAATGTCAATAAATATGTATATAATGGCCTAAATACTGAAACTTATTATGAATTAAATTAATTGATTTATGTAGTTTAAAAATTCTCTTTAGAATAATTAATTGCAAAAAAGCGCGCGAATTTTTGCCTAATGTATTTTCCCATAGACAATTTGTTTTTCTTTGATAATTTTTTTATTTTTCATAAATTTTTAATTCTGGCTTCGTCACGACCTGAATTTAAATCTGTGGGACATTTGAACGAAAAAAAATTGAAAATCGGCCGAAAATTCGCTTAGATCTGCGATCTGCTACATTCGCCATTCGAGTCGCTCCATGAGAGCTTCGCTCGCTCCGCTCCAATAAGAACCAACCTACTAGGAAGTCTAGTCCGCAGTGGTGGTCTAAACTGTTGAGGTTGTTCCAGCTATCTCATCAGAAAGAACTAGATTATTGTTTGTGGCACCTTAGGAAAGCCAGAGACAATAGCTGTCGAGTGACAATCCGAAGCGGCTTTTCTGCTGTTCTTGCACACAGAATGAACATTAGTTTCTTTCCGGACCGCAGTCGAACAGAATAACTAGAAGTTTAGTCAAAGATTTGTAGTAGTTGTTTGGATTAAAACCATAGGAGCTCAGGGCAGGCAATCTTAGCAAATTTGAGCTCCTTGGGCTAATAACAAATTGACTCCCTTCATGATCAATATTTTCTAAGAAATCGTAAGATGACAACCTCAGGTAATTCTCTTAAGAGTGAAAAATGAAACGTCACCACTGCAATTTATGCACGCAATATTTAAGCAAATCCTTAAAGCCACGGCTGTACTGGGAAAAATCAAAAGCCGGGTTGATTTGCCAGATAATACCGACCTTCCGCTGTACTCTCTGGATTCAGATACGTTGAAATTTTAAAAATAAGCTAATTTTTTTCTGTGAATAAAAATCGTATAGTAACTTGACCATTTTGTAATTTAATGATTTCCAAAAATGCTGGCAACTTTTCAATAAGGTTTGTGGTTCCTGGAAGGAAACCAGCCGGATGATTTTTTAAATCTCTATACGAATTTAAATTCAAAGACCATAGCGGAAGGTGGTTCTGAGCCGCTTGTTCGTAGATTGTGGGACACCCTGTATATGAACAAGCTTAAAATGCAAACATTATTTAATTAAGCCTTATTCTAGATCATCTGGGTATTCAGAATATAATATTGTCGCTTGAAAATATTTAAAAATTTCCAATTGAAAATCGGCGATCCAAAAGCGGTGGTGCCCAGGGTTTAGTTCTTTTAGCTCAACGGTTAAGAAAGTCCTGTTGGGACTAGTTATTTTGTTGTCATCACTGTCTGCAATAACTTAGCAACTACTCTGGGATTGAATCTTATGCGACGCATCGATGATGTAGCTTGCGAAATTAATTACAGGGATTATTTATTTTTTATTTGTATTAGAAATTTTAAGGAGAGAAAGGTTAATCACTCAATTTTTCGCCATATACCTCCAAAAATGTTTCGATGTGGTTTTGTCGACAAATACATAACAGTTATAATGGTAGAAATGTCAATACAACTCGAGCTTCGATGTTTATTTACGAAATGTGCACTCTCCATATTATATGGATACCTATAGGTAATACAAATTTTATACGTACTGGTGTCTTGGAAATTCTAATTTTGGGATTATTCAAAAAATTATTTACGAATTATCTTCATATTTTGGAAATTTTTCGGTACATATTTAGATTTTTATTTTAGAAACAACTATTTTAGGGCTAGCCAATAAAGGTTGGAAATTTTTAAATATTGCTTTGAGTTGCTTGACTTTCGTTTACTACATATATGTTAAAATTTTTCTAACAGGACGAAATTTTCCCAAACTTTCAAGACGTTTCGAAGTTACCAGGTTATTTGAGTCTTATCGAGATTTTTCGGAGTAAGGGTATTTAGTTGTATATGTTGCTTGGCTTCTCCATAGTTCATTATATTACAGTTTTAGAGTGGAGGTGCTTGCTTGACGATACATATATTATGGTGTTATGACACTGGCTAGTTTTTCGCGTTGTTCTAGCGATTAAAATAAAAATAGAACAGGCCAAATAATGTGTATACCAATTATTTGTAAGAGTGAAAGCGGATTTATGGTTGCCTTCGTTCCTTCGTTCATTCGGTCTGAATTTTTTTTAATCAATCGTATTCCTTGAAAATGACGTTATTTTTCGTTCCTGTTCCTTTGATTGGATTAAAAAAAAAATCAGAACGAATGAACGAAGGAACGAAGGCAACCATAAATCCGCCTTGAGTGTATGCATTATAGCGCAAAAAATTCAAATAAATTCGTGAATACTAGATCTAAAATTGTATTGTTCCATTTTGTAGCAGTTTAAATCGAGTAAAGCGTGATTTACACGTATCGAACAAAATTTTTGCTCTATGCCCAACAATTTTTGTTAAAAACTTAAAGCTATGCGCAATAGAAAAAAATGTCATGTGATAAAAAGAGAAAAGTATAAAACAAAAATGTCGAACATGCAATAATTTTTTGGCGGTATAAAATCGACGATGTAATATTTTTGACGAATAGGGCGATAATTCTACTTTTATTATGAAAATTATCACTTTTTCCCTAAAATGAAAACTTTTCGAACTTAAATTTTAATTTTGAAACAAAATTTTTAAAAATAAAATTAAAGTGCTATAAAAATTTCACAAATCGCCATTTTGATTATTTTGTTTCCATAAAATATATTGGGGTCGAGTATATTTTATAGTTCAATTGTTGCTGTTTATTAACGATTGGAGCCGTGGTTTTAGACAACATAATTATAGCCGCTTCACTTTAAAAAATTTCCGCTATACCATATTTTAGTCGTTCTGCAAGTGCTGATGCTAGTTTTTGTATGGTCGCTTCAGTTTTATTTTATTCCGACAGGTAGTGCTTTCTCTACATTTACAATCGTCAATTGAGAACTATCAATGTTCGGGGTAGTGACATCTATCAATATTAAAAATAAGCTAGGTAAGTATATCAAAATGTGACATTTATGATTTGTATGCAAAGCGTAATATAAATTCAACAAAAATAGCGCGTAAATATTCATTATTTTTAAATTAAATTCTATTATAATTTCATAAAGCTGAATTATGTTCAATTAACAATTATTTTCCTTCTTTAAAAGATATGTTATACAAATGTGATATTTTATAAAAGGCAGTGAAAATAGAATAATATTTATGTAAACAAATCTAAAATTAAGAGGTTATGCTTTTGTTAGTTCGAATATTTATTGAACTTATTAATGAAATTATTCTAATTGTAAGCAATTCGGGCGTTATAAATAAATATTCATTTTGAATTTTAGGTTTATTTGCAATAATGTCTACGACAAGTTGTCCAAATGTAGAGTTATGTGAGAATATTACAATTTCGCTCACGCAGATAATTGAATATTTTGGCACTTCAAAAAGTCCATTCGTGAGGGTGAGGAGACATTGAACGCAGGCTGGATTCAACCTGTTGGGATTGATTCAAACTCCAGCACTAATTCTCTAATAATAGTTGGTTTGGTATTACAACATCTATTTAAGACTTGGCAAAGCGCCATTCGTCAATTTTTGTTTACCACTCGGGAAAGCTGTTAAAATTTGCCCCCTTTTAAAATGCTCATTGCATATCACAAAAAATTCGGGGAATTTTCCACATCCGTAAAATAACCGACCATTTTGCCAGCTCCAACTTCGAATCTAACGCTATTTTTGGAATCAAATGCATCGACACTTCTGCTGATTGGTAATTGTTGCATTTCGGTATTCCACAGTGTCTTAATGATTTTTTATTCATTTTATTAGTTTCCGACATACCTACTCCAGAATAATCTAGATGAAATGGATATTTCAAATCACTCATGTTGATATAACGATTGTATATCTATTTAATTTCATTAATAAATTCAATAAGTTTTCGAACTAACAAAAACATAACCTCTACATTATACACTTTTTTTTATAAAGATTCTTCAACTTTTCACCGCTTCTTATGTATTTATAACAAGTATCTTAAAGAGCTTATATCTTTGTTAATAGAATATAATCGAACACTTCCAAATTATAACATAATTTCATTTACAATTAATAAATATTTACCCGGCCTTTTTGTAAAATTTATATTGCGCTTTGTATACAAATTGTAAATGTCATATTTTAATATACTAACCAAGGTTCAATTTTTTTCCACCAGATCTACCGACAGTTCTCTATAGTAACAAATGTAAAAAATAAAAAAAAAACGCCTAACAAAATTTTGTTTGTTTATGTTTTATCCCTCTCTGGCAAAAGAAAATCATAATATACTGTCTTTTTATTTTTTGCTAGACATCGAATAAATATTTTGTTCGCTACGTGTAAATCACGCTTAATTCTACCAAAAATAATTCAATTTTAGTTTTGATTTTTGACAGATACATATTTTTGCCATTTTCACAAATCATACACCATTTTGTGTGAAAGAAAACTTATTTTGCCGTTTTTCTCTTATGTACCTTAACTTGAAAGAAGATTTTTTCAAACACCAAACATTTTTATTTTTTCAGATCATACGTACAAGTTCATATTTTTGTATTTCAAATTGTCAAAATAAGCACATATAGTGTTGTCTACACTATAATTAGTTTGTTTCACTTTTTCGCTTCATTGGTTTTATAGCACTTGAAAACTAGTCAGTGTCATAACACCATTATACAACTTTCAAAATTATTAGAGAACTGTTTTTTTGTTTCATAATGTTCCATGGTAATTATTGCTTGACGCTGAGTTGCATGTTGTTAAATATTACTCAGACTTTGTAATGGTCGATAATTGAATCAGAATTGTTGAGTCAGCCTGGTATGTTGTTTTAGGTGCTTGTCCTCAGCGCATCACTTGGATTACAGTTCTGTTGTGATTGTTGTTTTTTGTTGTACACAAAAGGGGTAAGGGGAAATAAACTTGTTTTGCGAATTGATTTTTTTTAGGTCTCAAGCAATTCAGTCGGGAAAGATATATCATTACGATCGTTACTGGTTAAGTGTGATTACAAATAAAAAAGTATAAAAATATAAAATTAGTAAATCACAAGGAAGTACAGCAAAAATTAGCTGATGACGTTGCAGATTGAAAGACTAATGATCATCATCAGTAACGTTAACTCAACGGGCCATTCAAAGGATTAAAGTTGCTTTTTTTGTATTTATTATAATTAATTTTTTTTTTGTATAAAAATTGTGAAACTAGCCATAAGCGTGTATATTAGTGGTAATTTCTTTCTAAAGAAAATTAAATTTTTTTTTTTTTTTTGGGTATTATTAATTTGGTTATGGCTAATTTGGTTTGATTTAAAAAAATGCAAAAAAAAAATTAACGGATAAAATTTAAAAAAGTGTAGATATCAATTCAAAAACACTTCCAAATTTGAATTCAGTTTACGGGCCATAATAATTATTTTCTTTTAGATTGGTTATTATACAGAATTTCATCTGCTGAGCGCTCATCAATGATACATCCTGCGTGAGTATTTACACTTTTTTTTTAACGGGGAAATTCTCCGAATCCTATTATACAAATAAACATATAAAAAGGGAAAATTTGTATGGTACGGAATTACCGGAATTATGTATTCCCGGAGAACAATTTTGCCGAAAATTCCTTCTTTAATTGTTATTTGACTGAATCTCTAGATTAGACATTAATCCCCTGGACATCGTATACCATACGATGGTGTTTGATATGCTTGCAAGGTTACCCATTCTATAAATGGGTATAATATAGAAATGAAAAATCGGCGGAGAGTCCGAAAATACTTTACAAAGGCGGCTTCGAGGCGTTAAACGATTCGACGAGACTGAATAAAATAATAAACCTGGTCAATTCGGTGATGAATACATTAATCGAAAAGGCAACCCCACTTTAAATATTCAAGCGACTTGTGATGCCACTGTAAAATTTACCAATGTTGACGTCCAATGACCGGGTTCCGTTCACGATAGTAGAATTTTGCGAAATTCATCACTATTTTTTTTATGAATAGCATTATCGCAAATGCTATTATACTTGGCGATAAAGGATGCGGTATTAATAAATGATTAATGGTTTCATTTTAAAACCCAATCGATGCTGATGAAATAGGGTTTAGTCAATTGTTTACAAAGGAAAGAGTCGTAATTGAACGTTATTTTGGGCAATTAAATGGTGCTTTCCAATCTCTAATGTACCAAGAATAATTTTATGTTGCTTCATTTTGCATAACATTGCTAAATATTTGGATGACTCTGACGATTTCGATGAATTCACAAGTGATGAAGTCGATGAAGTAATGTATATTGATGAAACGAATGTAAACAGCCTTACAACAATAAGATCAAATGGACAAGAACGCAGCAATCAAATTGAGGAACTCATAATTAAAATCTAGTAGGGTAAAGTGGGGTACATTCGTCACCTTTTTTTCTAACCTTTGTAAAAAAAAAAAATGAGAACATCTTTGAATGGTTTTATACGGCAGCTGATGATGCTATCTTTTAGGAACACTTCTAATTTATTAATAGTTTCCCTCTTGAAATTAAAGTCTTTATTTTTAAAATTTTCTTGAAGGCTTCAATAAGATGAATGTACCCCAGTGCTGGGGTACTTTTATCATTCGCAGGGGTACATTAGTCGGTTAGTTTTAAATACTCTGCAAAATTTATAAATGTTAAAGAAATTAGTTTTTCAAAAGGAGTTTAACTATTTTTAGTTCAGCCGTTGTAATGTTGTTTAATAAAAAGCAATTAATTATAAGCATACGGAAATAAGACGCTTTATTTAATATTCATATATATGGAGGTCTCGAAATTCACTATCAGACTCATAGGTATAATGCCTTTTTTTAACAAAAATAACATAAAATAATACAAAAAATAACATAACAAAAATTACAAACATATCAAATTAAAATAAAACTATCGTAAATTGTATTTCGTCAAGTCAATTTCAAAATTGAATTTTGTGGCAGAACGTGATGTGCCTGCTGGATGCTCTGGAATTGGCAACTTCATTACAATGTCACTTCGAAAAATATACGATATGTCTTCGTGGTCAGGCTCATAAAAATAACTGCTGAAACATTGCTTTTTCAAAAATTTTACAACATAGCTTTCGTTTTTTTCAGCTTCAATAATTTGTGCAGCGTAAAATATATGCTTCGATTTAATATTAAATCTAACGAGCACATAGTCTCCCTCTATCAAAACATCTGAATCAATCAGAAGCATTTCTCTTTCTTCATTCGAGCTCTCTTCGTCTGTAGATAAGGATAAGGATTGCCCCGATTCTTTATATGGTATATCTGATTCTTCTTCAGAGGAAGAAAATGTCACAACTTTTTTAACACATTGTTTTTTACCAATTTTCTTATTTACGGTTCCGACACGATTTTTCGAATTCGTTGCATTTACTTTATCTATTTTTACTTTTCGCTGTTGTTCCAATCTTTGTTTCTCTGGCGTAGATGTGTAGATTCGAGATTTTCCACATTTCTTTGTCAAATTTGTTTTCTTAAAAATACGCGCAATAGGGCGTATTTGTTCTGGAGTCAATAATTGAATTGTTTTATTGTTCTGGTTATTATTTTGGATAGGATTTTCAATTTCCTTTGTATTGTGATTTTCAGGTAAGCCCTCCAATATACTGATTTCGGGCAAAACTTCAACTAAAGTAGCCGGCTCCCCTTCATTTAAATTTTCGTTAACTATAAAATCTTCATCATTAAATACCATCGTGTTAATAGGAAAAATGCCTGTACTATTGAAGCTTTTTATTATGTTTTCCAGAGAAATGCTTTAAGAAACGGATTTTTTGTAAGAAGCGCAATGTCGTATATGTTAATTGCTTTATTAGGATTATTGCTCAGAAAGTCATTAAAAGTAGTTCTGCAATATTTTTTGAATGGACCATAAACTGATACATCCAATGGTTGGAGCTTGTGAGATGTGTGCGGTGGAAATGACAACATAACTATACCGTTATCTCGACCAAACAAAATTGATTCTAAAGAGCAGTGTGAGCTATGATTATCCATGAGTAATAATATTGGCTTTTCAACGGAATAGTTGGTGTGATTTTTGATGTGCATCAATATGCTTATAAATATTTCGGCCGTTATCCATCCACTTTTTGAGTTAAAGGCAACTGATCCCACAATTCCTCCAACCATAAACCGTTCCGTGTATCTGACTCTAGCAAATATATACACAGGGGCAATATGGTTACCAGCAGCATTTATTATTCCGACAATGGTGACTAAAGATCCGCGTTCTGCTGAAACTGCCTGTGAAACGCTACGCTGTCCTTTTTGTACAATAACCTAATAATTATATAGGAATATTTAGAGAATTGTTACTCCTATTAACAACAAAATTATATATTCGTACCTTTGGTGGATCTAAAACCGTCGTGATTCCTGTTTCATCTAAATTATATATATTTTGTGGAGCAAATGAATATTTTTTCTGCACTGCCGTTAAATTTTCAAAAAATTCGTTAACCGACATCTTATTAAATCCAGTTAACCTAGATAAGCTGGTTTTTTCCGGTTTCCTTAATACAAGAGATGGATTTCGCTTTAAAAAAACCATAGAGCCAATCTACACCAGTTTCTTTTTGGCATCCCATGCTGGTGGATATATAATATTATTTATTTTCGCATAACTATAGGCAAATTCCCTGGCGGAATCATATGTTAATCCATACTGCAGTTTTGCACACTTTTGCATATACGTAGCAAAATCATCTTCTTGCGATTTCGAAAACGTTTGCTTTCCAGTGTATTTCGATTGGTAATAATCTCCGTTTGACTCACAATCACTACTATTACCTGAATCTGAGACAGAATTCAGTGCAAGTGGATCCATCGTAGCTCTTTTCTTCTTTAGCCTGCTATTTATTGTTTGTCTTTTTATGTTATATTTAACTGAGGCGCTCGTTGGCGTTTCAATTCTCTTCAATATATCTGAAATTGCCTTTCTTACGTCATCTTCACTGATATTGATTCTCTCAGTTTTTCGCTTATAATTCCGGACCATGAAAACGTACTAATAAAATACTAATGCGTCTATGAATACGAATAACAATGATTTTACTAAATATAAAAAATAATAATTAAATGGGGCACATTCGTCATTTTTGGGGTACATTCGTCATAGATGAAAGTACCCCGAACACGTGTGACGTATGCACCCCAAACTAGGTTAAAAAACAATTTTATAAAAAAAAATGTGTAAGATGATTTACCGTTATTTTCAGTTTTACGATCTACAGTACAAATATATGAAAAACAAGTATCACAAACGAAATGGTAAATCACTTAGAAATAACTAGGAAAAAACACTTACCTAATACGGTCGAAATATTACAAAAATATTGGTAAAAAAGGAAAACACGTGCTACACATTCAAATGTCTACGAATGACTACCAAACTTCAGTAGGATCTAGGATGTAGACATTACAAAATAGGTAATTCACAATTTTTGTAAATAAATTTGAAAAAAATTAACCCTGTTAAAACGCTGTTGACGAATGTACCCACCCCACTAATGAATGTACCCCACTTTACCCTATACATATTGCAAAATTTTTATTTTATAATTCATTTTGACTATTAACTAAATTAGTTAAAATTCATTAAATTTTAGAACTGATTCCATTGAACTTGCCTCAGTATTATTTGTTTGTTGTTATCTGATCTGTTCCATTTGCATTCTTATAAGAAAAAGATGTTCCACCAACACTAATTTTTGGAGTTAGCTTGTTGACAAATTTTTAGTTTTTTCGGTTTCTGGAAGCTTAATTTTTGATGGTAATTGCGTTTTATTGCATGGAACTGATATTTCGGAAGTAGAAATATACTGAGAAGAAGAACTACCTTCTTCTACATTTATTTGTATTTCATCATTTTGAAATCCAGCTGAAACCTCTCCGGATATTTTCGTGAATGTTGGATTTTCATCGCTCCTTAAAATATCTAAAAATGCCTGCTCCAATGATTTTAACATAATTTTTTTGTTACCAGTTTTATTGATGTCGGTTTTATTTTTGACGTCAGTTTTCATATTATTAATTTTTTTCATTAATTGTACTATATTAATTGATCCGAATGCTTCATCATATTGTCGTTTTAGGTCTTTCAACGCATCACTCTTTTTTACATTTACTTCGGCTAATTGTGTGATTTATTTAAAATGATTTGATGATCAGTGATCACCAATCATTTTAGCAAAGATCATTTTGTTGCACTCGGTTTTTTGACTCATTATTTAATTTTATTTTAATATTGTATCGACTTGCACCTAACGATTCTCATTTTATATTAAATACACTGAGAGAATTATTTTACAATTTTTAAGTATTGCACTTTCTTAATTCGTGAAATTCATAATTTAGTATATTAATCATACATTTAGTATTATATGCGCTATTTAAGTAAAAAAGAAATATATTAAGAGAATTTTTCTTAATTTGCATGGTTCTTTTTGTTACTGTTAATATGAAAATAACGCTTCATCGAAGAAAATTATTTTGCGCTAACGATTAACTGATCCAGTAAATTTTCCGCTTGATTTATGAAATGTATGCAGTATTCAGGTATAAAATTTTAGAATCTCTCAAATATGCATTATATGCTTATTTTATTCATAATAGTATACTAAAAATTAAATTATTTTTTCACAATTCAAGCATATGATGTGCACATATTAACAAAATGTATGATTAGGTCAATTTTCAATCTAAACTTAAGTTCAAACCAGTTATTATTTTCTTTGGTGTGTTAAATTAATAGTTTTTTAGTTTACTTATATTTAATTATATAATTAAATGAAAATATTTAATAATATTCAAATGTTTAAAATCAACTTCAAAGTATAAGGACTATAAAAAATAAATGCGAAATAATAACGGAAATATGTATGTATACTCGTACATACTTCGTTCAAAATGGTAATACAAATGTTTTGGGATATTTGTACTCTTCTTGCTTATTTGATTTTATAATTTTATTTGTTGTATTTACTGAAATAGAAAAAGTAAACTATACTCATATATCTACATTGCCATTCTGAACAAATTTAGAATACAAATTTTATATGCATTTTCATTATGATGACACTCAATACTTTGTCAGCTAAATAACTTTTTTTGTCAACAAGTGTTTGATGTGATTATCTTAAATATACGTACAGTACGTACTGTACGTACTGTATATGAAATGTTTTACTACCTAGATGTGCTGATCATAATAGGGCGTATAAATATTTATTATTTGTACTAAGTGTTTGTCTTCATTATAAATAAATTAAATGCTGGAGATAACTTTTGTTGGCAACATTTCATTTGGTTTTTGTTAATGGTTATTTTTTAACCAAGCTTATATTGATCCCGAAAATACTTCATTTTATATGGAATATTCAGGCAAAAACATACTAGTACGTGATTAAGTGTTTTACTTAATTTTTAATAAAATAAAATAAAATTAAATTAACCATAATTATACAATATTATAAAAGTACCAAATTAAATATAAAGTGAATATACATAGTGTATAATAAATACAAGTGAATATATAGTGCAAGGAAATTTATGGATTATTTGAAAATTAAAAATATATGAGTGTCTCGATAATACGGTGGAACAAGCGGCACTTAAGAATTTATTGGTGTCATGGAATTTAGGTGATTTGTTTCAACATTTTAAAAGTAAGTATAATTAGTGATGTGTGTTAATTTGTGCAGAAAATAAGCATTTCTGGAATGATATAGCGATGTGTGGTAAATTCTGGTTAATTAATGTTAGGTTAGATTGAGGTTAGACACGTGTTTTTTGTAGAAGTTATTTTCGTTTACTTGTGAAGTATCCTGTAGTGAAAATTAAAATTTGAATATTTTACCAATATTTTCAGACTGTTGTTTGGATATAAATTCGTTACCTCTTTTAACACAGCAGGATTTAGACCGTTTATTTCCTGTAGAACAAATGGGAGTGTTATTGGTTTTTCGGAAGAAATTACATGAGTGGAGGGCTCTTAATTTTGAGAAAGTACTTTTTAAATTTAATTTTTATTCATAATACATACATGTTTCATTACAAAATAAAATAGTAAGAGCCCGTACTAAAAATTTCGCTTTTCATAGGTTTCTGTTGAAGGCAGTGTGTGTTCATCTCAGAAGTTAATGCCTGAAACCCAAACAATTCCATCAACTATAAAAGAATTTGTAAGATAAAGAAATTACATTTATCTTTACAGACACAACCTTATTACATTACATTATACACAAAATACATAATTATTTTTATTTTATATTGTTCAGAATCTAAACTTGTATCTAACAAATAGTGGACAAGCCATACATGAGGAATATTTAAGAAATCATTGTATACCGACTGCCTACGGAATAAACTAATAAAGGATTGTGTGGAATTTAATTTAAATAAGAAAATTTTTATGAAGCATTCTCAATTTGATAAAATAGCAGACGATATTTGTAAAATATTTAAAACAGAGCGAAAAGTTTGAAAAACTAAATTGCACGATCAATACGAAAAAAATTACAATAACTATACATTTTCAGGAAACATACTATTGTAACACAAACACATATCCTTCAGGAAGACTATACAATACTTATCGAAATAGTGCTGCGAAACTACGAGCCGCAGGTATATTTCCAAGAGAGAAACGGACAAAACGATGTAATCTTGCATTAGATTCCGACCAAGGTAAATATATGAAATTGCGAGACCACTGCTGTCTAAACACAAATATATATATATATATATATATATATATATATATATATATATATATATATATATATATATATATATATATATATATATATATATATATTTATATATATATATATATATAAATATATATTTATATATATGGGTTTGTCATTTATAAATATATAATTGATTTTATCTAATTTGATATTTAATATTTAGCAACAGAAGATAGTGACGCCATTTCTGAAGACAACGATGATCAAATTTGGTTGCAAGTTTATGCAAGCCCGTTTGATATAGTGCTCGAGAAGTGGAGAAAATCCATTGAAATACGTATTCCACATAATCCAAGAAAAAATATTAAGCAGATTTTAGAAGTTTGGCCAAGATATTCACATTCGAATGGGGCACAGTTGGTAAAGTTAAATTATTGTTATTCACGTAAACGAAATAATGTGTGTTTTAATTGATTTTCTTCACAGATTGACATTGATTTTTATTACATTTACCCACACAAGGGATCTCTGTTATTATAATAAATGGGAGAAATTTATAGTGGACGTGGTTCCAATATTAAAATCTTCAATTAAGGACAAACATTCACTAAAACAACTAGAGAATTTTGATTTTTCAAACAGCAATAACGACAAAGGTAGTTTATTATTGTCTTTTCCAAATGTCACTGCCTACATTGATCATTTTCTTTTTCTAGACTCTAGAGATTTGCTTGTGCTCCAATCATTGCACGCTATACTACCTCCAACTGGCCAGTCAAAACATAACTTAACCAAAAAATTATGGAAGTTCAGTATACTCGACAGCCAGAATGCTTTTATAAGAACGGCTTACTCATTTACTGCTATCGAAGAAATGAGAAAATCAAAGCAAATTGATTATTTTAATTACAATTTACATTTGCAACCGATTGTATTTATAATAAGCGAAAATAACAATACGTGTTATTATGCGACTTATGATTCAGTTATTTATAAGTTTGATCATCTTATACAAGCCATCAACACATGTTTTAAAATACATTATGTATTTAACTTAAGATATCAATCTGAAGCTAAGCACGTATGGGAATTTATATAAGCCTATTTTTTTGAAATCGATGGAAATTTTAACTCGACATCCGTATCAACTTTAATTGGTAAACTAAATAAATAGATCCTCAGTTTCATCATAAGTTATTAATTAAAGTTTTGTTCAACATATACAACTATTTCCGCTGATACATATATGTACATATGGTAGGTACATTTTCGTACAAATACCATTAAAATATTTTAACAAATCAAATAATTTTTATTATCTAACAAATCATATACATAATCTTTATTATTTAATTTTAGTAACAGTATCTGAAATATCATTTTAATTAGGGAACATGTATTTATGTTTTAAATGTAAGGACACTTTTGCAACCATAGACAAGTTGATTGTTCATTTAAAATATGTTCACATGTTAAAGGCTAATGACAATTTTAAATCAAGTTGTCCTCAATCTTTTTCTTCATTACGAACATTTAATTTCCATTTAAAAAATTCTCATAACAATGCATTAGAAAATACTCGTAATTTAAATAACGAATCTTGTAAACAAGGGAAAATAGAGGTAGTACGCAGGATGCGAAATTATCTTTACCACAAATTCAGGAAAATATAAAAACGAATTCTTTAATTCTTGTTTCTAAATTAAATAGTTACAGCCATTTAACAAATAAGCAAATTGAAGAAATTTTAAAAGAATTTTCGGAAAATATTTCTCAAATGTTCGCTCTTATTAAGTCAGTTCTTTTAGAAGAGGTAAATTCAGCTAGAGAAGAATATATTGTAAACCTCATAAATATTTGCTCTAAACCATTTGCGAATGTGAACACTGATGTAGAATATGTATATAAAACATTTTATTCAGGGCGAATTATGGAAAACTAAATTACAACAATTAGGCAATAAAATCGCAATACCATATTTTCTTTATTATGATGACGTAGAAGTAAATGATCCAATTGGGAGTCATGCGGGGGTGCAAACAATTGCTTCGTTTTATTATAGCTTCCCAGTATTACCTTTGGATAAAATTTCCAAACTTGAAAATATTTTTCCAGCAATGTTTCTAAAGTCTTCAATTTTTAAAAAAGTTGGAAGCAATAGAGTATTACACAAACTAATTGAAATCTTAAAAGGCCTTGAGATAAATGGGATACTGCTACATACCGATAAGGGAGATTTTCAAGTTTATTTCATTTTGGGCCTTGTTATAGGAGACAACAAAGCATTAAATGATCTGCTCTGTTTTTCAAAAAGCTTCACTCACTATTATTATTGTAGGTTTTGTTTAAAGCATAAAAAGGATACACAATCTCTGTTATGTGAAGATTCACTAATGGTCCATGATCGTGATAATTATAGCAAGCAAATTGTATTAGGGGATTATAAACAAACCGGTATCACTTCAGAATCTCTTCTTAATACAATTCCAACATTTCATGTTACTGAAAACTTTTCTGTGGATGTAATGCATGATGCATTTGGAGGAATTGTCAAATTTGGTTTAGTTAAAGTTCTCAATTTTTTTATTGGTAATAATAATTTTGATCTAGAAACTTTCAATTTCAGATTAAGAAATTTTAATTATGGTAAAATCGAAATTCGAAATAGATGTGAGGTTATTAAGGAAAACCATTTAAAAGCAGGAACACTTCATCTTTCTGCAAGGGATGTAAGCCTCCCTATGTTACATTTTTTTCATTATTAGTAGGAGATTTAGTAGATCGTAATGATCAGGGATGGAAATATATATGCCTACTCGAAAAACTGGTTGATAAAATGTTATTACCTTTCTATACGGAAGAAGCAATAGAAAATTTAAATAATTTAATTATGCAGCATCATCAGCTCTATATTAATCTATTTCAAACTAATTTGAAACCAAAACATCATATAGTAACCCATTACTGTTCTGTAATTCGCAAGTCTGGGCCCATAAGGTATCTTTGGTGTATGCGATTTGAGTCTAAAAACAGGGAGATGAAAAATTATACCAATGTTACTGGCAGTCGAAAAAACTTACCATTATCAGTTGCGAAAAAGTATGCTATGAAATTCAGTTATTCCATTCTGAAATCTCCTGTGAATTTTTGTAATAAGAGCATCAATTTTATGAAATTAGCAGACCTTAAACAACAAACTTATTTTACTCTACTAGAAGAAAAGTTCTCAACTGAACAACTGAAATCAGTTCAAAATATAAAAATTACTTATTTTAACGGTTCTCAGTACACGAGAAACTTATTTTTATTTAAGGAAAATAAATTATTTAAAATAACTGAGATTTTAGATATTGATAATATTAATTATTTGATTTTAAATCGTTTTAAAATATATTTCAACAATCATTTAAATTGTTTTATGATTTTAGGAAAATATAACGAATTATTAAATATTGCTAAAGTACCTGAATTTGAATACAAACCTTTTGAATCTTATAAACTATTTAATGGAGACGAATGTATTCAAATAAGATATTTATAAAAAACTATCGCTTAATGTGTGTATGACACAATGAAATAATATGAAATATTTGTATAATTAAAAAAAGTAAAACTGATTATTTTTATTAGTGTTTAGAACGAAAAATGAAAATACCGATAATGTAGATGGTATTATGATTTATTAAATTTAAGTGAAATACATATTGTAATTTGGTGTAGAAACTCTATAGTTAATATAAACGTATTGATTTATATCATTGAAAAACTGATTTAATTTTTTTATGAAATTATATATGAAATAAATTTTTAATAAAATCAATTCTGTCATTTGTGTTTTTGTCGTATACCATGGATTTTCTAGTATAATGTTAGCAAATCTGCCTCTTATTCTAATAAAGTAAACATTAATTCCACGCACCATATTCTAAAACGTTAACCATAAGTTTCTCAAATTATGAAATTTTTCGTGATATTTTTCGAAATCTGTTTCGTATTTCATGAAATCAGAGACATACTTTCAGCACAATATTCTAGAATGTGTACCACATTTTGCTGAAATTATGACGATTTGTAGCATATGTTTAGCACAATTGATGCTTATTTCTTAAAAATGAATGCATATTTATAACGCAATTTGCTAAATTATTCACTACATTTTTGCTCAACTTTTGAATTTTTTAGTTTGTTTTTAGTTAATCAATTTCTAACTTCCTGAAGTTAAGAGCAACATTTCAGCATAATTTTCTAAAATATTAGTCATATTTTTCTCAAATTATGACTAAGTTTCTTATTATTCAAAAAAACGAAAATTCTTTAATCAAGTAAAGTATCTCTCAAGGTAAGTAAAGTTAAACTAGGCTCCAAATCGGTATGGCATATGCACAATACATGTTTAGTATGCTTAATTATTTCTCTCCGTGTATAGATATCTGCTGCAATTAAACGGTATTTCATCCATTTGTTTAACATTGATCAATTTTTAGTATTGTGGTAATAAAATAAAAAAATGAGCATTTGCTAGAAGCAGATGCTTATTTTATGAAGCAAATGCCTGCCTCTTTCGATGTAACTGCTAAAAATTTTTCAGTAAACCATATCGTAACAAATGCTACTTTTATGCATTTCTTTTTGATCTTTTGGTTTTAGCAAATGCTCTTACTTGTAACAAATGCTTGGACAGAAAGCATTTGCTATTAGCAATGCTATTTTTTATGCATTCGGGCCCAATAAGCTAAAAGTAAATCCTTTGAAGAAACAAAAGTATCGAGAACTAACCCGATACCCAAAAAAAAAATCGATTCTAAAGCATTACTTTGTTTGCTCGCCCGTAGTGATTTATCAAATTTGATATTTTCGGACGAGAAAACATTCTGGTTTGGATGGCTGCCATGAAAATAATCGTTATATTTCTACTTATCAAGTTATATATCGTCGGTTTGCGAGAATAGTGACACATCTCAAAAATGGCCATTTTTGAGATAATAGGAAAAAAATCTTTTAAATGTAACAATCTTTTATCTGGCATAGTGTCACTTCTAAACTACCCATAGTTTTCAATAGATGTGACGTTGAATTTGATGAATTCAACTATTTTACACACTAAAAAAAGAAATTCAAATCGATTTTCTCAAAAATATAATATTTTGAGATGTGTCACTATTCTCGCAAACCGACGATATGGAATTTTGATGTACTCATAGTTGGTTGAGAATTTAAGAATTTTCTATCTTTGCTTATAACATTTATAACTTTCAAATTTAATTTTACTTTTGAATTATGCAAACGTATGCGTGAAAAGAAATTTGCAGCAATTGCTGAAATCTCAGGGTTCGAGTTTTGGAATGAGAACTTTCAATAATTTATTAAAGTACAATAATTTTGGACAGTTTTGATATTTTTTTTTTGACAATAAACCCATTTTAGACCTCTAAACAACGTTTTTCAGAAATCGTACTACTAATAGGCTACAAACATCTTTCTCGCTGTTAAAATTTCGATTTGTTTACAAGCTTCATTATATTTTACTTTTTATATAATACCGTCCAAATTCAAGAGCCCTAGGACTGAAAAAAATGCAAGTTAAAATATTAACTCAATGTCAAAAATAGAATTGTTAAAAACTGAACTTCCGATCTTGTTTAATCCTTTCTTGACATTGCAACCTTATTAAACACCTCCATTAAGGTAATGATGTATGTCATTGCAAAGACACATACAGCGTTCCTAAGCTAACGCGTATGTGCTCAAATATATTCAACTTTTCAAATCCTTTCAATCAACAAATCATCACTAATTTACTCGTATGATAACCAAAATAGATAAAGTTAATCGATACATAAGTACATTGAACAATAGAAATCGAAATTGAATTAATTATATCTTATGGGAGAGTGGGTACCTCGGACACAAACACAACAAACATAGAAAACTACTAAGTTTAATGACACCGAAAATGATGTCACTGCTATTAATTCAGATCAATTTACAACGTAGCATCTTATATAATGTATACATAGTTGTTATGGCTGTTATACTTACTATATCTTTAAAGCTAATCAGCAAGCA
>OY744483.1:189813659-189877104 GCA_963556165.1 Tipula helvola
ATCGATTTCTATTGTTCAATGTACTTATGTATCGATTAACTTTATCTATTTTGGTTATCATACGAGTAAATTAGTGATGATTTGTTGATTGAAAGGATTTGAAAAGTTGAATATATTTGAGCACATACGCGTTAGCTTAGGAACGCTGTATGTGTCTTTGCAATGACATACATCATTACCTTAAAGGAGGTGTTTAATAAGGTTGCAATGTCAAGAAAGGATTAAACAAGATCGGAAGTTCAGTTTTTAACAATTCTATTTTTGACATTGAGTTAATATTTGAACTTGCATTTTTTTCAGTCCTAGAGCTCTTGAATTTGGACGGTATTATATAAAAAGTAAAATATAATGAAGCTTGTAAACAAATCGAAATTTTAACAGCGAGAAAGATGTTTGAAGCCTATTAGTAGTACGATTTCTGAAAAACGTTGTTTAGAGGTCTAAAATGGGTTTATTGTCAAAAAAATATCAAAACTGTCCAAAATTATTGTACTTTAATAAATTATTGAAAGTTCTCATTCCAAAACTCGAACCCTGAGATTTCAGCAATTGCTGCAAATTTCTTTTCACGCATACGTTTGCATAATTCAAAAGTAAAATTAAATTTGAAAGTTATAAATGTTATAAGCAAGGATAGAAAATTCTTAAATTCTCAACCAACTATGAGTACATCAAAATTCCATATCGTCGGTTTGCGAGAATAGTGACACATCTCAAAATATTATATTTTTGAGAAAATCGATTTGAATTTCTTTTTTTAGTGTAAAATAGTTGAATTCATCAAATTCAACGTCACATATATTGAAAACTATGGGTAGTTTAGAAGTGACACTATGCCAGATAAAAGATTGTTACATTTAAAAGATTTTTTTCCTATTATCTCAAAAATGGCCATTTTTGAGCTGTGTCACTATTCTCGCAAACCGACGATATATACTTGATAAGTAGAAATAGAACGATTATTTTCATGGCAGCCATCTAAACCAGAATGTTTTCTCGTCCGAAAATATCAAATTTGATAAATCACTACGGGCGAGCAAACAAAGTAATGCTTTTGATCTTTAGAATCGATTTTTTTTGGGTATCGGTTAGTTCTCGATACTTTTGTTTCTTCAAAGGATTTACTTTTAGCTTATTGGGCCGAATGCATAAAAAATAGCATTGCTAATAGCAAATGCTTTCTGTCCAAGCATTTGTTACAAGTAAGAGCATTTGCTAAAACCAAAAGATCAAAAAGAAATGCATAAAAGTAGCATTTGTTACGATATGGTTTACTGAAAAATTTTTAGCAGTTACTTCGAAAGAGGCAGGCATTTGCTTCATAAAATAAGCATCTGCTTCTAGCAAATGCTCATTTTTTTATTTTATTACCACAATACTAAAAATTGATCAATGTTAAACAAACGGATGAAATACCGTTTAATTGCAGCAGATATCTATATTTAATATAAAATGAGAATCGTTAGGTGCAAGTCGATACAATATTAAAATAAAATTAAATAATGAGTCAAAAAACCGAGTGCAACAAAATGATCTTTGCTAAAATGATTGGTGATCATCAAATCATTTTAAATAAATCACACAATTAGCCGAAGTAAATGTAAAAAAGAGTGATGCGTTGAAAGACCTAAAACGACAATATGATGAAGCATTCGGATCAATTAATATAGTACAATTAATGAAAAAAATTAATAATATGAAAACTGACGTCAAAAATAAAACCGACATCAATAAAACTGGTAACAAAAAAATTATGTTAAAATCATTGGAGCAGGCATTTTTAGATATTTTAAGGAGCGATGAAAATCCAACATTCACGAAAATATCCGGAGAGGTTTCAGCTGGATTTCAAAATGATGAAATACAAATAAATGTAGAAGAAGGTAGTTCTTCTTCTCAGTATATTTCTACTTCCGAAATATCAGTTCCATGCAATAAAACGCAATTACCATCAAAAATTAAGCTTCGAGAAACCGAACAAACTAAAAATTTGTCGCAACAAGCTAACTCCAAAAATTAGTGTTGGTGGAACATCTTTTTCTTATAAGAATGCAAATGGAACAGATCAGATAACAACAAACAAATAATACTGAGACAAGTTCAATGGAATCAGTTCTAAAATTTAATGAATTTTAACTAATTTAGTTAATAGTCAAAATGAATTATAAAATAAAAATTTTGCAATATGTATAGGGTAAAGTGGGGTACATTCATCAGTGGGGTACATTCGTCAACAGCGTTTTAACAGGGTTAATTTTTTTCAAATTTATTTACAAAAATTGTGAATTACCTATTTTGTAATGTCTACATCCTACTGAAGTTTGGTAGTCATTCGTAGACATTTGAATGTGTAGCACGTGTTTTCCTTTTTTTACCAATATTTTTGTAATATTTCGACCGTATTAGGTAAGTGTTTTTGGCTAATTATTTCTAAGTGATTTACCATTTCGTTTGTGATACTTGTTTTTCATACATTTGTACTGTAGATCGTAAAACTGAAAATAACGGTAAATCATCTTACACATTTTTTTTTATAAAATTGTTTTTTAACCTAGTTTGGGGTGCATACGTCACACGTGTTCGGGGTACTTTCATCTATGACGAATGTACCCCAAAAATGACGAATGTGCCCCATTTAATTATTTATTTTTTATATTTAGTAAAATCATTGTTATTCGTATTCATAGACGCATTAGTATTTTATTAGTACGTTATCATGGTCCGGAATTATAAGCGAAAAACTGAGAGAATCAATATCAGTGAAGATGACGTAAGAAAGGCAATTTCACATATATTGAAGCGAATTGAAACGCCAACGAGCGCCTCAGTTAAATATAACATAAAAAGACAAACAATAAATAGCAGGCTAAAGAAGAAAAGAGCTACGATGGATCCACTTGCACTGAATTCTGTCTCAGATTCAGGTAATAGTAGTGATTGTGAGTCAAACGGAGATTATTACCAATCGAAATACACTGGAAAGCAAACGTTTTCGAAATCGCAAGAAAATGATTTTGCTACGTATATGCAAAAGTGTGCAAAACTGCAGTATGGATTAACATATGATTCCGCCAGGGAATTTGCCTATAGTTATGCGAAAGTAAATAATAAAAGGCTGGCGACACACCAAATTAGTCAAAACGTTTTTGCTTTGGATAGGCAAGACGATTTGCCTAAACATAGCCCACATACAATCAAACAAATTGTTTTTAGTCAAATTGTCTCGTATTGCTTTATAGTTTGGTGTGAATTGGTTTGATAAAATGAATACAAAATGTTGCCAGCAAAATAAGAAAAAATGTTTCCCCATCAACAAAACACGACCAAAAAAATATTAAATAAATTAAATATTTTTAATTAAAAATATTAGTTTTGCTACCGGAGTGAAGTTTCTAACGTTAATTTAAAGTGTAGTTTGACACTAAAAAAAAGTGTAAGAAATAAGTGGTAGAAAAAGTGTCAAAAAAATTTACTAACGTTAAAAAGTGTAGCTACACAACAAAGCTTCAAATGAGAAATAAATAAAAAATCATTTTCTAGAATTTTAATTTAAAATTAAGAAAAGCAAAATGGTTTTACAAAATTGTTGAAACTTACCTAATTTGGAATTAATCAAAACGTTATTATGTTATTTCAACTAATTTAATAAACCACTAAAAAGTTTTGAATGCTAAAATGAGGGCGAAAGTACAGCATTTAACCAAATAACACAAATCTCAGATATTTGCTCATATACTCACTATATTCGATGGATTGGGAATATAATAAGCTGGTCAGAAATGCCTAAGCCATTCTGTTATGATGAGTTGGGCTCAAATAACAAATTTTCAAAAAATGATAAATTTTCAAAACTTAACAAATTTTACGGAAATTGTTGGGCTCAAATAACAAATTTTCAAAAAATGATAAATTTTCAAAACTTAACAATTTTACGGAAATTATTTGGAAGCGGTACTACACTATAAGTCAATTAACACAAATCTCAGAGATGTGCTCATATACTCACTATATTCGATGGATTGGAAATATAATAAGCTGGTCAAATATGTCTATGTCATTCTGTTATGATGAGTTGGGCTCAAATAACAATCCATCGAATATAGTGAGTATATGAGCACATCTCTGAGATTTGTGTTAATTGACTTAATGTAGTACCGCTTCCAAATAATTTCCGTAAAATTTGTTAAGTTTTGAAAATTTATCATTTTTTGAAAATTTGTTATTTGAGCCCAACTCATCATAACAGAATGGCTTAGGCATTTCTGACCAGCTTATTATATTTCCAATCCATCGAATATAGTGAGTATATGAGAAAATCTCTGAGATTTGTGTTATTTGGTTAAATGCTGTACTTTCGCCCTCATTTTAGCATTCAAAACTTTTTAGTGGTTTATTAAATTAAATAGTTGAAATAACATAATAACGTTTTGATTAATTCCAAATTAGGTAAGTTTCAACAATTTTGTAAAACCATTTTGCTTTATTAATTTTAAATTAAAATTCTAGAAAATGATTTTTTATTTATTTCTCATTTGAAGCTTTTTTGTGTAGCTACACTTTTTAACGTTAGTAAATTTTTTTGACACTTTTTCTACCACTTATTTCTTACACTTTTTTTTAGTGTCAAACTACACTTTAAATTAACGTTAGAAACTTCACTCCGGTAGTTTTGCTAAAAATATTAAATTCCTATTTATTTTGATAATTATTTATTTCTTGCTTTATAAAACAGCGACCACGAAACGACATCAAACACTGTTTTTTCTTGATTCAAGCAGTTTTGTCTTGTTTTGCTTTGTTTTGTTTCAGTGTGAATTAACGTATTTGTTTATACGCAATGGTCGCCTTCAATCATGTTTCGTTAGTCAAATTTGACTTAAGACAATTTTGCTTTATTATGTGTGCATGGACCCATAAGCCACAATAGAATGTTTGCCGTTCTATGTTTTATGAAACAAAATGTTTGACGTAAAATTGTTTTGCCTGATTCAATGTGCATAGCGCTATACAATCGTATATATTTTGACCGCAAGGCGCTTTAAGACAAGAAAAAAACGTTTTGACTAATTCGGTGTGTTTCCAGCCTAAATGTGAATAGAATAATTTAGAAGTCAGCAAGACAAAACCAAACCTCACTCATAAATTTGCAAGTAACTGTGAACTACGATTTTATATTACTTAGAACTTTTGACAGTGAGTGAAAGTGATGACAAGACAGAATGCACGAGATCTGAACTAGCAGGTTAATAAAAAGGCTGTAAAAATGCTTACCATATTTTCTTTATAATCTTTTTCACCCAGTTTATGTTTGAGCTCATCCAATTTTCCTTTGTCGTCTATATCTGTTATTGCAACAAATGACAATTCGGCTGGTGACTTCTTACACAATTCGGTTATCATCCTCATCATTACTTCGTTTTGGGCAGATATTTTCTCTAGGTTTGAATTAATATTATTCATTTTTAAAGATACAATGTCAGACTGTAATTGATGGAACTGTTTCACTTCAGCTATGTCTTGCAAGATTGTTTGGTAGGATTTATACTGAATGCATACAACATTGCTGACTGGAGCTTGATCTGTCTCTATTTCTGTCGGTTTATCTGATAATACCGATTCTGGTAACCTGCTATTTTGCATAAATTCGATTAATTGCACCTCGGAATTTGAAGTGGTTTCAAGTTCTTCGATCTTACATTCTTGAAACAACCTTGCGTAATCATTCGAGATCCCTTCAGAATTGGAAGCCCGTTTATTTTGTTGACCGTCGTTTTCTTCTATGTCAGAAGTAGTATAATTTAATCGAAGACTACACTCGACATTGGCAGCTTTAATAGTTTCTAAAAATAAAGCAAAAAAAATATAGAAGCCAGGCGGGTATTTGTGAATTCGATTCGATTATGATCGACTCTTCGATATATAAGATTGCTATTTGATTTAAATAAGAAATGAACGAATCTGATTCAATTCAAATAAGAATCCAATAATCGAAGAGTCGATCACGTTCGAATCGAATTCACAAATAGCCCCCCTGCTTGAAATACAATTTCTTTAAATTAAATACATATCAATATTATATTTTAATACCCTGCAATTATGTTTGGTCCAGTTATTCCTCGGTATTCCGCGGTTTTTTAATTCCGAACTCCAGTTTTTAGATGGTGGACAGAAGCATTGGTTGGCATTTTCCGTAAGCCACGCATATCGGATAACTTCAATTAATCTCTTGTGTGGTTCGCTTTGATCTTCTTCGAATTCCACTATGGCAAAATTATCTTTTTCTTGTCTCGCCATTTTGTACAGTTGAAAGCTTTACGGTTATATTTAAATTAATTTTTTTTACTATAAAATTAAACACAAAACCCACAACAATAATTGAATATGTATTTAAAAATTTGTATGAACTAGCTACATATGTATTGATAGAAGAAGTAAATTGTGATTTACCGATTTACTTAATCGTATTTGTTTCTCAATTTTGTTGGGGTTTATTTGCTTTTTTTTTTGTTTTGTGTTTTTTGTTCTTTTTTTGATAGAAAATTGTTAGAGGTAAAAACCTATGTACGTTTTTTAAAGACTTAATATTTTGAACTGAAGTATGTTCGTGTAAGTGCATATTTCCAATATTAGTGATCTTTTTGCTTATTTTTTATATATTATACAAGTATGTACATATTTTTACGCCGGTTTTATTGTATTTATGGTTGTTTTATTTATATTTTTTATTATACGTGCGTAGATGGATTTATATTAAATTAATATTTTTTAAATTATTGTGTACTGCATTAAAAATGCTCATTTATTTTTTTAGAATTACAAAAACTTATTAATGGAAAAAATGTTATTAGTGATGGAGTTTCCTCATCAACCATTGCAAATAATTTTCGGTCCAATTGAGAAACATGAAATTTTTCGAAGTAGCTATATTGATATATTTTGACATTGATATACATTTAGTTTAGAGTAGTTTATTTGATATGTGTAAAAATCCTTCTTATGCATATACGATTCAAAAGGAAACCCAGAAAATGTATCTAAAGGCCCTTTGAAAATCACTACTTCTTTTGCGAGATGTCTTAACATATGCACATTATGATTTACCATGTCTGATCCATATAATGTAGCATAATCTTTAACAAAGTCCTCCAAAAGTCGTTCTGCAAATGAATTGTATTTAATACACCCATCTGGACAACATAGAATTTTTATCGCGACATGTAGAAGTATAAAATGATTATAGTATTTTTGCAAATGATTTGGCAACGAAATTTTTAATATAAATGGTCCACAAAATAATAAAAAATTTCTGAGTTCACTTCCTTTGAAAACTGCCAGATGTTCTAATGATCTCAGCTGCCTTTGAAAATTATTTGGTAACAATTTGTTTAAAAATATCATTTTATTTGAAATTAATTTTTTCAAATGTTTTGGAAATAATGGATTTTTTCCAAACCAAATTTTAAGCAGCTTTTTCGTTACTCCAAGCAATACAATGTGCAAATAATCTAAAGCTATTTGTGACACCATGCCTATACCAAGGTCTTCAAGAGGAGAATTTAAAATATGATGATCCTCATCTGGGCAAACGTCGAATCTGTACGAAGGCTTACTTCTGAATTTGTGAAACACATCCTATGAAATTTTTTATCAAATTTTCCTCTAATGACACATTTTGGACACCCTGCGAAAGCATTATATTGTTTAACGCCACAGACACTAGCTCTAGCAGGAGCATCACATATTATTGCCCGAATTTTTATGAATATATTTTGTCCATCATAAAGAAAGTTGTCTTTAATTTGTTTCATTTCAGAAACAAACGGATTTAAAAATTCTGCGAAATTACTAGGCTTTTTGGGGCCATGATAAATTCCAATTACGAGCACATTGTTTAAACCGATGTTTAGGATTCGCCCTAAAGTGAGCCAAAATGAATGTTCAATATTGTCACTGAAAACCGGAAGCCCATCTACATTTATGTCAACATATAATATTTGCGGCAGTAATTCAATACTTAAATTCTCTTGCACTAAAACTTTCCTTATATTATTCTCTATACCGATATGGGCATATTCTCCAGGACAAACTTTAACTGTTCCTAGATTTCGCGGCGTTTGCAATAAAGTTCGATAATCCATCGGCAATTCTGGGAAAAACGTTTTCAAAAATTTCAATAACTCAGATATTGAATTCTGATTAATATTATGTGCTATTGACCATTTTTGTAAAAACACCTTTACGTAAGCATTAATTTCTTGGTTGACATACGGCTGAATGAAATTAGTGATACCTAAATTTTGAGTGTTTTTAAATTGTGAATTATACGATTCCGCTGGTAAATCATAAATAACATGCACATAAACCGTCAGTAGAAGAAGAATTAGAACAATTTTCATTGTTTGATTCATTTAAACTATTATAACTTCCAGTTATATCTGATAACACTAGCGATTCCTTTGGCCTTCAAAAACATTAATATATTTATTTAAATCAATGATTACAGATCTTGAACTATTTGCATTACTTGTTTCTGTAAAATAGTTATCTGGTGCACTTATATTTACATTTGATATTTTATTATTTTCACTTTGAAATAAAATATTAGTTAATTGTTTTTTATTTATTTTTTTTAATTTATATCGTAAATTATTTATAGCTTTATTTCTACACTTATTATTTTTTAGCGAAAGATTCATTTTTTATTTTTAACTCCTTTTCTGTATATATAAAAGCACGTGTGTTTAAAGTAAAATAAAATATAAACTTCTTACCTGTATACCTGATATGTACCTCGCGCTCGAACGGAACATAAACTGTACACCACTAAACACATGCTTATTATCATTTGTTAACAACGAAGCTACTTACTTGCTTACAAATAACTGGCACTCGAGTCGATTATCGGTATTTGACTTTAATGTATATCAAATTACTGACTTCGAAGTCAAACTTCTATATCCAGCGTTTACGCTCATCGAGTAATAGACGTATAAGTCAGTTTTCTGTAATTGACTTCAAGGTTCGTCATTTAACAGGTATCAAAGTCAATATTAAGTAATCCGTCTTTTAGGCTGTCACAAAATTGGCATCAAAGCTAGATAATGATAGCAGTTATGTAAGCTTGGTATTCGACTGACTTTTAAGTCGGACTTCTATAAAAAGAGCTTTAGGTCTGCTGCATCACTAACATGAAAGCTAAATATATACATTTAACCTTCATGTTAGTTAAACTTAGACATATAAATGGCACAAAAGCCAAATTAATAATTTTAACATCAGTGTTAGACATAAGACTAGCATTCCAAATATTTTCGGACTTGTGGTTTACCGGGACCCAATGTCAGTCCCGAATTTTATAACCCAATAGGGTTATACCACCCCCCCCCCTAACCCGCTTAAAACGGCTAAAACAAGACCACAACATCCCTCACCAAACCCCACGCCACCCTGCTGAGCTAGCAGGAGTATATAGCCGTGGTGAGTGAGATGTTGTGTCAATTTCTATGTAACGGTAAGGGGTGAGGTATTGCCCCTAACCTTACCTTTCGTTACACATTTTTCTAGACTGAACTACCAAACCTTTATTATCCCTCTTATCGTTCCTTCTGTGCTGATATTATTTCTTTGATAATGCAGTACAAATATTGTTGCAAGCATTCTCTTCTCGGAGCAGTTTTGCAGAATCAAAATCTTTTCGACTTCACAAAGGCATCCAAGGGTAACTTTAGTTAAAGGAATCTCCAGCAGCTGCTGAAGATAAGGGAAATCCGCAGACATAGTAGTCCGAGAAATATACAGAAAGTGCCATTTAAGGCCTTTTCACATGAATCGCGGTTTTTCTCGTATGAGTTAAAATGATTCACCGATTTCTCTTCAATTGCATGGTAAAATATTTACTATATAGTCACTTCAAAAATAGTAAGTAAACGATTTCGAATGTAATATCATTGACAATTTTTTTAGCAAACGCACATTTCCTAATAATAATTGCAAAAGAGTGTTTCCTCGCGCGAACTTCTTAATATGGCGGCGATTTAAACATTTTTTGCAGCTTTTATTAGTAAATGTGCGTTTGCTAAAAAAATTGTCAATCATATTACATTCGGGATTGTTTACTTACTATTTTTTAAGTGACTAGTTTGAATTTTACTATGTAATTTAAGAGAAATCGTTTAATCATTTTTACTCGTACGAGAAAAATCGCGATTCATGTGTATCTATAGACCATTAAATCTCGGTTAGTCTTAGGCGTTATTGTAGAAAAACGCGATGTTAGTCGAGCAACAGTCCCGCATCTCTTTCGCTGTAAACTGATGAGGGCAGCGGCGTTATGCATACTGTAGTATTTTCGTTTATGCATTCCGGACGTTCCAAAAGCAAATTAAATGTCCTATCCTTCTTTTAATTATTCCTAATTAGATCGTATTTTTTTCAACTACAGTGAAAGGAAGAATATTATTCTAAATGAAATGATTAATTATGAAAAAATTAACTGTTTATAAAGCATAAAATATTAAGAAAATATTGAAAAACTGTCCTTCACCTATTTTAGAATTTAAATATTTTTTGAACCGCAAGGCTTCAGAATTTTAAAATACAGTCAAACCTGCTTTTGTGCGGTAGATAGGGACCGCACAAAAAAAATATTCACTAACTTCTTAAATCGCTATAATAAATAATTTTGTGCACAAATTAAAAAAACAATTTTTTATGCGGTGAAGAGAGACCGCATAAAAAAAGACCGCACAAAAACAGGTTTGACTGTAATAAAAATAGATTTTTGGTAGTATATGTATGATAAATACAAAAATACATAAACATTTTGTATATTTGCCTATAATAAAACGGAATGATATCAAAGGACCGAATGTCGAAGGGCCGAATTTCAAAGGGCCGAATGGGTCGAAGGGCCGAATGTCGAAGGGCCGAATGTCGAAGGGCCGAATGGGTCGAAGGGCCGAATTTTTTTGTTTTGTTTTTAGAAATATAATTTTTTAAATTTCTTGTTTTAAGGAATATTTTGTAAATGTACTGAATTTGATATTAAGAACTATAATTTTTATTTATTTATGAAAAAGAAAAACAATAGTAATTTTCCAGATATCAAAGCCAGGTTGAAATGTTGTTTGTCAAAATGACTCGTATCAAAATAGGTAATTAGGTTGAAACAATATTCAAAACAACACATAAGACAACAAGATACTTTAAAATAAACAGTTTCGATTAATTTATGTAGACATTTTGGAAATTTTGCCTTAACGTTAGGTTAGGTTACATCACTAAATCACAGAGAAATTATTTTATTCGTCCAAATAGAATTTTCCTTCACCCTAACAAATAAAAAATGGTCTGATTTTATGACAAAATTCTTTTTTGGTTTTGGTGAAATACCTATTATGTAAGAATATTTTTCCACTTAATAATTACAAAATATAAACAACAAAATTAATGCAATCGTTTTGCCGATAGAATATCCAAAGATTAAACATAATAAAATATGTATAAACTCATAAGAAATTAATTTATATTTGATAAAAAAATTTACAAAATATTCCTTAACCACTTAACGCATAGGAACGAGTTAACTCGTTCATCTATTACTTGCAGAAATGCATAGGAACGAGTTAACTCGTCCAATTAAATTTTAAACTAAAAATAGTTTAAATTACGTTTGTTTTTTTGTAATTAAAATATTGTGATCAATTGTACTTTACGGCTGTAGTTTATGGCTTTTTATCTCATCAATTTCGATTTTTATGGTTTATGACACCAATTGCTCAGTGGTGTGTAATATCGATAAGATACATATTTATGGCTGCATGTTTCATCATAAACGATAATATGAAAAAGGAGGAAATTGACTGCAGGATGTAATTTCATTACCGGCATCTCAACAATGATTTTGTTTTTTTCCAAAACCTGCGAAAATTCTCTCTGTAGTCAAAAGAGAATTCTCGCAGATTTTGTTTTTTCTTTAGGCAAAATAAAATGACAATTAACTTTTATTGTTTTATGGCACCACCCCACAAGCCACAACTAGTGTTATACGTGTATGGATTTGTGAATGAAATTATCTTTTAGCGCGTTATAATGTCGATTGCACATTTTTTCGTAAAATTGTATATAGTAAAATGTGCAAATGACCGAATGCACCGAGGTAGTAACGGTATAAGAAGAACAAAGGAAAATCGTTGTTGTTGTTCTTTAGTTATTTTCTTTTCTGTTGCAAACAATTTCAATTTAAAAGAAGGAAAATAAAACAAAATCGTTAGTTTTTGTTTATATAAATGTACCTATTGTGTTAAAATAGCTACAAATAAACATTTTCAATAATAAAAAAAAATATGTTATTTTGCAGGTTTTTCTTCAAAAATAATATGCGTTAAGGGGTTAAAACAAGAAATTAAAAAAATTATATTTCTAAAAACAAAAAAAATAAAAAAAAAGTTCGGCTCTTCGACCCATTCAGCCCTTTGACCCATTCGGCCCTTCGACCCATTCGGCCCTTCGCCATTCGGCCCTTCAACCCATTCGGCCCTTCGACATTCGGCCCTTCGACATTCGGCCCTTCGACATTCGGCCCTTCGACATTCGGCCCTTCGACATTCGGCCCTTCGACCCATTCGGCCCTTTGAAATTCGGCCCTTCATCCTCACTCCTAATAAAACACGTAAAGTGATAGAAAAGAGTAGGCCAGGGAGTCTTTAACAAAGCTTGCCTACATTTAGGTGATTACCAAAGTTTCACACAATGTATTTAAATGCGATCGACGAGACATCTGGAACTTCACCGATGAAATATTTTTTTCGTATGGTGGTAGTTACTACATATATGTATTTATACTATGAATACAGTGATTAAATTTAGAAAAAATTTGCCCAGTTTTTTGGCTGTGGCCCTATAAGCTTGTTGCTCAGTTTCAATGACAGCGGTTGCACCAGATTTTTCTTTGTCGCTTTGTCGATGTCCTTTTTTTCGAAAACATAGAATTTGATAATCTTACACAAAATTTCACTTTAACACCACCGTACGTGAGATAACAATTTTAAACATACCTCAAAATATGACGCAACATCACGTAAACAAAACAAAAAAAAACGATTCCATGAGAATGATTTCTCTGGAATAAGTGTGAGGGCCACCGCAATAGTTATTCCATATTGAGACATGCGGCCCGCGGGCTACTAATTCCAGAGTGATTAATTCTGTGGCCCCCATTTGTCGAAAATAGGCGTGTTGCTGGGCACCACTGCCTTGGAGGATGAAGCTGGTGGTTCCAAACCTCCGCTTGACGATTCAATCAACTCCTTTCAAAATTTTGTGTTTTTTGTTGCTTTGTATTTTTTTTAGGATTTTTATATTCGGCAAAATTCAATTATTCCAATTCTGTATATTGATGGTTGATGCTACCTACAACCAACAAATATTTTTTTTAGCACTTTTGAAACTATTTTACGTTTCATGTCTCTCCGGTGTACTTCACTAATGACCCGTAATTTTAGAATTTATTCCTATAATCAATTAACCTTGCGGAACGCCATCTTTATTGGTTTAACCTTGACTCATATAATAGCAATAGAAATTCGCTTATCAGATCCGCCAGTTTGTAAATAACTGTTCCAAATGATAAGGTTATAAAATAATTTGATGTGACACCCGCACAATAATATTAAATATGTTGGGTTTAAATTTTGTGATAATTTTATAAATTAATGTATGTCCAAAAATGTGTAAAATCCAAAAATTAATCTCCAACTGTGCTATTGTACATATATAAGCAATTTATCTTCCGCATGTCAAAATTATGTTATGACTTCCACAACATAGTTGATAAAATTCACATTTATGCGGCAAAATTATGTAAAATAAAAAAAATTATTTTTATTTTAACGTAGAATATTCTTCAAAAGTATAAGTTCATCGATACGTTTAAAGTTTACAATATTGAAACGCCCTTGACCTGAAATTCTATAAATGTTTGTACATACGTAATAAAGAACTTGAAATATCTTAAAAACCAAAATCTCTTCCAATCGGTCATAAAAATACATTTTTATATTAATAGTGAAAACACCACCCGCCGGTACCCCCACCCCAAACCAAATGAGAAAAAACCTTCAAAGTAATTTCCATTTCAGAATGTAAACGACAAAATGAAAAAAAAAATAAATAAATAAAAACAAAAAAAATCTCAACCCAACCCAAAATTGTGGCAATGGAGAAGAAAAAAAAAAAAAAATCTAATTCTAGATTATAATTCCAATTTCCATTCAGTTAAGCGAAGTTGTTTGGTTAGGATACAAGCAAAAGTTTAAAATACTTTTGTGTAAGTTCATTAGCTTATAAGTGTATAACAAAGTTCTAATTTGTCTCACCCAAGAGGATAACCATCAACAATCGGAAAAGGTAATTTTGAACATTTATTTGGTGCGTGCGTGTATGTGTATTGTGTGCATAAATTAATTACAAAAAGGATGTTAAATCGAGATATCGTTTTGTATTGTGAGTTCAGTTTTTCTTTTTTTTTTTTTTGGTTCGTGTTTTCCACGTATGGAATTTTTCGTCAAAAAATTAAATTGGGCGGCATGCGAAACAAAAGTAGAAAAAAACGCGGGTAAGATTTTCTTACATCGTGCAGAATCGCAAGAATATAGGCAAGATTGAAAATTACGCATCTCGATGGTGTTGTATTTGTGAGATTTATGAACATGAGCACTAGGAAATTAAATTTTTTTTTTTTTTTTTTGTTGTTGAATCATATATTCTATAAAATCGATATTAGAAAAGATATATGTTTTGTACATAATGTAATATATTAGTGCCTCCCAAAAATAATTTCTCCCCCTCGTCAATCATATGTGTGTACGTGCGTTTGTATTGTAATCAAATTATTTACCAAATATCTCTGTATAGTGTATACCCTTTGCTGTACACTGTGTTACGATACATGTAATCAAGTTCAATGTTCTAATTTCGATTTTGAATTTCATTAATAATACAAAAATAAATAAATAATCAAATTTGAATAAATTGTTTTAAGTAAAATATAATATACAGGATAAGGCGGGAGGGGAGCCGAGTTTTGGTTGTTTTTAGTTACTCTGACTACCAATTTCCCCCCTCGAATCAATGGAACGTAGTGTTCTACATTCGTATGTGTGTTATTTGTATACGAGTTGAGAGTACCGATTCGAGAGTGAAAGCTAAAACTTAAAGTTTTGTTGTTGCTCTGACGCTTTTATTAAGTTCTATATTTTGTGTTCTCGGTTGCTATCTCAGTTTAATATCATTTGGTTTGTATTGTGTGTGCTTTAGTTTTTCCATTTTCGTTTTAGTTAAGCTTGACGTGTCAAATTAGAAACGTGTGTACATATACAATATAATAAATTGTGGGTTTGGTGAGTTAGTTATAGTTAATTAGGAATATAGTTTTATGGAGCTTGAGTTGTTGATTTAATATTAAGATTACTCATTGAAGTGAAAATGAAAATAAATGTTTTCATTTTCTAAATGGATTGCAGGGGATGACGTAATTTATCTTATTTTTTCATCTGAAATTTGCCCAAGGTTGAAAATCATTAGGTGTGAGATAATTTTTTCCGGTTATATATTTCTTGCCGCAGTTATATACTCGTAAATTAGGGGTGCAACATTTTATTTCATTTCTGTTCACATTCAGTGAACTATACATATAAAAGTTTTAAACAAGTATAAGTTCATTTGTGAAAAATATCTTTTAAAGTTTTAGTTTAATTAAATATTTTCACTTTAGTTTCCTAAATTAGTAAAATTATTGTTTATGTAAGTCATAAAGTTTAAAAAACAAAACTGATTGATTTAAACCATTCCATGTTTTTTTACCATAGAGATATTTTCGAAAATAAAAATGATTTACTTCGTGAAATAAGATTTTGAAAATGGTATTTTTATATTTTTTTTTGGGGTAATTTGATGCTGTTTAGACTTACATTTTTTAAAATTCTAATCTGGAAATTCCTAAAATTCTAACTTCAATTTAAAAGACAAATCGAAATTAAATTTAGCTTCACCAGCCGATTTTATTCAATATTTCGATATTTCAGTTCGAAAACCTACATAAATTAACCTAAAATTAATAAATAAAGTCAACGTACAATTACAGGAGATCAAAAAACCATCCGATATTTCTACTAACACTAAAATTTTGAATTTTGGATGAAACCTAACTAATTCTTTACAAAAATTTTATATTTTGAAATAAACCGAGATAGTTCGAAATTCAAATTTGAAAATTTGAAAATTTCATAATTTGATAAAGAGTAAAGTTAGTTTCAATTATTCAAAATTCAGTATAAACTTGGATTTACACGTGAATATCGATAACTAAATTTTAAAATTTTTATAAATAATTTTTTTCAAAATGCACATCTTTAAAAATTGACAAGTTATTTATTTTTAGATTCGATTAAAGGCAACGTTCAGAGGGGAATCGTTTGACAAATTTTTAGAAAAGTCTACTGGGAAGGCCACCGTAAATTGCAAGACTCTTTTCAGAATTTAACAACCATTTACCATTGAACTATACCAAAAGCATGTAGAACCGCATGCAGTTACTTCTTTCTTTAGGATTAGTTAGGATTAGTTAGGATTTCGGTACTGGATTTTTTGAAAACTGGTACCCGGTTCTTGCCCGGTTCTGAGAAAATTTTTGAATTTCTAAGAAATAAAAAGAACAACTTATAGTTTATAATAGAAACTCAATATTTAATCCATTTTTATAAAAAATGTCCAAACTTTCATCGTTCAGCGAAGATCTAATCTTAATAGCGGTTTTCCCACAACCAGAAAAAACTCGTTCGGATTCCACACTACAGGTGGTTTTGATTGTAAATTGTCAAAGCATCTATCGAGATTTGATCCACGATTACCTTCAACTTCAAAAATTGCCAACTCTTTTTTTGGCGATTTTTGTGACATCCTGCATTATTCGTTTTTTATTAGGTATGATTTTGGAATTGGTTTCCGTTTTGATGGCATTTGCGAGTTTTTCTTCCAAGGTCAAATGCGAGTTTTCTCGCATAGTGCATCTACTGCCAATTTCACCGGCTCAAGCGTTCTCACCAAATTATGAATCTTATCTGATTCCTCTTCCTCGAAGGACCAGATTGAATTTAGACCAATTAAGGATTTCAGTATGCAATTTTTAATTTCCTTAAAATGTCAACCATCAATTGAATTTCTTTTCCAAATTCTCCTCTAACATATTTTTGGAGACGGTAATTTTTAGTAGGAGATTGCCGAAATAATTTAACAACAGATCTAACCTTTGTTATCAATGGGTACAGTTCGTTCACCAATTCTGGCACATTATCATCGCTGACAACTTGGGTGTTTTCGTTTATTCATTCCACAGAAAGAACAGAAGGAATAGAATATTAATCACGTGGCCTCGGAATATTCCGAACGTAATGTAATAAAATTTCATAGCACGAATCTTTTTATTTTTAAAATTAGGAAACAAATTCAATTTATTTAATAAATAATTTCGTTATAATTAATTAAAGTTGCAAATAATTTGTACCTACGTGAAAACACACAATGTAATATTAATTTTAATTGTTATATTTCTTACAAAATATAACCTGGATTTATTGTATCCGCCAAGCTCTATTTAAAATTATTATCGTGTAATGAAAATAAAAATATTTTCAAAAATTTTAATATTTTACGCTTTAAACAATTAAATAAATATCATAATTAATAATTTCATTTTTCATAATTTGTACGGTTTAATTCAATTTAATCGTTTAAATTGTAAGCATCACACATAATTACAAAACATCAAACGAAATATTCTTTTTATTCCACCTTTCGATGTAGTACAAAAATAATGCATTCTGAATATTCCGAATAAATACAAAACTGAACTAAAAAAGGTTTTATTCCTTTTTTAGTTCATTTTTTTATTTATTCGGAATATTCAGGATTTTTTTTATTTATTCGGAATGGAATGAATAAAAGAACGATTTACGTCACTTTCGGAATATCCGGAATATTCCGAATGAATAAACGAAAACACCCCTTAAAATCCATCATCGTTTTCATCTTCGTCGTTTGAATCACATTTATCGTCTTCGAAAACTTGTTCCTTTGGTGGAGATTTTAGTTTCTTGTAGAGCACATCCAAAACTTTTTGAAATAAAATCTTATATTTTATAGAAAATTTAATTTTCTATGAAATAAAAGATTTTATTTTAAAAAATTTTGTCAAAAAACATTTAAATGCGAATTATTTTAAAAGTATGTACTATCATAGACTAAAGTAATATTATAAAGACGTCTTAATACGAATAAAAAAAATATCCAATTAGCGGGTGCCAATCCATATCATAGCGGGTGCCAATAAGTAGTAATCTTTAGTGGAATTATCAAAAAAAATGCGAAATGGACAACAAAAATTGACTTGTGGTCCTTTGTATACCAAAAGCAAAAGCAAAGTTCTATCATAAAATAAATTGAATGAGAAAAAAATGTGTACGTTTTGGGTCACAGCCATTTGTGTATGTATACCAATTTTGGGACAATTTTTTTATTCGTATTAAGACGTCTCTATAATATTACTTTAGTCTATGGTACTATGTTTCTTATACACTGGTTCTGTTTCATTACTAGAGGGACGATATGAAGTAGTCTTTTTTGGAATATTTATAGTAAAAACTAAAAAGATAAACATGTCAAACGTTTAATTAAAAAATTGTAATTTTTTAAATGTAAAACAGGAACCGGGTCTTGAGGCTTTATCAGAACCGGGTTTCGGTTTTCTGAAAAATTCGGGTTACTCGGGTAACCAAAAATCTATTAAGCTCACTTACAATCAAATGTTTTTAACTCTCCCCTACGACATTTAAGAATTTTTTAATCAAACTTTTTTTTGCATTTTCTTCTGGTTGTACCGATGAATATCAGAGCCTTCTACAGTATAGAACCACTTGTCAAAATCTTTTACCAACTTATTTAGTGGTATAACCTTTTCACTGTTTCCATAGAAATCCTTAGTAAAACTGACGTTTTTTTAGCTTCAAGTTTTCAATGAAAAAAGCACAAACCTTATAAAACTTGCATATTAAAGTTTTCCACATATCTTTAAAAACCTACATAAAAGAAGTTTGTGTTGGTATTTAATAAATATTAATTGCAGAAATACTAAAATTGAATTATGTCTAAAATATATTTTGATTGATGCTGCCGTACTAAACATGTTTTACATAACTACAAAAATTGGGTTTTGAGAAAATCGATGGTTAAAATTTTGAAACAATTTTGATGATAAAACCAAAATAAAGCACTTTAATTAATTTATGTAAACGGATTTTATATAGTTACGAAGAAACAGTTTTAGGCATTAAAATGTAGATACACTCTACGAATTAATTCACCGTACGATCTAAAAAATTGAATTTTCGAATTAGCTTTTGAAACAAATAAATCCTGCTTACTGTAAATTTAAAAGGACAAAAAATACAGACAAAACTAATATAAATTTAGTTTATTAATCTACTTTTCAAGGCCGAAAATAAAAATACTTTACATTTGTATTCCTTTTTTGCGAACAAATTCATCGTACGATTAATTTAATCATTATTCAACACAAAACAAAAATTTTTATTAATAACGGGTAGGTCCAGAGCCTTCTAGAGTATAGAGCCATAATCATTATGACGTATTTTTTCGAAGCTTTTTTAGTGGTATAACTTTTCACTAATTTCCATAGGAATCCATAGTAAAAATGGTGTTTTTTAGCTTCAAGTTTTTCATTGAAAAAAGCAAGAATGTTACAAAATTTTTATACAAAAGTGTTCTACATATATTTAGCAGCAATATACAAGAAGGGTATATTGGTATTAAGTAAATATTAATTGCAGAAATATTAAAATTAAATTATTTCTAAAATATATTTTTCGAACTTTCATTTTGAAAAATACATCAAAGTTGGCTCTGACGAATTAAAATAATACTTGCTAAATTTATCTTTAGTTTTACTAGTGTACGTTAGATGTCTCAGATTTATACAGAAAAATACGAAAAAAATTGTTTAATCACAAAATTATGACACGTTCTTAATATTTTGTGAATTTGTTTTGCTTTTCCTACAATTTTTGAACTTAAATTTCCCCAAGTGGCGATTTTTTGTACGGGTTTTCAAAATGTTTACTGCCCACTGCCATCTATGTATATTGGCTTAATGCACACGATTTGTAGTAAGCTTTTCTTTTTAATTTGACCAGAAAGCTGTTGTTATGAACTTTTTTTTATATTTTGGTTTAAATAAATTAATTATTACAAGAAAATGAAAACGATTTACTTAAACGATATTCATATATGTTGAAATTCAAACATTTATGAAAATATTTCAGAAACCATAATTAAGAATTTGCAACGTTTTCATTTACAAATTTGTCTTAGGAAAAAAAGTGATTTCCCATATGTTTTGTGTGTTTTACTATGGAAATTTTGATTTTTTCGTCGTTTCTAATTCCCTTATAAAAGCTTCGTTTTTTAGATTATGGCTTGTATAATCAAGGTTGCTTTGGTAGGTCTCCTTTGACATCTAGAATGGCTTTTAGTCTGTTAATCATGGACGAAACCAATTTTTGGTGAATACTGGTGGCACCCGATCTCAATCATATCTTATTGCCTCTTTCAGTGTGGCCTTAGATGTAATTGTGTGTATTTTTACTTGCCTTTCTACATAATCCCCCAGATGCTCTATGGGATTAAGGTCCGGATTTTGTGAAGCAGAATGTAGCTGCTTAGGGGTGTTTTACAGCAACCAGTCTCGAACAATTGCCGCTATGTGCTTCGAGTTGTCACCCTGCTAGAAGACCCAATTTTGTGCCAGTTTTAATTTGTCTACCGATTCGTGCAAATTGGCTTTCAAAATGTTCAAATACATCCTTTTATCCATATTTCCTTCAATAAATATCAAATTTCTGACTTCCGAACCCGCTATACACCCCCAAACTGAGTACATTTTCTCCAGCGTTTTTAACCGTACCACGAAGATTTGCTGTTTCCATTGCTGTTCCCTTCTTGCGCCATACTTTTGATGGTCCATCATATCCAAATATATTATACTTAATTTCGACGGCAAATATCACTTCTTTCCAGAATGAAAATTCAGCATCCAGGTGTGATTTAGTGAACTCTAATGCGTTTCTTTTTAATTACCTCACTAATAAGTGTTTTTTTCTGACCATTCTGGAAAATTACCCGTACCAGTTTAATGTTTCTGGTTTGTACGTTAACATATATTTGTTCCGTAATTCTGGTGTAGCATTGTTAGCAATATTGAACTAAATATTCGCTGTTCTTTGCGTACACAACGCCATACTACCCTTTATTCCTTCTCGGTAAGAGTACGCGGTCGACCAGTTCTTTTTAGTTATTCAACACTACCCGTCTTTTTATATGTTTCTACAATGTACATGATTTAAATTTTTTTGTTAACTTTGGACTTGGAAGATAACGGTTTTCCTTCCAAAAGCTTATTGATAACGACTTCTTGGAAGTCAATACTGGTTTCTGTTCGTGTGGCCTTCAAAATGATAAAAGGTGTTTTGTGTACCGGTAGATCTACTGTCTTACAATATACTGAACTATTCTATCACAAAAATATTAAAAAAACAAAAGATGCACGGTGTTGTTAGATAAAAACAACAACCGTACGATGAATTTGTTCGCAAAACAAGGAATACAAATGTAAAGTTTTTTTATTTTCGGCCTTGAAAAGTAGATTATTAAACTAAATTTATATTAGTTAAGTCTGTATTTTTTGTCCTTTTAAATTTACAGTAAGCAGGATTTATTTGCTTGAAATGCCAATACGAAAATTAAATTTTTTAGATCGTACGATGAATTAATTCGTATAGTGTATATATATTTAGCTAGGGACACTGTAGAACGCTTTGAAATAATAGAACAATTTAACAATGCAAATTAAAAGTGAAATTTTTTATAGTTTGTGGCATAGTGGTAATGCACTGGGCTAGAGCGACAAAGTTCTTCGGTTCGATTACCATAAGATTTTTTAATTTTTTTTTTTAATATTATTTTTTTAGTATTCATGTACTAACCAAATATTTTACTTTAAATTAAACGTTCCGCTTTATAGTTATTACAGTAATTACACAATAAAATAAGTGGTACGCGTTTATGATGCCCTAAACCACAAACGAATATATCACGATATATTATCATACGTCTGTGCCTAAACACTACACCAAATTATTTAAAAACTCATATATCGTCGTTATAGAAGAAAAAGTAATCATCTACATTTTTTTCAAAATTGAGGTTTTTATATTTTCGTAGACTATTTTTCATTACCTAACAAATACTGAAAACAAAATTTGTCTATACTTATTAATTACTGAGAATTTTTTTTTAAAAAGTCACTAACTACAATTTTGCAAGAAAAATTAAGAAGAAAAATTCACCATCTACATACATGCATGCATAATATCAGAATTTAGTTCATGCAAAACCAACACAAATGTCCTTATACAAGCCATATTATTTCCGTGACGCACGCATATTATTAAATCCAAAACCTACTATTTTCGTTAAGTGTTAGTGATATTTTATACTGGTTTTGATACAAACTACAATTTAAAATCAAAGTATGTAAAGATTATACTGTATTATGACGCTAATACTTACAGAAATAGTAGGTTTTATTTTGTGTTTATATGGCAATAATATGGCTTGTATAAGACATTTGTGTTGGCTTTGCATGAACTAAATTCTGATATTCATGTATGTATGTAGATGGTGATTTTTTCTTCTTAATTTTTCTTGCAAAATTGTAGTTAGTGACTTTTTAAAAAAATATTCTCAGTAATTAATAAGAAATAAAAAAAATGAATTAAAATGTAAAACAGAAATATTATATCTTTTTTTATTCAATAAAATCATTAATATAAAGTTTTTGTATTTACTTAACGATAATAATTATTTATGATATAATCGAACAAAATTATTTTGAAGAAAAAATCACTATCTACAAATTTACCAAAATTATATTGAAATTCTTACTTTTTATTGAAAACATCATTAGCATTAGATATGGCATTAAATAATATCAAAGATACAGTAATTAAACTATTTAATTTAAAAAAATTGGATTTTTAATAGAAAATTTAATACTAAAACCCTTATAACTCGAAATCATAAATATGTAGATGATTACTTTTTCTTCTATAACGACGATATTATAAATAAGTTGTAGTAAGCCATGAGAATTTTCGGAAAAAAATTTTCCTTTCATAAACTTCAAAGCATGCTCTGTTTGTAACAATTTAAGAATGAAAATTAAATAAATTTGCTTAGGTTGATATGGCTTAGTAGAAATGTTTTGGACTAGAGCGGCTAAAGTCCAGGGTTCGATTGTGGTCAAGGCATTTTAGTTTTGTTTTTCAATTTTTATTTTTTTGACGTTATAACGTCTTACACCGCATGTTCAGAAAATTGACAAAAATGTTTCCCTTGGTCGTGGGCAATTACTAATCAACTATAAGCATTACCTTTAATTTATGTAAATGTGTTGGTCCTTAGGCTTCATGGCTCACACATAATATTATCGAATGATTTCGCGCGATTTAAATCCTTCAACAACTGTAGTGAGAGAATGGCTCATCCGATCCGAGCAATTCTGAAGTCAATTTTTGCGGTTTAGGGTCTATTTAAAGTACAATAATCCTTAAAAGCCTTTAGTCTCGAGCTATTCCTATTTGGCTAAAAAATAAAGGTTAAAAAAATACCAAATGGAGAAATGGTGATTATGGCAGCGGCCGCTTGACATCAACATTATATATAAATTGTATCCGTCCTAGGACGGGCTGTACCCCCTGGTAGATAAATAACAGTATAATCTATCTAACGGTAAATAATTGATTGTCAAAATAAAAAAAAAATGAATCCCTAATACATGTGCAATAAATAAGAAAATATAAAATCCCGTATTTTTTTGCATTTATTGTTTTTCTATTTTTTCATTATCTCGTTTTAACAAAATGTAGACTTATGCAATGCCGTCTTGAATATACAGGCCTGTGACTACAAACAATGACGACACACTAAGTCTCCGCCGCTATGTGGCAGACTGGCAGTGAAGTAAAGTAAAGATATTTTTTTTTTCAGCAAACGATTTACGTTCCTTGAAATTTTTGAAAAGTATCCCTTGAAATTTTGGAATAATTTCATTTTTTTTTAAATCTCCAAAAATATTTTGGATTTTTTCTTAACCCTTTCGCGGACACAAAATTTTTGGAAAAGGCTCACACACCGGCACATGTTATAATTTCGGTTTAAGATTAGTTATTTGTTGTCAGATTAAAGTTTTGGGATCATAATTGGAGGAATATTCATTTGGCATTTAAAACTCAATTAGGAGAGTCTGTCTGCAAATGCCGATATGTCCTACTCATAACTTCTATTTCTTTGTTAGGGCACGTCTTCAATAGACGACGTCGTCTATAGTCGACGTGTCCAAACCTTTATGATATTATTAGGACACGTCGGCATTAGCCAATAAATTTTACTTGGTTCCAGTTCCAAAACCCACTTATCGGTTACTTAGCAGATAATAATAATTAACTTTGTGAAAAAATATTTATTTACTTGAATTCATAAAACAAAAAATCAAAGAAAAATTATATTACAAATAGAAATAATAATCACAGATAATTCATATATTTTAAAAACTTAAATCTGGTGGCAGTCGGTGAAACCTCGCCCTATACAAAGACCAGTGGCACTATTCTGGTTTTCCCGGGGAATTGGGAATTGGGAAATGATTTATTGTGACTTGTTTTAGTGTATTTTGGAACCATTTTTTCAAAGCATACTGTGGCGGTTGGTATTTTTTGCAAATTTTGGGAAAAAATAATCCCATTTTCAGACTACAGCCTACTGTGTAATTCCCAACAAAATTTTTAGGGAAAATAAACAACAAAATTGCTTTGAAATGAAATCATTTTTTCCCAAAATTGGAATAAAATGCCAATCACCACAGTATGCTTTGAAAAAAAAAAATAATACCAAAATACACTAAAACCAGTCACAATAAATCATTTCTCAATTCCCAATTCCTCGGGAAAACCAGAATAGTGCCACAGGGTTTTCTTCACAACCAGCACATAGAGGTTATTTCCTTTCGCTTGTACACTGGCGGCATCGAAAATATTTTTTTGGTTTTCTAGTCCTTAGGTAACACTTCTAAGAAATGCTTAATTGTAACTGGCTTTGTACATTTCCTTTTGCAGCTAGGTGGTTTAGGATGAAACTGCGGCTTTTTTAATTTTAACATCCCATAAATAAGATTATCGCGAAAAGTCAAAAATGCCAGTTGTGAATTTTTACACAGGTAAGTCCAATAGGTGAAAAATATTTTTTTGTATCACCTTATTGTTTTTCTCGGGCTGGAATAATACGATACCATCTGATCCGTTCGGTCAACTCCACCCATAAATTTGTTGTAGATGAAAATCTCGATCGGTTTCGTTTTTGCATTGCCATATCTGTTTGCGCCTTCGTCAAGTTTTGGATGGAATGCTGTAGTAATGCACAGCACTGAGCACATTCCGTTTGCCGTGCCGCTTTGATATATACACATTTCCCTGTTTCTTCCACACATGCTCACATTTATTCAATTTTTTATTAACCACTTCAATGAGGTTACCTTTGCGGTTGCCCGACCTAGTGTGTTTTCATAAACAATAACTCGTTCGATAGTGTGATACTATTGTAATAATTGTCCATGCATAAGTGGTTCCCTTTGCCAATGTATGGACTTATAGTCGATGGACTATTGCATCGATTTTAGACCATGTGGTCGGCTGGATTTGCTTGCCTTTGTAAACTTCTAAATGGAACACATAGCCCGAAGGATCGCACAGCTCAAAAAATTTGATTCCAAACCGAGCCCTTTTGGATTTGATGTATTACCGGAATGATAGTCTGCCTTTGTGAAGTAATAGCGATTCATCGAACACAATTTGTTCAGAAGGTTTGTATGCTGCTTGAAATTTTTGATTAATTAATTTGATTAGATGAGCTACTTTTGGTATATGTGTTTCGCCCCGCAAGTGGTTGGCAGTAAAACACCTTAAGATTTGCTCAAATTTTCTACCTGACATTGAATGAGGAAATTCAGCAACTCGTTTCAAAAACGGCACTATACTACCTTCCGTACAGTGCCGTTTTTGAAAAGAGTTGTCGAATTTGTGGCACTTGAATGTGTCGTTGAAGAAGAGACAGGCCTAAACATTTCAGCGTCTCAGCTCGATTAATCTCCGGAAACTTCATCATTCGGTTGAATCTGCTTCCTCGCGGTTCGGAACACAGTCGCCTGTCATACTCTTTTGTGCAAGTAATTAAAACTTTCAGGCGATCTTCAAACATTTTATTCAAACATTTTATTGGGTGTCGTATCACTCACGTTCTAATGTGAACCCCAGTACTTTATCACTTTCTATCTCATTCATTTGGTCATTGTCTCCTTCATCATTATCTTCAAGGTTGGACTCGGAATCGGTATCGTTACTATTTTCATCTACTGAGGAGTTCTCCGGATATAGTCGCAATAATATGTCAACCTCAGTTTCAGTTAATCGTGTTACATTTATCTTTTATGATCTATTAAGTAGCAGTAACTGATCGGGTTTAACCAAACTCGTTTTGCCAACCTAGTGTTTCGGGAGTATTATAGGATCCGACATTTTATTATGATTAATTTTGAAATTACATATATTCTGAATCTGAATCGTGGATGAAAGTATTTGAATTTTTGTTGAAACGATTATCGAGCTTCAGTGTACAATCGATCGTTAGAATAGTAATTTATAGGGAATATAGATAAGAGGTATATGGATTGCAAAATTAGTTTAAATTAATTTACCGATAATTTGATACATTTTTGTCAAATTTTAATTATTCACTTTGTGTTAAAACTACTCTTCCCCGCTGAAGAATCTATTTTGTCAAAATTTTAAAAATTGAAAAAATTTGTTTGTATCGAATTTATCGGAAAAATCCCTAATTTTACGTTAATAGTAGACACCACAATTTTCATTTGTTGCCTACCTGTGAACTACAATACTTCTTCTGTGAACGTCTTTTAGCAACAGCCTTTAATCTCTTAATGTGCTGCTAGATCATTTTATTTTAAAAGATTTGACATGGTCAGTTGATGTTTGATATTATGCATCTATGAACAATCACTAATTCAACAAATTTGAAAGGTAATTGCTCAATACATACATATATGCCTTTGGGTGATCTTCGTACATTTCGGATGGTGTAATATTTAACTCATCATGTTCTTTAATAGTGATTTTTGATTTTGCAATGTCGCCAAATTAGGTTTATATTTATACTGAAAATCTTTTTCCACGGTAACATAAAACGTTTCTATGTTTTTGAAATATATTTATGATCAGGAGATATAAACCTGCGCGTACATACGTTGGACGGCCCTGTTCTTACATTGCCTGTAAGCCCTTTTATAAAGGCTTCTTATTCTTCTCATAAGCGTTTTCGGTAGGCTTATTGGGCTTTTTGAGCTAATAATTGGACAATACGAAATTTAGTTGAAAATGATCAGGTTTATCATTATTTTTCGGCCACTTTACACAGTTTATCATAAACATTTCTATGACAGATAGATAGATCTTGGCTAGATATATTAAACAACACCCCAAAAATGGCGGTCGCTATTCCTACACCCTGCGTCGCTTAATGACCTTCAAATTATTAATAATATATCACGTTTCACTATTCTGGTTTTCCCGGGGAATTGAGAATTGATTTGTTGTGATTTTTTTTTTATAGTAAATTTTGGTATTATTTTTTCCAAAGCATATTGTGGCACTTGGTAATTTTTTTTGTAATTTTGGGAACAAACATTTTTTAACACCACTGCCTACTAATGTATTTGCTACTAAGCAATTCCCAACAAAACTTTTAGGGGAAACAAACAACAAAATTGCTATGAAATGAATTATTTTTCCCAACATTGGAAAAAATTCCATTCACCATCCAATTCCCCAGAAAAATCAGAATAGTGCCACAGCTATCTAAATCAGTTACAACCTTTTCCCTATCTTTGATAGTTTTTGAATTATTAACGAATGTCTGATATACACTGTTTTGGGAAATCGACATTTTTTACAGACCTCCCATTAAACAGAAAAAGAGCACTAGGACTACTAACTTAGATGCTAAGCGGAGCCACTTATGTAATTTAAAACCCAAAACTAATTCATAGAAAATAACGATCTAATCATTCTAATCATTCTTTATAATTTAATTTTAAGAGGTATATCAATATTCCGAATAAATGATAATAATATTACAAATGAATAAATATAAAATATATTTAGTATTATAAATAAATGATAATAATAATTTTGCAATTTATTATAATCAACTCTAATTTATATACAATATAACAACAAAATAGAATAAATAGACTCGCGTGACAAACTGATTTTTGTTCCATGCATGCGCAACATTGAAAAATTCTCTTGTGTGACGTTATACCACAACTCACGCATCTGCGAAATATTATAAATAAATCTTTTTATATAAATATTTATCTAATTAATATGCCTGATCAATTATTCATTTCAGACGACCAATTATCAGCGTTTCAGCGGTATACATACACCTTTTTCGGATATACGCCACCCAAGACAATCCTTTTACGTTCATTATTTTCAATTACTGTTCCCACACAAATTTTCGTTATTTTGTTTATTAGACCGGACACTTTTAGTTTATTATTACGTACTATGTCTACAATAGGGAATAAGAATTTCATAATAGATGTTTCCTAATAAAAAATATGCTTCCTTCAGCATACATAGAAATGAGTATATCGTGTAAACAATTTGTTATGTAGGAAATTCCAGGTGTGGCAATATATAATAAAACATGACTAATTGGTTGTTGTTATTCAACTCCTCATCCTCTAATGTTATCTAACGCATATTATTTATCTATATACAATGTTTACAGCGATAATATCGGTTAACGAAAAATCGCCTAAAAATAGAATTTTGTGCGAATGAAATGGAAACGGTTAATTACGATTAAATCTTTATAAACGAGAAATTTATTACTATCCATCGTCGTATGTATATGTATTTCTGAAACTATATACAGCACCAAAATAAGAAGGAAGAAAAGGGCTGTAAACTTCCAACCATCCAACAGATCTTGAATAATGGCAAAGTTTTCTTGTTGGAATCGCGTCATGCATCATATTTAAGTTTATTGTGTAGTGTAATTTTATTGGGTAGGGTATAATTACTTTGTATTTCCTAAATCTATTGTCCAATACTTTCCATATCCATTTTCAATCTGTCCAATTTAAGGTCTGTTGTTTGAGATGGTGATTGGTGAATGTAGCTGTTTTCATTTATTATGCGATAGCCGTTCCTGGGTGTCATTATCTTCCACGGAAATTTGATATACTGGTAACCAGTATAGTTAAAATAATATCTCGTTGAAAATTCCTATTCCTTCATTCTCGAGTAAAACAACAATAAAAAATGAATTTGTTGTTGTATTTACTCGGGAATGAAAGAATAGGAATTTTCAGCGAGATATTATTTTGACTATACTTTCCTCGGATTTGGCCATACATTTTCTGCTACATATGTTATTTAAATAGACTTGATGGTTTATGATAATTTCATTGAAGTAGAGAATGCCACTCCGGCAATCATATAACTCCAATCAATTATCAAACTATCCATTTAATGATGGTTGAAATAAAATTTGAAAATTGTATGCCACTATTGACTGTCCACCATATACTGTGGCTCAATATTTCAAATAAGAGAGTAATTATTGTCACTAAATTAGAAATTTTGAGTTATGGGTATTAAAGCTATGGCCCATATTACACTATTACATTTCTATGTCGTTGAAATACTTCTTTACTTTTATATGACATAAAGACTGTTCTAGAAATACTATTACATATGTATATACTTTGCTATATTACACTACATATGTCGTATTTTTCAATCATCACATTTTCATCATATTAGTCGAAAAATGTAGAAAAAATTGTATGTGCTCGCGCAGCTTCAATATGTGCAATTTGTGTTATGGCTATTTTAATAAACATTTCATTATTTTCATATTCCATTATTCATTTTTTGGTAATCAGCATACTCCAGGCATACTTTTCCATCGTTTTGAGCAGCTGTCAAAATCGATATTATAGTATTTAGCTTCATGAAGCTAACTATCATTAGAAAAATACAATGTCTGAAAAATATTATGATATTTCCATATTACACTATCATATAAATGTAATGAAGTATTTCAACGACGTAGAAATGTAATAGTGTAATATGTGCCTATAACTGACGATTCTTGAAATATGCGATACTGGTTTGCTTTTATACAACTGCCGCAAGGGCAAGCAATCTGGTCTGCAATGAAATTAAAATGAACTGCCAAATTTCGGGCCAAAGTATGCAAAATTGTGGTTACCAGATTAATTGTAAAATAAATCAAAACAGCTACAGTCACCATTTTAATAACCAGCCTTCAATTCGATTGAACATTTATAGGAACAATAACCGGAGAATAATAATTTTTTGTTGCGTCATATCGCTTTTGGTCGTTTTATTTATTGTTCAAACCAATAACTTGAATATAATAGGGATTGTCGCAAGATGGGGAATAATAGCCATAGGTGTTCTGAATCAAATTGTGTACACCACATTACCCAACGGTGAGGAGAAGTCCCAAATTTTAATGTTTTTGCTACGTCATCGCTTTTGGTCGTTTTATTTAATATGTTCAAACCAAAAACTTGAATATCACAGGGATTGTCACAGGGAAATAACAGCGTTACGTTTCGTGAATCAAATGGTGTATATACACTCAAAAAAAAATTCGGTGAAATGAACAAAAAAAACTAGTAAATTGTACAAATAAATCTGTTCTATTTCAACCATCGAAGCACTTCGTAACCACAACAATTTTCATTTCGTTAATTTTACAACGTTTATAATTGCCCGACAATTTACAAACATTTTTGTAAAACTGATTCGGGTTTCGTAAAAACGTTTACAATAATACAGTGTAAACTTTACAAGGACAACTGTAATATTTACAATTTAGAATGTAAACAAATAATAATGTGTACGAAACTAATTTGTAAAATTTGCATTACTCCTTTGTATAATTTACAAATTATATTGTAAAAGAGAAACTATTTTTGCGTAAATTTATCAAATAATTGTAAAATTTACAAAGCTTGTTTGTGGGAATAATATAAGAGGACAAATTTTACAACAAATATTTTGTAGGATTAACAGAGGTTATTGTTGGATATATGTGTGTGTTTGGGTGTATGCATTTGTTTGTTTGGCTTGTTGAGTATTTATCATGTAAAGAGAAGAATGTCCAAATAATTATGATAAAATTAAAATACAAAATTTATTCATTGTTTAAATCAAAATTTTTATTGAAAACTTTAATTTACCTTGTTTTGCAAAAATAAAATTATAATTATATTAATTGTTCTCTTTGCCAAGTGGTAAGATTATGTTCGAAAATAATTGTTCTCCCCAATTCTGATGGCTCAAAAATGTCGCATATGTGATGATAATGTATGTGTTTTGAATATAGTATGCCAATACCCACATCTAAAATTAAATTTTTACTTTTCAAAAACTATATGTATAACATATTATAGAATATATTATATGTATGTATGTGTGTACCTGTTAGACGATTGTAAAGGTCCTCTACACCCCATGATTTTAATAAATTGTTTAGTTCAGTTTCTTCCTCAGTAGCCAATTCTTCCTCTGTATTTCTTCTGCATTCCTTACAAGCAAAGCAATAGTTTGAGTTTCGTTCAACATTTCAGCCGTTTGAGGAATCTGGGCACTTATTGTTTCGAAATCCAGCGGAACGATTTCACCTAGATGTTGATTGGGTTGATTTTCGCTATTATTAAGATTCGGAAAGTTTATAGTGAGACCTCGCTGTTTTTTTTCCATGATGTAGTGTTTATTACAATTTATTCTGCAGATCACACTTTTTTTAATTATTTGAAATGATTAACAATATGTATAATAAAACTGATTTTTAATAACTTTAATATTTTTTAGTAGGCATGTAAATGTTACGAAAGTGCATAGTAAATTTAAATTTGTATAGAAATTGAAATTACAAATTGATTTTTGTTGGATCAACAAATGCTTTGTTTAATTTACAACGAAAAACATTACAAATCCGGTGGTAACTGAACAAATTTTTTGTTAAATTAACAATTTTCTGTTTACGCTTTAATATTTGTAAAAAAATAAATTTTTTTTTTGAGTGTGCTATTTCTCAACAGTATTGAGAAATCCCAAATTTAAAATAATCCTAAAAATAAAACTATCTCTTAAGGGCCTTGCTCCATGAAGACATGTCGGTCCAACATTTTAAATTTGCATTTCTAATTTATCACAAAATGGTTATTCGTTCAACGACAATATAGATAGAAACAAGATAGACTTCAAATATTGAAGGTATTGGAAGGTATTGGATAACACGCGTCGCCGGCCTGAACATGTGTATCAATCGAAAATAGATTATTCTGGCCTTTCTGAAGCGTTATATTTATGCGATTGGAGTTCAGTATTTCTCTCAGAAGTTCCTAATTCTGCCTACTCGAATTTTATTGCTATACTTCTTAATACTTTAAGTAGTCATAAATCAACGCTTAGGATAAAACGAAGTAAAATCAAATTAAAGCCCTGGATTTCTGATTCTTTATTGAATCTAATTAATTTAAGGAATAGTCTTTGCAAAAAACTTCATAAAAATCCTAACAATGTTGCAGTGAAAACAAGGTTAGTTTCATTAAATTCAAAAATTAAAAACTTGATTCCTATGACTAAAGAAAACTATTTCAAAAATAAGATGAACTCCGCAACAAATTTGAAATCGAAATGGAAAGTTGTTAATAATCTTCTAAATAACAAAACTAGTAGTGAATTAGTAACATCAATCAAAACTGATGCTGGTATATATTTAACTGATCCTATTGATATAGCCAAGGCATTCAATGAACACTTCCATCAAATCCCATATGTTATCCTGCAAGAACATTTTGAAAACGTTAATTTTGTGAACTCGACCAGAGATAGTTTGGTATTATCCCACAGAAATAATAGTAGTTTTTTCTTTTTTCCTATAACTGAATCGGAAATAGTTTTAGCCGTAAGTGAATTAAACAGTAATAGTTCTTCTGGAATTGATGGGATATCGAACATTACAGTCAAGAACATCGTTTTTGATATTTTGCATGTTTTAGTGTTCATCTTTAATTTGTGTCTTTCAAATGGGGTTTTGCCGGATAAACTAAAAATAGGTGTTGTGAAACCACTTCATAAGAAAGGCTCTAAAATACTAAATACTTTTGCGAAGGTTTTTGAAAAAATTATTAAAGCTAGAGTTTTGAGCTATCTGGATAAAATTAGTTACTTGGCTAATAGACAGTTTGGATTCAGGAAAAGTATGTCTACGGAAAAGGCACTTCTTGAATTCCTAGGTCCACTTCATTACAATTTGAATGCCAACTCAAAAGTAGCTGCCCTTTTAATTGATGTCACAAAAGCGTTTGATATGGTAAATCACACATTGCTTTTGGATAAACCTTATCATATTGGTTTCAGGGGTATTGCTCTCTCATTTTTCTAATCGTATCTCCAAGATCGAATGCAAAGTGTATGTGTTAACAATTCTTACAGTGATCATAAAGTTGTTAATATTGGTGTTCCTCAAGGCTCCGTTTTAGGTCCTTTGCTCTTTTTGATCTACTGTAATTCAGTCTTTGATTTGAGATTATACGGAAAGATTGTCGCTTTTGCAGATGATATGGTGCTCCGGTACTCTAATAAAGACATGACCTTATTAGAAAGCGATATTAGAGATGATGTTAGTTTGCTGAAAAAGTGGTTTTATATACATGATATGGTTTTTAGTAGCAACTCCAAAGTGATGTATTTTAATGTTTCAGGATCTCTCCAGGCGCCAAATGATTTGATTTATCATTCTTTGCTCTGTGGTGAGTTTTCCTGTAATAATTTGTGTGTAAAAATTGATACCGTTGACACTATTAAATATTTGGGTTTGAACTTAGACAGTCAACTTAACTTTAAAGTCCATGTTGACAAGTTGAAAATGAAACTTCGGAACACATTAAGATCATTTTATTACCTGCGCAACTTCTTCTGCTCTGAATTTTTGAGGACTCTCTATTACGCACTTTTTGATGCTCATCTCCAATATGGTTTATCGTGTTGGGGTGGAATTTACATTTCTAATTTAAAACCCTTAATACCAATGCAAAAATGTATTCTGCGAATGATAAACTACTTACCAAGGTTTACACCATCATTTCCTTTATTTGCGAAACATAATATTTTACCCCTACGTTATCTGTATGTTTTTAAGGTCTTGAAATTGTTTTATTTGGTTAGTGGAAATCGTTTGAATAATATGTATGAGCCGCCATATCTGTTCCGTAATAAAAACAGAATCAGAATACCGTATCCCAACAAGGAACATTTTAAAACGTTTTTTTTATATATCGCTCCTAAATTGTATTGTCAATTACCCCTACGATTAGTAATGCGAGTTCACTGAATGTTTTTAGCCGGTTACTTAAAGAATGGTTATTTACGATTGATGATATAGAATGTCTGTTTAGAACTGTGATTTAATACGTAATGTCATTTTATTAATTTATTTTTAATAATTTATTATTTTACTATCGAATGTTTTGTTATTGTAATTTGGTACCTTTATCGAAATTGTATACTTATGTACATTTTCTTTTTTTTTAAATTCCTCGAATACCTATGTCCTTTACATTTTTTTAAGTTTTGTTGTTATGTTTTTAACTAGTTTTATATAAAATGTACTTTTTTTTTTTTCGTAAGGGGACAAAAAAAATGCTTGGGGACAAAATCATATGAGATTTAAATGCAAATGCCCCATATAAATCTACTATTACACTCTCAACAGCATTGTAGTTGTCTAGTTTGTATGAACGCTATTCTTCACTGCTGATTCAAACTTCAGAGCAAAATAGAATATTTGGCATAATATTATTCGAACCAAAATGCGTAAAAATTAAATCGCCACTTTTTCACTGATATTTCACCACCATCAATCTTCCGCATCAAAATTTTGGAATTTTGGATCCATTACTTGTAATTTTTTTCAGACTTGGCATTTTTAGCATAGTAAAAAAGTCGCTTTTTCGATGCATATAAAACTGAATTAATGTAAATTTTGTTGGATGATCTACTATGAAAATCAGACGCTACCAGATGTTCCTTCTTCTTCTTTTCCAATATTAGATTTTTTATATTTTGGTTACAGAATTTAACGTTAACCTTTTGGTTCGAAATGTCTGTAATAATGTACATCGTTTTTCTATATAATACGTAAACATGCGTATAGTGAAAATAATATCTCAGCGAAACTCATTTTTTCATCGTTGTGCGCAGCCAACAGTGAAGTAGTTAAACAAAATTAAAAATTCAGAGAAGGGTCGGCTGAGTAATATTTTTAAAGACAAAAAAAAATTATAAATAAAGATATATGAAATTGATTCCATTACATAATGTAATTTATATTGGAAAATATTAAAAATTCTCATTATTTTATAGGTAAATTCTAAAATAACATGTGAAATTAAAAAAATATAAAAAACACTAACAACACCACTGGATATGTAATGTTATACCCATTTAAGGTACGAACTAGGCATATTTAGAGAGAAATGTCATTTTTCGTGTTAAATCAAAACAATAAAAAAACTCGATTTTAAATTTCAATTTGTTCGAGGCAAACTAATGATATTAAAATTATCTTAACTGTTATCAAAAGTTCTAGTGCTAGTGTGTTATCTAAATTAAAATTACATTAATTATAGTGAATAAATTTGAGGAAAAACATAATTCAAAATAGACAAATTCTAACCTCAAAATGTAAACAAATTTGCCTAAATACATCGCTGTGTTTACGCCATTTGTTTTTGTTATTGTAGATGCGCGTGATCTGTCAGAATTTCGCTGAGATATTATTTTCACTATACACATCTATTAGTATAAAACAAAGAGTTTGTGCGCAAACGCCGAATAGTTTCTTTTTGATTTTTCTCTGAGTTTGTTGTTAAATTTAATACCGTATGTTTAAAAGCGAGGGATTTATGAAGGCGGGTACAAGTGCAATTATATCCTAGTAAGCTAACTAATTTTTAAATTTAATTTAGGGTAGTTAAAATTATTTTAAAATTCTAAAGTTTGGTGTTTTGTTTATCATAAAAGTGTAAATATTGTAGTAGTTAAAGTTTTGCTCTGATCTGACAAATAGTATTTTATATAAAAAGGTAAGAAGTTTGATTGATTGATTTTGAATGTACGACCAAGCATTTAGCAAGACTCCCGGTAATTCTAAGAATTATCGACGCCGGGCCCACCGTACACCCTTTGTTACATTTATTTGGAAGGATAGGATAGGATTGTTAGTATAGGATTGAGATCGACCCGGTTACAAACACCTTGGCGGTCAATTGTTAGTATTTACATTTTTTCTATTAATTACTTTACTGCGTTATTTCTACTAACTGCTTTCCATCCTTGGTATCCTACAGACAATGTTAATTAGTATACTCAATTACCCCTTATATATTTCCCACCACCTTAATTATTCTTTCAGTACTACAAACACCTTAATTTTAATGTTAGTGTCTATTTCGGCTGCTTCAGCTTCCAGAACCCGCCTTTGGACATTTGTTGTAGCAATTTGATTAGGAGGTGTTTAATTCTAACTATTATAGCTGTCTATGTCTGATTTTATAGTAAAAACTGCATTCTGAAATAACATTCATTAGTTTGCTGGGTCCGATTTCTAGTAATTTCTTCAAATCGTAAATCTTATTAATTTTAGTTCCACTTAAGAGTTATAAGGCAGTAGCTCATAGACGACCTAGCATAGTGGATGTAGTTAATCTCCGCTGTTAATTCACATGCTTTCAGCCATACTGGTCACTCTCTCAGCTTAGAACTACAATTCAGCTGAATTTCAAGCCTAAGGCTCGCTTCCCGGAATACGCCGAATCCACCGCACCGAAAGAAATGTACATTAGTCAAATTGTTAGTAATAATTTATAAAGTAAGTTAGCACAAACAACACAACTTCTACACTACCTGATTTTTTTTTAACTGCTTATTGTTCCTGGAGCTGCGAGTTGATTCAGGCTACAATTTCATTCTGAAAATCAGGATTAAGTTCAATCCTTCTAAAAATTGTTAATTCGGAACTGTGTTATATTCTGTAAATTAAGTTATTTATCACTAAACTATAGGGAAGGGACTCTTCACTAAATGATGGACTAAATAAATAAGACGAATCGTCTGTTCTTCCTTCCCGAATCCCTATGTATCCATCCCCTCCACTCCTGATTCTTATTTAAATCAACTTGTATAATAATCAAGTAAGTGTTTGAGAGTGAGTTAACTACCAATTAATCAGCCATTCAGTTATTTATAAGAAAGTAATCAACATTTATTCAAAACCAAATTCAAATTCCAAATTCAATATAATAAATTCGATTAGTATCAGCCACTCAATAAAATGATCTCCGCCACCCTTGTCACCTTTGCCACTCAGATACTATCGCCAACTTGCCACTTGTTGCACTTCATAATAACGGCCAACATGATAAAAAGGTAAGAAGTTTGATGTACATAAAAATGTACAATTCGACCAAACAGTAATATATTTACATAAATGATTTATTACATACATATTAATGTACATTCCGATTTGATGAATATTTATATTTTTGGTAACTTCTTTAGGAAAATGAATCGTAAAAATCGCACAGACCAAGATCTCATTGAAAGTTCTTAGCGCACGTTTGATTCCGATTTGGAAGATTTTGTTAATATGGAAGGAAATTAAATAGAAACGGCCCTAAAAAATAATGAAATAATTGATAACATGGAAACCGTTCAATACACATAATAAAGGAAAACATCAAATGATACCGGTCATAATTTCAACCACTAATTTCGGAATTTGTTCCAAGTGTCGAGCTACAAGAAATTCCAACCGTTAAAATTCCCTTGGCATATTTCAGGAATTATTTGCTGAACAAAATTTTTGAAGAAATAGCTTTTTTCCAAACTTATATGCACAACAAAAAATGATAACCAGTTATAAACACACTAACACATCGGAAATGAAACAGTTATTTGCACTACAAATAGCAATGGGTTGCTTCAAACTTCCAAGAATTCGATTATATTTTTATAAAGCTCTTGCGATTGCATTATTTAGAGGTACCTAGACAAGCGATCAATTTTTTCAGCTACGAAATAACCTTATTATAACTAATAATATAGAGATGCCTAAAAATTGCGCAGAACGACTTTACAAAGTTCTTTAGAAGTAAATTAACCATCAGTATGCGTAGATGACCAAATTATTCCTTCCAAAGGGAAGCTATCTATAAAACAATATTTGAAAGGAAAGCCTGACCCTTGGGGAATTAAAGTCTACGTACTTTGTGGAAAATCAGGAAGGCTGTACGATTTTTTCCTGTATCAAGAGGTTGAGTCAAGCATACCAAAAAATATATAAATAAATTTGGATACGGAGCCGCTACCGTATTGCATCTGACTAATCGTCTCAAACCAGGCCCAACCTCTCATACGAATTATTAGAGGTTCTAAAAATTAAAGAAATCAACGCTGCGAGCATTATTAGGATCAATAGATTTGCCAAACCACTTTTAATTCTAGATTACGAGGACAGTGTATAGTGATGATGGTAAAATAACCATTGTAAAATAGTTGGATACGAAGCCAATTCAAGTTGCTTCAAACTTTGTGGGAATTGGTACAGAGGGTGAAGCCAAAAGATTGGGCAAACAGTCGATATCATACCTATCTGTAAACAACCAGAGATTATCAAGTTGTATAATACGGGAATGGGTGGAGTTGATTTGTTAGATCAACTTATTAGTTGCTACAGGACCTTCATTATTTCCAAAAAGTTGCGTCTTCGTTTGTTTACGCACTTTACAGATTTCGCAGTTACTTCTTGTTGGTTAGAGTACAAGCTGGACTGTATTAAAAACAAAATAATCTAAAACAGTATTTTGGATTTATTACATTTTAGGATTTGTTTAGCTCAATCATTGGTACAAGCCAAGACGGATGCTAAAAAGTGAGGCCGCTAGATAAGTTCGACCACATGACATAACACGTTCAAAGAAATGAAGATGATCGATGCAAAAATGTGAATTGTAAAGGTCGTTCGTACTTTGCATGTGATTAATATATGGTACATTTATGCCTTAATAAAGGCAGACATTGTTTTGCTGAATATCACCGAAAGAATTAAATTTTGCCAATTTTTTTTTATTTCATTGAGAATTTAAGGCTATAATTTATGAACATATTGTGAGAATTACATGTGAGTTACTTAATTTTTTTTTCATTTTTTATTTATAATATACATAAAAATGTCAATGAATACATAAATATAAATTAGAACTTTAAATTTATAATATAAATATATTTTTCTAATTGAAATGAGTCAGTTTTGTTTAATTTTTATATGAACTCCAATTTGAATAGTAGCAACCATCAGTTCGGGATGTATGTACATAGAAATGTACATTCTCCAAAATCATTATCCATTGATTTTTTAATTTTTTTTTACAAACATGACTTATTTAAGATATATAAGTACTAATTTAGACAACAAAATAATTTTCCGGCCCTTCTAGAAAAAGACCGAATGAAAGGGTTAATAACATCAGATGATTTGCGATTTTTAAGTTTTTTCCGGTAAGCATAGTTGTTAATATCCGTTTTGCTGATATTCAAATTCAGCCCACGACCAATTATCTCACAAACTATCGCCTTTGTTTTTACATTCTCCTGAAAAAGAGAAGTTAGTAGTTTAACTATGCCAATTGAAATACCGGACCTTAATCTAATACGCTAATTTATGTATATAAATAAAAATTCCGCCTGACACTCCTTTTTTATTTATACATATATTTCTGTACTACTCACTACTCTCAAATACATCAATTGAGTATTGCGTTAATTCGAATTTTATTTCATTATTGTTGATTTGGAAAAATTGTTTTCCACCAACCATGTTATGGTTCTTAATCTAATACGCTACTCACTGGACTATACCAAGACTATTGGGAAACTTCGATATAAATACAAATTCCGCCTGACCGCTTGTTTATTATAATATAGATTAGCCTGGCACCCACTAATTCGGAAAAAGGCAAAACCCAAGAAAAAATAGATTTAATTTAAGTTTAGGACGTAGAACTAAAAGTAACATCTAACCACACCCTGGAAGAATGGAAAAATTTTACATTTTATGTAGGTTTAAAAATTCGGAGTGGGCTGTGTCGTCTACACGCAAGATGTTGTAACATAAGATGTTTAGATTAATTATTTTAATTTATGGTAATATAAATTATCTGCCACATGTTCTTTACGCACAAGTTGACACTATAGAATGGCTCCAAACAGATGCATTCTACTTTATGATGCTCTCAAGCTTTATAAATCTATATTGTAGATTTTAATTTTAATTAAAATTATGTGAAGATTAATTCTGTCATATTAAACAAAAACAGGATATCTGCAAATATCAAAATGTTGAGAAAACGCATTTAAAGTTTGAGTTGAGTTTTTTGTAATATTTTAAATTATTTTACGTATTGAATAATGTTAAACTTTTTAATTACATTGAATTTAATTATCAATTATGCATAAAATGTATTAATTAAAACAGTAAAATAATCCAAAATATAGCTTTATTTCAATAATTATCAAGATACCTAATTTTGCCTTTCCACATATTGTTTCGAAAATAATCAATTTTTTCGAAAATTATTTAGACTATACAACTCATTAGAAAATAAATAGTTGAATTTTAAACAAACAATTAATATTTTTGATATTTGACATGGTTGATTCGTTGTATAGTCTTAACATATACAACTCGAGCTTCGAAAATCTTCTGAATATACAGTTGCGGACTCGATACGACTGCTCAGCCGTACGACGATTCTTTTTTTCTCCACAAAAACAGCGGCTATTACATCACAAGTAAAAAATGATTTGTAAAGAGCGCGACAACCCGCGTGTGACATTTTTAGTTCTATTGACGGCGAATTAGCCATTTTCGAAATATCAATAATAACATGACTCACGGCAACGCTAAAACGAAAAAAATTTGATTATTTTAACATTTGGTCACTTTAACGATGCGATTTTCGCAAATAAATTATTTATAAAGAGCACGACCTATCGATTTTAGTCATATTAATTAACGGTCGCTTAGCCATAAAAATAAGAAATAAAACATAAATCAATACAACTCTAAAACGATAAAATTTCGTTGTTTTCCCTTTTTCTCCACAATGTCGCTAACGTCGTTTGCGAACGCTATAGTGAATACGGTATATTTGCAGTGAAAACGACAACCACGCGCACACAAAAAATGGTTGCGAATGTTCGCGAGCATTTGTTTGTGCTCCGACCGATGTCGGTACATCAAAAAGAATTCGATGTTTGTGCATTTTGTGATTATTTGGTGGACGTCTTTTTTTATTTTTATGTTAACAAACATTTACCTTTACGATCTATTATGTTTATTCCAAGGAACTCATTTTGAAATATGTAGGGTTCGTCATGGGTCAGAGGTTTTAAATATGTTGTAAATGAAATTTGATGTTCTTAAAATATTCTGTCATTAACAATTACATTATGTAAACATTTTAAAGCTAAAATAAAGAATTTATTAAAAAAAACTCTAATTATTTACTAGAATCTGGTATAAATAAGTACGGCAAATCAAACTAATTATATAAGTATTAAATAGAGTAGTGATAATCATGCTACAATGGTTAAACAATTCTATGTGTTTATCTAATTGAATTATAAGTACACGACCTTTGTTGAAGTCACGCATACATAAAAAACCTCGCTACTGCTGCCAAAATATATAAACATGGAGGTACATCCAAAGTTCATGTTGTGCAAGGATATTTTAAATTTCTAGACTAAAATTTTACAAATACGTGATATACATAATCGTGTGTATACAATAGATTATTACATATGTATGTGTGTCAAACATTCAACAGTGTATTCAAAACTTTAGTGCCATCGTTAACGTAAAACATGGCAAATGTTTTTTCGAAACGAAACCGCAAACATTAACATTGAATTACTTAATATGATATCATGCAATGTCACAATATTATTTTGATTCATTAAAAATAGGACACGAAAATGTTAGCGAGCATAATAATATTGTGACCGCATTTAACTCTATATTAGCATTAAAAAAAAAAAATGTAATTATTATAATTAAAAAATAATTTTCGTTTAATTTTCACTTTCAGTTTATATACATAAATAATTTTAAACCAACAAACAATGGCAAATCGTCCAGCTAGTGCTATGTCACGACATGAATCTGAAATGATAAATAAGGTGCGACGCACCCTAGCCGATGGCCGCGACAAAGATTTGATTGAAAAGATGCGATTAATGTCGTTGGCGCGTGGTGCCTCCGGAATTCTAGGCGTTGGACGGGCTTTTCGTCGCATGGATGATGACAGTAATCATCAGTTGTCGTTGGAGGAATTCACAAAGGGATTGCACGATACTGGTGTACCATGTACAGATGAGGAAGCAAGTGAGGTGTTTAATCGTTTTGATTCAGATGGCAGTGGTACATTAAATATGACAGAATTTTTAATTGCCCTAAGAGTAAGTTACCCGTGTTTGTGTTTTTTATTTTAGCTCGTTTATAATAATGTTGTTTAAATCACAATTATACAGCCACACATGTCCGATGGAAGAAAGCGAATTGTTGAAACAGCTTTCAAGAAACTAGATAAGACAGGTGACGGTGTAATAACAATTGAGGATTTGAGGTAAGTAATTTGTTAAATTAAGAACCAATTCAGTTTACTTATTATTCTCGTATGTATTATTTTAATTACAGAAGCGTATATTCAGTTAAGTCGCATCCAAAATATCAAAGCGGTGAAGAAACCGAAGAAATAATCTTAAAAAAATTCTTAGCCAATTTTGAAGAAGGCGGAAATGTTGATTCCATTGTGACAAACGAAGAATTTATGAATTATTATTCAGGGTTGAGTGCGTCCATTGACAATGACGCATATTTCGATTTAATGTTACGACAAGCCTACAAACTATAAATTATATATTATATTAAATCTATATATATATTATACCAAAAACAAAAAAACCAAAAAAGAATTGATATAAATTATTTATTTATTTATGTATTTATAAATAAAAATAATTTAATTTTTTTTGTTCGATTTTTTTATTTTTAAAACAATTAGAATATCTTTTCTATTATTATTGCTTGAAGTTTGTAAAATGTAAATGAAAAACTTAAAAAAATCAAAATATTTATATTTTAAAGAGTTTTTACATATTTTGTCATTTTTTTAAAAGATTTAATTACAAAAAAAAATTTAATTTATTCAATCCATATTTTGCAATGAGTTTTTTTTATTAACGATATAACCGAATTAAAATAACGCCAAATTATTATTTTTTTTAACACCCATTTGAAAATCGATGAACTTACCAAAGTTTTATGATATGTAGGCTCTCGTTGCTACATGACAAAGGAATCTTACAGTGAGGTTTAGAAATACGAAAACTGTTACTATAACATTAGTTGCAGTTGTAGCAACGACTATAAATTCGGGCCGTCCTTACTATAAGCAATGTTTTGTGTTTAAGCTAACCTAAGCAGCATAATGCTGGAAACAGATGTGCGGAATTCTGCAAGCATCAAAATTAGAAACCACTGGTTTATATGGAATGAAATACATGGAATTTGCTTGTCACGCACGGAATTCTGCAAGTTGTCTCTATTTTTAAGTTTGCTACAAATCAGTAGGCTACATTACGTAAAAGAAAAAAATCTAGTACAATTTGAATACTTTTTATTTTTCGAACCATTTTTTTTTAATTTGTTGACAGAAAATACGTTTTGTGTGACACGTGCCAAAATGGAGGATACAAATTAATAAATTTATGACAAAATTAGGTATCATTCATTTAAAAAAATTGTACATTAAAATTAAATATGTACCAAATAAATGCCTCAAAAAAAAAAACGCTTCTGTAGTTCACCCAAATTTCTGCTGGCAGTGCTGCTAGCAGAAACTCTGCTTATTGTTTCCAGCATAACTATTTTTATACAAGATGTCGCTACATTAAAAATTATGATTCTCTGCTATTTTCGAAAATCATTTTTTTTTATGTTCCGCCGCCTGCAAAAAATGTATGAAATTATAAAACCAATACAGAATTAACAAAAACTATGCAGTGACAGACCCAATTATTTCTAAAATTGAATTAAACTTTAATACGTGATGTGCAACCTTTTTGGAAGAGTATAAGCGAAGATGATAGAATAATAAGATTGGAAAACACGAATAATATAGTTGGTATACACACTTGTTGGTTATAAATCCAAATTTGGAAAAGACACCTACCGGCGGATATATAATTACTCTAAATCCCAGAAACAATCCAATATAAATATATTGATACGGTGTCGAATTATCGAACTACTTTTTTTGAATTTCATTTGAAAATGCGTATTCTTTCATTCTCGAGTAAAACAACAACAAAAAATTAATTTGTTATTGTATTTACTCGAGAATGAAAGAATTAGAATTTTCAGCGAGATATTATCTTAACTATACATATTTATAAAACTAAAAAATTTATTTGCGAAGATGTACGAGGATGAATGAAGCAATGAAAATGAAATAACTATTGGATTTGTTTTTGTACTTTTTGTAATTTCTACTTAAGTTCTTAAGGACCCTGTTTTTGCTTTCACCTTTCAATAAACTAAATTAGCGAAGAACTAAAACTCTTTTCAATTTAAACAAAACAAAAATGATGTTTACAATTTTTTTATTTATTTATTTGATGCGTGTCCTTCTGTTCCAATGAGCAAAGGTGAAGTGATTTTTTAATAGAACAAAATATCTTATTGTTAAATTGACTATACAAAATAAAAACGAGACAGCTATATCGAAAGCTATTTCACAACAGTGTGACAACATTAAGAATATAAAAAAAAGCCACTGAACTGTTAACAAAAATATCAACAAAAAACCTTATGTTAAAAATTGAATTGACCTTTTTCCTCCAAAATTTTTGACAGATAAAATTTGGTGTTTTGTGAACGTGTAGGACAAAGTATAATTTTGAGCTGTGTAATTTTTTGTGTTTTTTAATTAATTAGTGTAGTTTTTATTTTATTTTAAATTCTAATTTAATTCTTTACTTTATTAGAATTAAAAATTAATAGAAACTTATTAAAATTTCTTGAAAAGTAAGTAGAAACGAGTGTTTTTTTAAAAGTGTTAGGTTATGTTCTTATAATAAATTTATATGTTTTGAATATTTTTTTGTGAATTTGTAGAAATGGATGATAACAAAAGGATCTCGGTATTATCTAAATATGATATGAGCCTTTCGGGACCTGAGAGACAACGATGCGAGGAGAAAATTTCAGGATTCAAGAGTGACCCTTACTTGATGAAGTTTGATGAAAAAAGTCTACCAACAAATGTGAGGTTTTTTTAAATATTCCAGTATCTGGTGGTATCCAAGGTCTTCTAAAAACCATATGTTACCCATCTGATTTTATTAGCGGGTTTCATTATCAACGGGTTTAATTATCTGGAAAGACAAAACATTTTATGCCGCATCACCAGATGGCATTTGGAGCTGCAGCTGCTACGGAATTATGGCGGTTGAAATCAAGTGCCCATACAGTTTAAAAGACGGTGATCTCTCTACGTACCTAGGCAATAAAAACTATTCTATGAGAATTAGCTACATACATATTTTATACAAATTTATTTCTGATTATGAATTAACTGATTAAATGAATTTATTATGTGATTTTATACAATTTTAGTTTTATATTAAATAATCTTATTTTTAATGTACATATTGTCTTTTATTTATTGTCTCCTAAAATTGGTGGGTTCAAATTGAAAACTATTGTGATCGGTTCTAGTTGGGATTTACTGTTTTTGAACGCTGGGATAACTAATCTAACATTTTTCTTCTTAATTGCCCTTTCAATTTAAACTCCGTGATCCGCCAGAATAACGTCTCCTTCGTTAATTAAATTCATGATGTCTTTATCTGCTCTCATTTGGTACTAAAATACACTACACGTTAGTGGCATTCTCACAAAATATAACACTTATCTATTAAAATATTTGATTTATTATGATATAAAATGTTTTAATTATAATTGTTTTAATTAATTAACAAATTAAAAACCTTCAAAATTAGTAAAACTCGCTAATTTAATAATTTTTTACTTCAAATTAATACACTTTTCACTTTATCTTGTCCTACGCGCTCGTTTGACGTTTGAAATGTTACTGTATTTGACAGATGAGGAAAAAGGTCAATTACATTTACATATCAAATCAAAAACGAAGCTAAGTATACAAATTAATAGAGTTTACAATATTATAAGATTAACATTACTCTTTTCTTTCAGGTAAATGAGATAATCTAGAGAAGGATACATGCATCAACAGAGAAAAAAATATAAGATAACAAAAATAAATTGTGCTCAAAAAAAGTGTTTGTGTTAATTATTTTATGTTGACGTGTTGACCAAATCCACCGCGGTAATGACATTCCGGCCACCATTAGGGACTTGCTCCCTAATTGGAATCCTTATCAATTTGGATACAGGACGCTTTAATCTGGACTTAGTTGAATTTTGTACTGTGACGACTCGTACGACACAGTCTTTACCAGGGTGAAGTTCGACGACTTTGGCAATGGGCCATGAAAGTGATGGTGTGTCTTCTGACTTAATATAAACCAAATCTCCTATTTGGATATTAATAAACTTTCGCTGCCACTTAAATCTCTCCTGTAGATGGTTTAAGTATTCCGTAGAGAAGCGCTTCCAAAACATGTCCAATCTTCTTTGAATTAGCTGATAATGATTCAGGTAGTTTTCTTTTACATTCATTAAACTTTCTGCTGGTGGGAACATTAGATTGGTTATATTTAAAAAATCGGCAGGTGATAAAAGTAGTTCCTCTGGATTCTCAGTAACTGGGATGATTGGTCGCGAGTTCATCACAGCCTCTATTTGGCACTAAATAGTGTTTAAATCTTCGTAGCAAAATTTTGTATTGCCGACAGTTTTGTAGAGATGGCGTTTCATCATCTTGACCGCAGACTCCCAAAGTCCGCCAAAGTTCGGGGCAGCAGGTGGTATAAATTTCCACATAATACCTCGTTGGGCGACAAAATCTTGTACGTCTTGTTGATCAGTTATAGGAATAAAAGCGGATAAAGCTTGATCCAATTTTCGTTGAGCACCCAAAAAATTAGTGCCATTGTCGCTATGTATTTCCTTTGGCAAACCCCTCCTGCTGACAAATCGCTTTAAAGCATTTATGAATGAGTCGCTAGATGCATCAGTTACCAACTCAAGATGTATGGCTTTTATGGACATACAAATGAACAACACAACATATGCTTTTATCGGCTTAGCACCTCTTCCCTTCTTGGAATTGATTATAATTGGACCGGCATAATCTAGTCCTGTAAAATGAAATGGACTTGCAGATGTAACCCGCGACTCTGGCAATATTCCCATCTGCTGTTGCTGCGGCTTGGAATTGAATCTACAACAAATAGTACAATCAGTTACAATATCACGAGCTACTTTTCTAACCTTGGTAATCCAATACAGTTGGCGGCTCAAATGGATTAGTAACGCAGATCCAGCATGAAAGTGCGTAACATGAAGATGTCTTAGGATCAACTCACTAATTAAATGACGACCAGGAATGATAATTGGATGTTTTTGGCTAAATGGAAGATTAGAATTTTCCAATCTGCCGCCAACTCTCAGCAAACCATTTTCACAAATAAATGGATTCAGCCGAAGAATGTCACTTTTAAGTATATGTTTGTTTAATCTTAACTGCTTGAACTCTTCGTGATGGACAATTTTTTGTAGATTGGTTAGCAGTATGAATTCAGCCTTTCTCAAATCAATGGCATTTAGTGGACAACAAATTTTTCGCTTAATGTCATCCTTCGTATGAAGCAGTCGTGGCACAAGTTTAGTTGATTTTCTCAAAATCTCAGTGAATTTTAATATATATGCAGTAATGCGAATAATCTTGGTGTACGACGAATGTGATTCTACTAATCCAAGTACAAAATTTGATTCACTTTTAATAGTTAATATTTTTAGAGGTTTCGATTCTTCTTGGCTAGCATCGAAACTAGTGGTTTTTAGATATATTGGCCATTCCGCTTGATTATCATGTAGCCACTTCGGACCGTTCCACCATAACTGATGAGTCAATAGCTGTTTTGGCGTCACACCTCTAGACGCACAGTTTGCAGGGTTATCCTCAGACCTGACATGCTGCCAATGGACATTTGGTATAATTTCGTTAATGTTAGTACAGCGATTAGCCACGAATACCTTCCAGCTTGATGGATGCTGCGCTAACCAGTGGAGTACGATCTCTGAGTCCGTCCAGAGAAAAACAGATTTACTGTCTATATTATATATTTGTTTTATTTGCTTCATTAACTTAGCAAGTAAAACGGCACCGCATAATTCGAGGCGAGGAATTGGATTGTTTTTAAGGGTGCCACCTTTGTCTTGGCAGCAACTAGCTGAACTTTCACTTGGGAACCATGTATATTCCGCACATAAACACACGCTGAGTAGGCCAATTTGCTGGCATCGGAAAATCCGTGCAGTTGAGTTTCACTATCAAATTGGCAATATCGATCGATTTTAATTTCTTCCAGCTGCTTTAGATCGGTATATAGCTGCACCCAAGTGTAATGAGTCATCCCACCCCAATTTCAATGTCCATAACTGCTGAAACATGACTTTTATAGTCATCGTGACGGGTGACAACCAACCGACCGGGTCAAACAACCTAGAAGAGTCCGACAGGAGCTGTCGCTTTGTTGCTGTTGAATGAAACCCTTCAGTAGACACCTTGAATCCAAAACAATCATCTCTGCGATTCCAGTAGAGACCAAGTACCTTGTGTTCATCAGCCTTATCCACCATAACTGGATCAGATGATTCATCATTATCCTCTATTTCCTTTAGCAGTAAAGATGAATTTGACACAAACTTTCTCAGCTCAAACCCTGCTGTTTTTAACACTAATTTAATTTCGTTACATAGAATTTTTGCGTTTGATACTGAATCAGCTCCACTTAACATATCATCCACGTAAAAATTTGACTTGATGGTTTGGCTTGCTATTGGAAATCTTTCGCTGTTATCATCTGCAACTTGATTTAGGCTACGCGTAGCCAAGTACGACGCTGATTTTGTACCATATGTTACACGAAGAAGTTTGTAGTGCTTTATTGGGTCATTAGGATGCTCCCGCCATACAATACGTTGGTAGTTACAATCATCACCGTCAACAATCACTTGGCGATACATTTGTTTTATATCCGCCGCTATTGCAATTCGATGTCTTCGAAATCGAATGAGAGTTTCTATCAACTCTGGTTGAATTGTTGGTCCCGTCATTAATACATCGTTAAGCGAGTAAGATGTGCTAGTTTTAGCTGAACCATCACAAACTACGCGAACCTTCGTTGTAATGCTATCTGGTTTAATTACTGGATGATGAGGAAGATCTCCATTCGATGATTCACTAGGTTCACATTTGATCATATGATTCTCAGCTAAATACTCCTTCATGAATTTGATATATTCAATTTTTAATGATTCATCACCTTGTAAACGACGTTCAACAGATTTCAAACGACTTATCGCTCGATTCAATAAATTTCCAAGATGCAATTTTGGATCCTTCGAGAAGGGAAGACGAACTTCATATCTCCCATTTTCATTTCTAATAGTTGTAGTTTGGAAAAGGGACTGACATTGTTGATGTTCCGGTTTTAACTGTTTTTCACCATGAAGTTCCTCTATTGTCCAAAACTTTTCTAAAGCTTCATCAATATTAAAATCAGTCTGACAGATATTGAATGTCGAGCTGTTTACTGCGGAGCCCCCTGTGACTATCCATCCCAACGCTGTGTCATTTGCAATTAAACCATACGGTCCTGTTATCTTTTCAGATTTCAATATCTGAAAGAAGTAGGTTGCCCCAACAAGGAGATCAATTCGAGTTAATTCATTGGATGGTGGATCTGCTAAATTTTTGTTTTGCAACTCTGGCCATTGATCAAGTATTTGTTGATTCACTTTAGGCAATTTTGAGTTCAACTTGTCGATAATCAAAGCATCAAGCTCAATACATACATCACTATTGTTTGCTGGTACGACTCGAATTTTTACAGCACCACGCGTTGTTGCAGAAGCTATTAAACCAGCTATTGGTGTTCTGCAATTTTTCCGTTCTAGTTGTAGTTTATCTATACATGATGAAGACACTAAAGTTGCTTGTGAGCCGGAATCAAGCAATAATCTGCATTTAACCGGCCTACCATGTTTGTCCAACAGGTTCACTACAGCTGTAGGCAACTGTAAACCATTTTCCAAAATGTGACTCGTTAATGAATTACTCGTTGATTGATGATTTTGTTGATCAATGCTTTTGGCTTCACTGGTTGTGTTTGAATCTGGTTGGTGTTGTGATGGAGCCACTGTGGATGTCACTATTTCGTTTTGCGTGAAATTCGGATCATGAAGTGAGGTATGATGATGTCGACGACAAACATAACATGAACGTCTGGATGGACATGATTTGCTACCATGACCAGCATACAAGCAATTAAAGCATAATCGGGATTGTATCACGAACTCTTTCTTCTTGTTTAAAGAGAGGGCTCCGAAGCGATCACACTCATGAAGTTTATGCATGCCCGAGCACATTTTGCACTTCATACCAGTTGACACCGGCTAAAGATTGGGTCCGCTTCTCGTTAGACGTATTGACAAAAAATGATTTCGTTGATTTTTGTGATATTCGTTTAGGATTGCTTATATCACAATTCTCTAAAGCCATGCACCGGTCTTGCAAACATTTAAGAAAAACTTCAAACAATGGTAGAGACGTATTGATTGTTTTTACGGACCATTGCCTTCGAGTTTCGTCATCAACTTTTTGTAGAATCAAATGGATTAACCACGGATCTCTGGTATCTGCAGCTGCTCCAAACACTTTTAGTCCACGAAGGACTTCATCGGACGTATCACATATGCTTCTTAGATGCTTGATCGATTCATAGTTAGTTGATGGCTGATCTAGAAATCGTTTAATTAATGACGTAATTACTGGCCCTTCACGATTGTATCTCTCTAAAACATTTTTCCATGTTTGCTCATAATTTGCGTTTGTCACTGGAATGTGTCGTATCAAATTAAGTGCATCTCCTTTGAGGACTGAAATTAAATGTTGGAATTTTTGCACGTTCGTCAGCGATGCATTTTTGTTAATTGATCCGTCGAACATATCACGAAAAGTGGCAAACTCTTGGTAGTTTCCACTAAAAGACGGTATGGTTAATTTTGGAAGTTTGATTTCATCCTTTGGAGTGGCATGAAAACTTTGATCACGCAAGGTTTCCAGCATTTCTCTTTTGTGATTTGTAAATGCTGTCATGGTTGCATCCATCTGGGTTTGCATAGCTTTAGCATTGGATTATTACCCTGCGCCACTTTCTTTAACCGCACTTTTTGTTTTGTGTATCTGGTCATAAAGTCTTCCATTTCAGATTCAGTTCCATCAATTTCTTCCAATTGTTGATCATATCTCTCGAATTCCAAAAACGCTTTTTCTAGAATCTCCAGATGAACATAAATTTCCTCAGCGGGCTCGTCACCAGTTAATTTTATGGATTCGATGCGTGTTAAAGACTTTTTTGGATAGCCACGTTTTTTTCGCAATTCCGATATCTGATTTTCCGTCATAATTCACTAAACAATTTATTTTTTGTCTTTTTCACTAAAACACCGTGTTAAATATGACGCGTATAAAATGGCGCTACCGATTTCAATTGCATTAAAAAATACTCAAAAATGGCTGCCAATGATTTTTCTATACTCACAACTTTTACGTTATTTGATTGCTTGCACTTTGTAGCCAGGAGTATTGCTGGATTAAAATAGTTAGATTATAATCCTCTTGTATGAGTTGATTCAATACTCTCTCCCGGGTTTCGGCACCAAATTGTTTTTGCTTTCACCTTTCAATAAACTAAATTAGCGAAGAACTAAAACTCTTTTCAATTTAAACAAAACAAAAATGATGTTTACAATTTTTTTATTTATTTATTTGATGCGTGTCCTTCTGTTCCAATGAGCAAAGGTGAAGTGATTTTTTAATAGAACAAAATATCTTATTGTTAAATTGACTATACAAAATAAAAACGAGACAGCTATATCGAAAGCTATTTCACAACAGTGTGACAACATTAAGAATATAAAAAAAAGCCACTGAACTGTTAACAAAAATATCAACAAAAAACCTTATGTTAAAAATTGAATTACATATCAAATCAAAAACGAAGCTAAGTATACAAATTAATAGAGTTTACAATATTATAAGATTAACATTACTCTTTTCTTTCAGGTAAATGAGATAATCTAGAGAAGGATACATGCATCAACAGAGAAAAAAATATAAGATAACAAAAATAAATTGTGCTCAAAAAAAGTGTTTGTGTTAATTATTTTATGTTGACGTGTTGTGTGATCCTATCAGCGCAAACCATGTATTAAAATATTGTTTGAGATTTTATCTAGTGAACCACGGTGGCTTTTCCGAATTTTCCGGTTAGTTTTCCTGCTATTTGATTTTAATTATGACCAGTTTTGGCCAAATTTGGCATCGAAAATGTACCTTTTCTCAAACACGAGCCGAAGAAACTAAGATTTTTTTATATCAAAATGCGCAGGAGATAAAACTAAATTTATTCACGGTGGCTTTTTTCGAGTTTTTAATTATTAATCGAAAAAATTGCAAAAAATTAATAAAATCGTTTATTTTGATTATTAATGTCAATTGCGTCTAAGATAAAATTTCACCTCATCTCTTTTTGTTTAGTTCTGTAAACTGTTATTAGATGGCAGTTTATTTTGTATATGTAGTAAAAAAGAAGTTTGCTAAACCATTTTTTCGTCTATCCAATATAATTGTTGTTTTACTCTTCTTGCTCACTTCAATTACATGGTATTATTTTACTTTTCTAACTCACCGTTTTTGTATTTATTAATTTTATTGTATTTACAGCAACAAAAATAGATATTTTTTTGTTGTTTTGAAACAAAAATAAATAAATCATTAAATCTACATTTTTCGTAAAACAGTCGAACCATACAAAAAAAATTAGATTGTTTATGAAAAAATTTTAGAAAGTGAAAAATTATATTGTGTTTCGTAGTTTTATTGTGTTTTTATAATTTTTGTGCAATTTGAGATCGGTCGATCAAGAGATCGGTGGACTAGACTTCGGTTATTCTGTTATAGGGCATTGAAGGTGAAACTGATTTTCCATTTTAATTTTTTTAGTTTTAGTTTTCACGCGCTATAGATCTGGTTTCTTTTCTAAAACCGATATTTTTCAGCTTACACTATTTTAGAAGGGTCATAGAAATACTAAATTAATCAATTAGGAGTTTTATCTAAGTAAATGGAATCACTCGATTTCACATATTTACGAGAAAAAGTTTATGTGAGATTTTGTAATGCGAGATTTTGTAGTGTGAAATTTTGTAATGCAAGATTTTATATTGGGAGATTTTGTGAAAAGGACTTTGTAAAATAGATTTTATAACGAGAGATAATGTGGCCAACCCCTACGAATGTGGTTTGGCCGTTGGTCCGTTAGAGTAGGAGGTTCAGCTAAATAAATATACCACCATTTGGAAGTTGGTTCAAACTTGCCAGTGAATATACCTTTGTGGATGTATACGGCCTAGTTCGGCCAGCATGTTTGGTTGAATTAAAAAACTGTTATTGTTACATGTATACCATATATCGAGAAAATATATTACAGAAATGTCGAAAAGTAAATTAAAATTTTCTTGGTAAAACCGGTCTAGTTATTATATTTTTCGATTTGCGAATTGCGATTTGCTAAATTCATTCTAGATTATTGATAAGTAAAATTAGCAATGCAAATTTCTAATACCCTAAATTAAACTAAGCGAAATTATGTTATGTTCTTTATTTCATACATACATAGTGTATTATACTGAAATAGTTTGCAACATCGTTTTTAATAAATTTTGTGCATTTAACTTAATTAACGGTCTCTAAGAATTATGTTGCAAACTTGGAAGATTTTGTATTGCGAGATTTTGTAATTGCGGCATTTTATAATGCAAGACATTGTTTGCGATTTTTTTTTTTAAAACAAGATTATGTAATGCAATATTCTGTAATGCGAGATTTAGTAGGGATCTCCATTTGTTGTCCGTGACTACTAGAACTAAAAAAAAAAAAAAATTGAAATGCAAAACCTTCAATGCCGCATAATAAGACAACTGAAGATTGAAACGCTTAAAATATATGTGTCCGATTTCTTTGCATAAGCAACACGATAAAAATTAAAAATGAAGCCAATTATATTTTCTGAAAATTCCAATAATAATTAAACACATAAACCATCATTCTTTTGACTTATTACAGTGGGCGTTTTGCTAACAAACCAATTGAATTTAAAACGCAGCATATCAGTGAACTGGATGAAAATCAGAATGTGCTTGTTTTATCTGATCAAAATAAAAAGGAATGCCGTGATTTATCAGATGCAAATTCAACATCTGTACCTTTTCCTAAAAAAAATGAATGGGATTCAAGCTCCACCTGAACCTCAAATGTTTGGTAAAACATAAATCAAAAATAGAGGTAAATATTGTGACGATTTTGGCCATCATACAACAAGCTCACGTTATGAACAGCAATAGCTTAGATGGTTAAGTGTTATAAACACGATCGATGGCAAGCAGAGAAAGCTTTTGGTTTATTTTAAATCGTTAAATAAAAAAATAAATCTGTTGTCATAGTAGCAAGCGGACAGAATTAAATAGTAATGTCAAAGCAAATATTATAAAAGTGTATAAAAGAAGAGTGAAATAAAAAATACACAGTGTTTTTAATTTCAAAATCCGAACGAACTCAGTAGCCCAATTCGTAACAATATTTCTGCTACATGACATGATTTGTTTTTTTATTTTTTGTATTTTGAAAATGATGATCATTGAAAATTTATGGTATGCAATTATAACATTGGGAAAAGTCGGACGCACAGAAATATTTAGCCTCAAAGATGGTCATGACATTTTCAATACAGCATACATGTAACGTGAACACTGAAAGTACTCTCGCTATGTTTTTATCGTTTTTGTTTCTATTTTAATGTGTTAAATAAAAAGAGACGAAATATTTTTATTTAATATAACATTTTACATGACACGCAACATTTTAACGCAACATTTAACATAACATTCTAACGCAGCGTGTAACATGAACCCAAAACTAGTACCCTAAATGTTTTACCAAACATAAAAATAGATGATAAATGCGGAGGTGTTTACATTCCTATTTGTTCTTATCTATGTTTAAACTTGAGATTGAACATACTGCGGGGACAACAAATTCAAAGATCGTGGCCATGGTATCGGTGGTTGTTGCATTGGCCTGTCCATGACTGCTGGCTGTTGACGGGTTCTACGCCGGTAAATATAAACAAGACTCAAGGCCAACCCGAGAGTAAGTAATGCATACACATAATGATGAATATGATGTCCGTAATGTAATGTATCAATGACGTCCGGCAACTTGTCTTCGTTGCTTTTCTGCAGCATGATGGATTTTACTAGTTCTGCAATCTCCTTGGTGAAGCTGTCGGTCGTTTCTTTTGCTGGAGGTTTTGTTTTGATAGGTAATTGTGGTGTTGATGGTTTTTCCTCGCCGTAGTAAATTTTGATTGACTTGATTATTGAAGAGTTGGTCCGGTGTGATTTTTTTTCAATGCCTGTTAACTGGAACTCGTCATGTTTTAAGATACACTTCGGATGTAACGTTATAATTCCTGATTTGTTTGTCTAGAACCATCGTGTTTACCTCACCATTACAGATTAGGTTGATGGTTTGAGGTTTGCTCACTGTGAGTGTCCATTGATTGACGCATATCTGAGTCCATCCCTTTTGACAGACCTCATCTAAATACTTGATATAATGTTCTAGCGATATGATATCTTCCCAATATCCGGTTAAATTGTAATTTATGATGAGTTTCCATCGCAATGCCATTAAATTGTAAGTTCCTACATTTTGAATATAAATTCCTACATCGGATGGCAGCGGCTCTATTGTGGTTAGCGTTGAAACCGGGGTGAAGAGCACTTGTGCTATTCCGATGATCAGGAGTATCAGTAGCATTGCTGAGCTCAGCTCTTTGATAGATTCTCTTTTAATGTGGTATGCCTTTAATTGTTTTACTTGTCGACCCGGCTGTTGCCTTCGATGCGGATGTGACAACTTTGTGATTGGTCTCTTGATTCTAGGGTTATCGGCGGTTTTTAACGTTGCGACTCGTGTGAGCCCGTCATTCCCTGGATGTAACTCGATGACTCTCCCTAATTTCCATTTAGTGGGTGGTTGCAGCTCGTCCCGGATTAAAACGATGTTCCCTTGTTCTAAGTTTATCCTCTCTTGATGCCATTTCGGACGTTGTTGCAGGCGATATAAATACTCTGACACCCACTTCTGCCAGAAGTGAGTTCGCATGTTCTGTACTACCTTCTATCGCGACACGAGGGTTCTGTTTTGTCCAAAACGCTCTGTTTCCGATGGGGCCCCTAGCGCATTCCCAATTAAAAAATGGCCTGGTGTTAGTACCTGCAGTGATTCCGGATCCTCGTTTAATGGACACAATGGCCTGGAATTTAGACATGCTTCTATTTTGTATAACAAGGTGCTCATTTCCTCATAGCTGAGCTTTGTATCCCCTACACATTTCTTCAGATGAGTTTTGATGGATTTCACGCCTGCTTCCCAAAGTCCACCGAAATGTGGTGCTGATGGTGGGATAAAGTTCCAACTTATTGGCTCTAATAGTTTACTGGCACCTACAAAGTTGGTCCCGTTGACGCTGTATATATGGGCGACATTTTCCCGCCGGGCAGTAAACCTTCCGAAGGCGCTGACGAATCCTTCTGCTGTCAGATTGGATGATATTTCGATGTGGATAGCCTTGGTGGTCAGACAAATAAAGATGCAAATATAACCCTTGTAAGACTTGTTTCCACGACCTTTACTCATCCGTATATTGAAGGGTCCCGCATAATCGACTCCTGTGTGAGTGATTGGTCGTGACATGATGACTCGAGGTTGAGGTTATATGGTAGAATCATCGGATGTCTCTCTTCTTATGTTAGCTGCAAATTTTATAATCGCCGTCCTACTCTGATGATGTTGTGTTTGTCGAGGAACGGATGCAATGACTGTAGGGTGCTGTATTTGAGGACGGCTTTTGATTTCTGCAGTGTGGAATGTTCTTCTTGGAATTCCGTCAGTTGTACTGTACGTACTAATACTGCTAAGGCGTGTTCCCATTCTTGCAGTTGTATGACACCCCGCTGCTTTGTTCGCCATCTCAATAGTTGGATCGTTACTCTTATGAGGCGTTTGAGAGACGACTGGCGGTTGATTAAGTTTTGAATTTACGATTTTGTCTCTATTCTTTGGACATGTGTTCCGACCGTTGTTTTCTTTTACTCCGATTCCATATTCATCAAAAAGATTGGCCCGGTCCACCAGTTGTCCTTGGATGTTAATTTTTTCGATTTTACGCTACGAGATGCACAATCAGCTGGGTTATCTTCGGATCGGACATGTTTTCATGAGTGTATACTTGTGTTGGTCTGGATATGTGTTACTCGAATTGCCACAAAAGACTTCCAGGTTGATGCCGGTTTTCGTATCCATGCTAAAGTGATCATTGAATCAGACAACAAGGTCACGGTACTTATATCCACGTCTAGTACCTTTATCACTTGTTGAATTAGTCGGCTTAGCAAAATGCGCCGCATAGCTCTAAACGAGGGATTGTTAACTTTGCTTTCAGGGGCGACCTTCGATTTTGCTGCTAGAAGACGCATCGCTATTTGGCCGTTCGCTACTGTTCTACAGTACACTACCGCCGCATATGCCTGTTCTGAGGCGTCAGAGAATCAGAGTTGAGTAGCTTTCAGTTCTAATTTCATCTGATCCCATTTGTCCGCAAACTTCGTTGGAAGCGTGTCGTCCCAACTTAACTTCATACTCCATAAGGTCTGATACATTATCTTACAGCTGACTATTAGTGGTGCCAGCCACCCTAATGGGTCAAAAATTCTTGACATTTCGGGCAGAAATTGACGTTTTGTGAGTCCGCCGTTGTTGGGTGGTAGATTCACGTGAAATTCAAATCGGCCTATAATATATTCCCAAGGTTTTAACTGACTGTTCCATAAAGGTGAGGTTGCCTATGAGGAACTTCTCCTGATGTATTCCCTTTAAAAGGTCTGCGTGGTTACTAGCCCATTTCCCTAATTCCATTCTGCCCTTACGAAGTAGTTGGATTAATTGAGATTGCAAATGTTGAGCCTCCTAGAAATCCACATAGAAATTATTTTTGAATGTGACTGGCTTCGGCATGATTATTGATTTCATCGTCAGCCAATTGATTCAGAGTCCGAATGGCACGAAATGGTACGGAGCGGCCGATTTCCCATATGTAACCGTTGTTAATTGATAATCTTGTAAACGATGATATTTACTTTCTCTCCACAAGATTGTTTGATATGGTTGATGTTCTTCATGCATCTTAATCTGCCGATACATTTTCTCGATGTCCGCGGAAAAAACAATTCGATATTTTCTCCATTTTAATAGTATGGCCGTTAAGTAATAATAGTTAATAGTAATAAATCGCCAAAATAGTAATAAATCGTTGATGTTTTTATAGAAGCGGCATAAACCACTCGTATTTTAGTGGATTCTGGTGTTGTCTTTACTATGGCATGGTGCTCTCATCATGTGACCCATGGTAAGGTAGTCTGTCATAAATTTAATGTACAAATCTCTTAGGTCTCGGTTAGAATCCAATTTCTTCTCGAGCTGTAGAAAACGTTGTAGTGCTCGTTGCTTGGAACACCCTAGTTGATCCAATTGTTTTTCCCGGTTTGCAATGCACACTAATTGAACTACTTTTCAGACATGCACTTGAAGGGTTGAATTTATACAAATTTTTACATTTTATATAGGCCTTTCATTCAAACGAATTTTCTCAGTTTCCCCATATGAAACTTGTCATGATAATTTTTCTGGGGATAACCATTGGCTGTCCACACTAATTGAACTACTTTCTAGACATGACACTTTAAAGGTTGAATTTATACAAATTTTTAAACTTTGTATTTGGCTTCTCTGATGAAACATAGTATAATTCCTTAGGTATACATTGCAACCTAAAATGGGCCTATATTCAGCCTTAAAATCGCTTCATGAAAATACCAGTTTATATGTTGTTTTGTTAATTTTTCATTTTATATAAAATATATTTCGGCTGAAATATGTCGGCTAGCAACTTTCGGCTGAGTTAGCCAAGACACTATCTGTATTATCGATATTTTTACTTTCGGATGAAAACTTTCGGCTAACTTTAATAATATCTGGTTTATTCGATTGAAATTCAAACCGAAGAAGCTTTAAATCACAGTATTGTTGATGAAGCAGAGCCGAAATACGAGAACATTTACGAAATTTTAATGTGACACAAGAAGTGCAGAAAAGAGCCCTAAAATCCATCCAAAACAGAGGAGGACATTTTGAACACCTACTGTAATAATAAAATCTATAAAAATCATAAAAAAATATTTTTTTTTTTATGCAACACTTTCATTCGGTCCAGAATATCTCTGAAATCATAAGACTTAAGCCAATTGTTTATCCTTGGTTTTGGTAGGTGTTTATTCAATTTTAACGATTTTAAATTTTATGGAAAATAAAACTCAATTTTACAAAATATAAAAATAAATAAATATTATTTTATTATTGATCACAACTCAAAATTTACTTTAAATTTATCCTTGGCTTGTTTATTGTACAGCGGCACTTTAATGAATACTTAAAAAATTCACGGAATTTGCTTAATCTTCAAAATTTGCATGATCATTTGAAAAATGAACATGTTCCACCTAGCGACATCTACAAACCGATATTTCATCTTTGTACAGCATTTAATTCAATAGTGCTGTCCTCTACCATAGAATAGCAAATTGTATTCTCGCTGAATTATAATTTTTGGTCGGTTACCCCAACCCTGGTTTTGTTTTGTTTTTATTATTGTTTTACAATTTGACGTTTTACATAATTTACAAAAATATATGGAACAGCTGGTAAGTAAATTTAATAAATTTAATTAAGTTTTGCTTTTCAGAAGAAATAAAATGAGCCATTTGAATATTTTAATACAATCATAATGGTTAGGTAAGTCGTTGTTGTTGTTGTTGTTGTTGTTGTTGTTGTTGTTATTTTCTTTTGCTCAGGTCGACTAGCACAAGTAGCTGTATATGACCAATAACTGTATGTAGTGGTGAAAATAATTAAATTATTAGGTTAAAAGTTATAGGTTATAATTAATGTCTTTTATGAAATTACACAGTATTTTATAATTATTTATATTGCATGATTTTAGTATGTCTATTAATTTATTATTTATTATTAATGGAAATTTAGATCTTATATTGTTATATTTAGAACATTTACTTATGATATGTTTATTATCTTCTATTAAATTACATTTATCACATAAATTATTATTTTCAAAACCCATAAGATGTTTAAATTTTTTATTAAAAGCATGACCAGATCTTAATCTATTAATTAGTTTAATGTCATGAGAGTTCATATTAGTGTTCTTAAACCAAACATTATTTGGAGGAATGATGTTAATTTTTTTATTGTATTTTCCTTTAGAGATAGTCCAGTCATTATATATATTATGCCATTCATTTGTTATTAATTTATCAATTATTAAAAAGGAGTCTTCTACAGTAATTAGGTTATCTATTGTATCCTGATTGTCACAAATAGCTTGCTTAGCCAACTCATCAGCAATTTCATTACCATGTATTCCTGCATGACCAGGAATCCATTGTACAACAATATTGATATCATTGTGATTAGACAAAATATTAATTATTTCATTTTCATAAAATTTATTTTTATTGAATTTTAAAGAATTAATAAGTGAGTCACAATTAATTTTTGAGTCTGTAAAAATGATAATATTTCTTAATTTCTGATGTAATGATATTTCAATGGCCTTTTTAATAGCAATTAATTCTATTGTTTTAATAGAGGCAAAATTTTTAAGTTTAAATCTGAAATTCATATTCGAATCCTTAAAGAAAATTCCAAAACCACCAGTGTCTGATATTAAAGAACCATCAGTAAATATATGACAATGATCTTTGTATTTGTTTGAGATTTGTAAAAAATTGGATTGAATAATAAAATTATTTTTAGGAAAATTATCAAGATTATTAAATTTATTATTAATTATAATATTATTATAGTTATACTTAGTATTGGAAACATTTATTTTTGCAATATATGAAAGAAAATCATATTCTGAATATAGATCTCTGAATTTAGGAATACTATTATTATTGATAATATTTTCATATATTATATTATTTTTATAAATATTTTTAGATATATAGTATAATGTGTTCTTTTTATTTTCAAGGTGAGCTGGAAGGGTATTTGATTCTGCTAATATTGTAGATATTGGGGTTGATTTAGTATATCCCAAAATAATTCTTAAGTTTTTGTTAATTAATTGTTGCTTAATATTTAAAGAATTTTTAAATTTTAATGGGGTAATGATGTCAGCAAAACTAATTTTTGAATTAATCAAGGACTTGAATAAATTAATCAGAATTTGGGGGTGGGCACCTCCATTTTTATATGAAATCATTTTTAATAGATTTGATGAGTTAGAAATATCTTTATCTAATTTTTTGTAATGACTGAGCAATGATAATTTGTTATTAAAGCTAACACCTAAAAGTTTTATATCTTTGACTTCTTTTAAAATATGATTATTAATTTTTATGTTATAATTAGAAGGAATATTCTTGAATAAACGAATATAAGAAGTTTTTTCAATCTTAAAACCAAGATTCAATTCTGATAATTCATTATTTAATTTTGTCATAACACGATTACAAAGATCAAAAGAAGAAGATTCATTAGTACTCTTTATCAGAATAGCAAGATCATCAGCAAATTGATAGATTGAAATGTTATTATTTTGAATGTTATGAATATTAGATGTATAAATATTGAATAAAGTTGGGCTGAGACAAGAACCTTGTGGAATACCTTTATTTGTAACTTGTTTTATTGAATTCGTACCATTATTAAAAATTAAAGTTCTATTAGTTAAGTGTTGATATATCCAATTAACAATGTCATTAGGTGTTTTAAAATTTATTAATTTGTTAATAAGTATATTTTTATCTACATTATCAAAAGCTTTTTTGATGTCTGTTGTAATGAGAATTATATTTTTTCTTTCTTTTTTATCCTTATAAATTTCAGAAAAAAGATTAACAAAATAGTCTGTTATGCTATATCCTTTTCTAAAACCAAAAGAATTATCAGGGATAATTTTATTGGTATTTAGGTGTGTTAATAAATCATTTAAAATCATTCTATCAAAAATTTTTGAAATTGAATTTTGTAAACAAATCGGTCTATAGCTATCAATAATTAGATCATCTTTAAATGGCTTTTTAATAGAAATAACTTTAAATGTCTTCCAATTAGTTGGATAAATTTTACTATTGTAAATTTTATTTAGAAAATCAACAACAAAATTTAAAATATTAGGATTATTATCAATAATTATTTTAAGGAATTTGAAGGATAATTTATCGCAACCTGGAGCAGATTTGGACTTATGTTTGAGTATATTAATAACAAAACCATTTACAAATTTATTATCAACAATGCCATCATCAACGTCAATAGGAAATTTAATATTTTCAACAGAATATGGAAAATTATAATTAATAAATTCTTTAGCCATATCATAATTTTCCAAAAGATTAAAAGAAATGGATTTTTTATTTCTGATTTTATTAATTTTATACCAAAGATCTTTACTATTTATATCATTATTTAAATTATCAATAAAGGAAAACCAAGAATTTCTTTTAGCTTTTCTTATTTCTCTTT